>CALNHX010001275.1:0-238389 GCA_940337035.1 Agriotes lineatus
AGATCGATTGGAAAGCAATTATAGGTCATATAAGGATTATAACGTGGCTGATATTGAACTGGCAAAGAGGAACGACCAATTGAAGAAAAAACGCGATTGTGGACTGGAAACTCAACTGCAAAGAAGAGATGATTCCCCTTATAAAAGTCAGGATTCAGTAGTTATTAAGACTGAAGTGGAAGAAGAACCTGATTTTGAAGAAACATTTGATTATACAGCGGAAACTGGATCAGGAAAAGGAAATTTCAGTCCAGACTGGGAGCTTTCCCATCAAACTATCCAGTTGAGACTGCCCTCTGGCGGATACCTTCGCATGAAGAAATCTGACGCCATTGCCATAGGGCTTCATGATAAAAATAATGATTTTGCGACAAATGATCATTCTGAAAGAGATGATAGTTCAGATAGTAATGCTACTGGTATAGTGCCCTCTGATTTTGAAGAAACATTTGATTATAAAGCGAAGACTGGATCAAGAAAAGAAAATTTTAGTCCAGACTGGGAGCTCGCCCATCAAACCATCCAGTTGAGACTGGCCTCTGGCGGATACCTTTGCATGAAGAAATCCGACGCCATTGCCATAGGGCTTCATGATAAAAATAATGATTTTGCGACAAATGATCATTCTGAAAGAGATGATAGTTCAGATAGTAATGCTACTGGTATAGTGCCCTCTGATTTTGAAGAAACATTTGATTATACAGCAGAAACTGGATCAAGAAAAGGAAATTTTAGTCCAGACTGGGAGCTAGCCGATCAAACCATCCAGTTGAGACTGCCTTCTGGTAGATACCTTCGTATGAAGAAATCCGACGCCATTGCCATAGGGATATATGATAAAAAGTATGATTTTGCGACTAATGTTCATTCTGAAAGAGATTATAGTTCAGATAGTAATGCTAGTAGTATAGTGCCCTCTGATTTTGAAGAAAGATTTGAGTATGTAGCAGAAACTGGATCGAGAAAAAGAGACTGGGAACGTGTAGTGGAATCTCAGCTTAAAAAGCAAAATGTTGATTCTGATAAAACGCATAAATACTCTGGCTGGAGTCTTTCATTAGGTGAAAGGAATAGTCATTCTAATGTTCATTTGAGAAATCATGAACTGCCTTTAGAAGAACCTGATTTTAGCATTGCTAGCAGTCATAGTTACCCAAACAAAAGTCGGTTAGAAACGAAAAATAATGCTGACAACAGAAAACAGCCAGAGAAAAAAGAGTTACTTCCGGGTGGGCCCGCATTATCCGCCTTGTCGATTCCCCAAGCATCCAAAGTCCAAGAACCTCCGGTCCTCGGGAAAAAGTCGCGCAGGAGACATCAAAAAACCGTCCGGTACAGTCTGCCCTCTGGCGGATGGCTTCGCATGAAGAGATTCGACGCCATTGCCTTAGGGCTATATAAGAAAAAGTATGATTTTGCGACTAAAGTTGCTTCTAAAACAGATAATAGTTCAGATAGTAGCACTACTATTACACTGCCCTCTGGCAAAAACCTTTGCCTGAGGAAATCCGATGCCATTGCCTTCGGGCTCCTTCATGAAAATGATGAATATGAGAGTAATGTTTATTCGAAAAGCGATGATTGTTCACATAGTAGCACTACTGTTATAGTGCCCTCTGATTTTAAAGAAACACGTAATTATGTAGCGGAAACTGGATCGAGAAAAAGAGATCTCAGTCCAGGCTCGGAGCGTGTAGTGGAACCTCAGCTGAAAAAGCAACATGTCGATTCTGATAATACGCATAAACACTCTGGCTGGAGTTTTTCATTAGGTGACAGGAATGGTCATTCTGATGTTCATTTGAGGAATCATGAACTGCCTTTAGAAGAACTTGATTTTAGCGTTGCTAGCAGTCATAGTTACCCCAACAAAAGTCAGTTAGAAACGAAGAATAATGCTGACCACAGAAAACAGCCAGAGACAAAAGAGTTAGTTCTGGGTGGGCCCGCATTATCCGCCTTGTCGATTCCCCAAGCATCCAAAGTCCAAGAACCTCCGGTCCTCGGGAAAAAGTCGCGCAGGAGACATCAAAAAACCGTCCGGTACAGTCTGCCCTCTGGCGGATGGCTTCGCATGAAGAGATTCGACGCCATTGCCTTAGGGCTATATAAGAAAAAGTATGATTTTGCGACTAAAGTTGCTTCTAAAACAGATAATAGTTCAGATAGTAGCACTACTATTACACTGCCCTCTGGCAAAAACCTTTGCCTGAGGAAATCCGATGCCATTGCCTTCGGGCTCCTTCATGAAAATGATGAATATGAGAGTAATGTTTATTCGAAAAGCGATGATTGTTCACATAGTAGCACTACTGTTATAGTGCCCTCTGATTTTAAAGAAACACGTAATTATGTAGCGGAAACTGGATCGAGAAAAAGAGATCTCAGTCCAGGCTCGGAGCGTGTAGTGGAACCTCAGCTGAAAAAGCAAAATGTCGATTCTGATAATACGCATAAACACTCTGGCTGGAGTTTTTCATTAGGTGACAGGAATGGTCATTCTGATGTTCATTTGAGGAATCATGAACTGCCTTTAGAAGAACTTGATTTTAGCGTTGCTAGCAGTCATAGTTACCCCAACAAAAGTCAGTTAGAAACGAAGAATAATGCTGACCACAGAAAACAGCCAGAGACAAAAGAGTTAGTTCTGGGTGGGCCCGCATTATCCGCCTTGTCGATTCCCCAAGCATCCAAAGTCCAAGAACCTCCGGTCCTCGGGAAAAAGTCGCGCAGGAGACATCAAAAAACCGTCCGGTACAGTCTGCCCTCTGGCGGATGGCTTCGCATGAAGAGATTCGACGCCATTGCCTTAGGGCTATATAAGAAAAAGTATGATTTTGCGACTAAAGTTGCTTCTAAAACAGATAATAGTTCAGATAGTAGCACTACTATTACACTGCCCTCTGGCAAAAGCCTTTGCCTGAGGAAATCCGACGCCATTGCCTTCGGGCTCCTTCATGAAAATGATGAATATGAGAGTAATGTTCATTCGAAAAGCGATGATTGTTCATATAGTAGCACTACTGTTATAGTGCCCTCTGATTTTAAAGAAACGTTTAATTATGTAGCGGAAACTAGATCGAGAAAAAGAGATCTCAGTCCAGGCTCGGAGCGTGTAGTGGAACCTCAGCTAAAAAAGCAAAATGTCGATTCTGATAAAACGCATCAACACTCTGGCTGGAGTCTTTCATTAGGTGAAAGGAATGGTCATTCTGACTCTCATTTGAGAAATAATGAACAGCGTTTAGAAGAACATCCGACGCCCGAAAGGGCATTAAGGATTAGAGATGGAGAACAGCATTTAGAAGAACCTGATTATAACATTGCTAGCAGTCACAGTTACCAAAACGAAAGTCAGATAGAAATGAAAGATAATGCTAGCAACAGAAAGCAGCCAGAGGAAAAGGAATTTGTTCCAGGTGGTTTAGAAGAACATCCGACACCCGAAAGGGCATTAAGGATTACAGAAGAGGAACAGCATTTAAAAGAACCTGATTTTAGCATTGCTAGTAGTCACAGTTACCCAAACGAAAGTCAGTTAGAAATGAAAGATAATGCCGACAACAGAAAGCAGCCAGAGAAAAAAGAGTTAGTTCCAGGTGGGCCCGCATTATCCACCTTGTCGATTCCCCAGGCATCCAAAGTCCAAGAACCTCCGCTCCCCAAGCATAAGTCGCGCAGGAGACTAGCCAAACAAACCATCCGGTATAAATTGCCCTCTGGCGGATGGCTTCGCATGAAGAAATCCGACTCCATTGCCCTAGGGCTATATTGTAAAAAATATAATTTTGCAACTGAAGTTGATTATAAAACAGATAATAGTTCAGATAGTAGCACTACTATTATACTGCCCTCTGGCAAAAGCATTTGCCTGAGGAAATCCGACGCCATTGCCTTAGGCCTACTTCATGAAAATGATGAATATGCAAGTAATGTTCATTCTAAAAGCGATGATTGTTCACATAGTAGCACTAAAGTTATAGTGTCCTCTGATGTTAAAGAAACAGTTGATTATATGGCGGAAACTGAATCGAGAAAAAGAGATCTTAGTTCAGACTGCGAGTGTGTAGTAGAAACTCAGCTTAAAAAGCAAAATGTTGATTCTGATAAAACGCATAAACACTCTGGCTGGAGTCTTTCATTAGGTGAAAGGAATGGTCATTCTGACTCTCATTTGAGAAATGATGAACAGCGTTTAGAAGAACATCCGATGCCCGAAAGGGCATTAAGGATTAAAGAAGAGCATTTAGAAGAACCTGATTATAGCATTGCTAGCAGTCACAGTTACCAAACCGAAAGTCAGTTGGAAATGAAAGATAATGCCGACAACATAAAGCAGCCAGAGAAAAAAGAGTTAGTTCCGGGTGGTTTAGAAGAACACCCTACGCCCGAAAGAGCTTTAAGGATTAAAGAAGAAGAACAGCATTTAAAAGAACCTGATTATAGCATTGCTAGCAGTCACAGTTACCAAAACGAAAGTCAGTTAGAAATGAAAGATAATGCCGACAACAGAAAGCAGCCAGAGAAAAAAGAGTTAGTTCCAGGTGGTTTAGAAGAACATCCGACGCCCGAAAGGGCATTAAGGATTAAAGAAGAAGAAGAACAGGATTTAAAAGAACCTGATTATAGCATTGCTAGCAGTCACAGTTACCAAAACGAAAGTCAGTTAGAAATGAAAGATAATGCCGACAACAGAAAGCAGCCAGAGAAAAAAGAGTTAGTTCCGGGTGGTTTAGAAGAACATCCGACGCCCGAAAGGGCATTAAGAATTAAAGAAGAAGAACATCATTTAAAAGAACCTGATAATAGCATTGCTAGCAGTCACAGTTACCAAAACGAGAGTCAGTTATTAATGAAAGATAATGCCGACAACAGAAAGCAGCCAGAGAAAAAAGAGTTAGTTCCGGGTGGTTTAGAAGAACGTCCGACGCCCGAAAGGGTATTAAGTATTAAAGAAGAAAAAGAAGAACATCATTTAAAAGAACCTGATTATAGCATTGCTAGCAGTCACAGTTACCAAAACGAAAGTCAGTTAGAAATGAAAGATAATGCCCACAACAGAAAGCAGCCAGAGAATGCCGTGTGGATTTCCCAGGCATCCAAAGTCCAAGAACCCCAGCTCCCCAAGAAACAGGCGTGCAGGAAACTAGCCCGTCAAACCGTCCGGTTAAAACTGCGTTCTGGCGAACGGCTTCGCATGAAGAAATCCGACGCCACTACCTTAGGGCTCCTTGGTAAAAAGTATAATTTTACGACTAATGTTGATTCTAAGACGAATAATACTTCAGATAGTAGCACTACTATTACACTACCCTCTGGCAAAAGCCTTTGCCTGAGGAAATCCGACGCCATTGCCTTAGGGCTCCTTGATGAAGATGATGAATATGCGAGTAATCTTCATTCTAAAAGCAATAATAGTTCAGATGTTAGCACTATAACAGCAACAACTACCTAGAGAAAGGAGAAGATGTCACTGCTACAACTAATGATTAAGTAACTGAAACTTGCTGGGATAAAAGAGATAATCAAGGAGCTAAAAATTATCACGATAAAAATAATCAAAACGAGAAGGATCAGCTACAAAAAATAAAAGAAAAACAAGTTGAGAAAGAAGTGGAGGGCTCTATTAACTACAGTATAATGGAAGATATGTTTATACTTGTTCTTTTGGAATTGTTGCGTATTTGGAAATAAATTTAATTGCTTTGAATATTTCTGCTTATGTTCAGTATTTGATTTAATTAGGCCAATATTTCCTGTAGTTAATATTGATTTCATTTGTACATCTGCATTTAGATTTGGCCATAAACTAAAGGAGAGTGTAATAAAATTTCAAAGAACAGATATGTGTTTGTATTCAAGACAAATATAATTCAGTTGTACTTCCCGCACCGTATGAATAGTCCTTGACACTGAAAACTAAGAGGCTAAAGATTATGAATGAAAAAAGTTACAGGCCATTCACGTTTAGTTTCGATAGAGGTTGGCCGTGCTCAATGTTTCTAAGGACTCCACTCTATTTTTTGTAAAATGCGTAAAAACTTAGGAATGTAACAAATTAAAATTTAATAGTGTACTACGACAAATTAGATAACTTTACATACGCCACCTTTTCAAGATTGTACCTGGGGCCCATCTCTAAAGGTTGCCTATAGCACAGTACACAATCATGAGTTATGGCTAACTCGCAGAGCTCCATATGTCAAGTGTAAGTTTGATTTAGATCACAGGGCTTCATGGATAATTATACGTTGTAAGGACAACTTTTACATTTGCGCTTTTCCGCTTTTGTAGTACAAATACTAGCGCTTTTCCGGTTTTATCTACGCCCAAATTGATAATTCAGTGATGTTTTAAAACCCAATTTCGTTCATTTCGAATACTAGCTTATTTTATGATCTTCGATTTAAATTCGCAGTGCTTGCTTACCGTATGAATGACGTAAATTGGTTTATCGTATCTTAATTGCTTTTTGGCTCCAGAACGTCGGCCCGTTTCGTTTGCCGGGGTTCTTCACTTTGGGTGCGGAAGTTGCACAATATGTCGCAATGATTATGCTTTTGTATGAGTTAGAGAGAGAACAAGTTAAGTAGCGCTTGCGCGCGTTCCTTTGACTTCAGAATTCACCCACTTGAGTTCAAGAAGGCAACAGATGATAGTTTTGTTCCGCTACGGCTGATCCTTTCACCAGGCAACGTCGAAATTAAGTTGTGAAATTAAATGGGTGCTTTCGGTCATCTAAGTGATGTGTTGTACAGTTATTAGCCGAGGAATTCTCGTACCGCGGAGGGCAAACTCCGAATTGACGCCTTGGGCGGATAATTAATTGGGAACGTCTTCTGTGCTAATCGTTTGTAATGAAGTTACGTGTACCGTACCGCCACCTTGCCTGTTGATCACGTTCTTTGTTCTACCCTTCTTTGAGGATTTAACATCGTCTAGACCAGCTCGACGGGAAGCACCCTATGCCGTTTCTCGCAGTCTTTCAAGTATTTTGGGGTAGTCACTTGGGCACGACCTGCAGCTCCATTGGACATCATTACCGTAACCAGCTGAACACCTCAAAGGTACTGTGTCTTATTTAGTAATTTTAACAGGCGCACAATGAAGTGATTTTTGAAGTGTCGCCATTTTACGCAGCCTTGCTGTTGATTTAAAATTAAGCGTTTGAACTGTTGTTACTGACGTTCAGTCAATTTGAGTATTTATCGTAAAGTTTCAATGTTCGTACTTAGCTTAACGCTGTGAGATTAAAGTAGTTACCGTAATTGAGTCAGATTTGATTGTTTTCCGTCAACATTTATTGCTTGTAAGCAATTTCATTGTGTAATTAAAGTTGTTATCGGTTTTTGAGTCAGTTAGATTGTTTGCTCTCAAGTTTACCAACTGTATTTAGTTTCAATGTTGCGCAATTAACACACTAACCTTATCGAGTATTTCGTTTATTGTTCATTTGTTAAGTCATTTTGCTATTTCAGATGCTTAATTGCATTTCACGCCGTTAGTTAGGTCATTTTGGTATTTTGAATAGCCGCCTAAGCTTAGAGCAGCGCGCCCGTATGCTAAGCCCTTTTAGCTCTTTATTTGGCTCCATCGCCTAATTCCAGAATCACGATTTCGCACATAGTTAGCCTAAAAAGCAGTATTTGTCGTCGGTTGGAGCTCTCCTCGGATGGCGTTTTTCTGAATTCTGAATAGCACGCTGTGGCGGCGTGATACCAGCGTGGCCCGCATTGGTTTGTTTCATTTAGCACGCGGTGGCGGCGTGATACCAGCGTGGCCCGTATTGGTTGGTTTCATTTCATCGCCTTGCGATTCGCTGTGGTTTAGTCACGTGGGGGACGCGGCGAAGGTGACCTTTTGCCGACGCTTCCCTCGGTGAGTCTTCCAGAGCCCGTGGCAGAGAGCGCTTGTGTGTGGTGGTGGTGATTCGAAATTTGTCGAGTGATCTTCGGCGTAACGTGGGTGTTTTGGAGCCCAGTTCCTGCTACTATTAGTGAGGGGTCGTGCCCCCTTCATCTCGACCTACGAGGATTTGGTTCAGCAGAACGAGTGAGGCCCCCATCATTTTCGTCGTCCCGTTGTACGCGTCTTGACGCGTCTCCCGTCGCCATTGAGGCGGTTATGCATTCACCCCCTTTCGCCGTTGTAACACCGAAGGTGCCTACCACCTACGATTGCAGCTCGTCGCAACTCAGCTGTACCAGGCTCCCTCGCCGCCCACGCATTAAGGTATGTGCCTTTAACCTGATTACCGCTGTGAACGCGAGTGTTACTCATTACTACTCATTACTACGCTAGTGTATTCATTCAGACTGCAGACAGTTCAGGCCGTGAAGGCTAATGTAAATCGTCGCTGCCCTTGCATAAGGCAATGTGTATCTTTGTACCTATTCATTACTACGCTAGTGTATTCATTCAGACTGCAGACAGTTCAGGCCGTGAAGGCTAATGTAAATCGTCGCTGCCCTTGCATAAGGCAATGTGTATCTTTGTACCTATTATTGCTGTTCACTAATGTTCAACATCTGTCGTTAAGCTTAGAGCGCGCGTGCCAGCTGGTGCCCTTAATTATAGAGTAAGGTTAGATACAGGGCGACGCATTCTGCTACCCCATTGTAACTCGAAGTGAAATATATGATTGGTTAGTTAAGGGAACTATTGTTTGTTTCGGTTTGTGCATGTTCTGTTACAGATAGACGCCCCTTTATTGTACGAATTATTGTACGACGGAACGAGGAAGCTGTGAGCGTGCAGGTGAGTGGGACAGCTGCGTAGTCGTGGTCGGATGGACACCTAATCACAATCCTTGCTTAAGGCAATTCCCGAAGTTGTTGTTTGACCTTGCAACTCTTGAATAATCTTATTGGCGGAGTATTTTTGCATGCTTCGCTCCCGTCTAACCGTCCAGGCCCGGTTAGCCGGGTTAAGACAGGCTTGGTGGCGCCCTCATAATTTCGACATACCCTGTATATATTATGCCACAACGCGCTTGCCCAGAACGTATCGTGTGACTCACGCCCAACTCCCTGAGCGTTCCAGCCGTGGCCTATTAGCCTATTTCGAACCGATTTCAGGGCAAGTGTGTCAGGTTTTCAGGACTGATTCCGTGGTGCGATGCTCACCTTGGGTGGGTGTCGTAAAGTCCTTTTAATACCGTAACAGGCTAATTTTGTCGCTCAACGCGGGGCTTTTCAGGCCTTTCTGGCTTTGCTTTGCTTGGCCTTGTCTTGTTTTTTTTTGTCTCGTTAAGTCCGTTAAGTCGGTCGCCTTTTTGGCGCCCGCCTCTTGAGCATTAGAGGCATTGTAGCTTTGTTGTGTCATTTATATTGTTGTTACAAATGTTTTTTTTCGTCATTTCGAAATGGTATGGACTGGTAAACCGTTTTTTTTTCTTAGTAGAATATTTTACCGAGCTTCTTTTCTTGTTTTCTATTTGTTTTTTCTTGTTTTCTTCTGTTTTCTATATGTCTTTTCTTGTCTTTTCCTGTTCTTACTTTATTTTCATTAGTTTTCTTGACCGTGTATATGTTTTTTCTTAGTTATCATTTGTCTTTACGTTTCTTTTCTTGTTTTCTATATGTTTTTTCTTGTCTTTTCTTATTTTCTATTTGTAGTTTTGTGTTTTCTTGTTGTTTATCGCCTTTTTGAGTTTTCTTTTTGTGTTTTTCCATGTCTTTTCATATTTTGAGTATCTTTTTCGTCATTTTTACCGTCGTTTCTTGTTTTTTTTTTAGCCAGTTCATACTACCGAGATGTTTCGTTGCACTTGTTGCAGATTTTATCCCGTATTAGTCGGATTTAGTACCAGATGTTGTTGAGTAAAGGTACCGACCTTGTTGTTTTTAAGTCTTTTCGAAGGCTTAGTTGGGAGCTTCGATTCCCTGTCGTTTACATTGTTTAGCCTTGGGCTAAGTTGACACTTTTGTTGTACCGAACTGACGTTTATCGATTTTGACGTTCACGTTAGCGAGGTTTATCGATTTTGACGTTGATGTTTACCGATTTTGACAATTTTTCTTTTGCTATCGTTTGGTGTTGTGCCGCGTTGATTTTTGGTGAGCAGGTTGGAATTCATTTTCACCTTCATTTCCGTGTCTTGGTTTGTTGATAAGTTTTGGTGTGTTGTTGGTGTGCTTGGGGAGATTCGCTCGTGCGGTTATTACGTCCCTCAGGCCATCTTCTTAGTTGGTTTGGTGTAGTTATTTTCGTTGGCCTTTATCTCATACTCATTATTATCATGTACCGCCCAACCTGGTTTACCGACTTCTTCGTGGACACCCCTAACAGTCATAGTAGTGTTTTGTACACTTACCGTTAGCATTTAACGAGCTTTTATCGCTGGTCGGGATGTTTCGTACTTGTTGACGTTTTGTTGTCATTTATCGTACCCTTTTTGTCTGATGACGTCATGTTGTCAAGTATCGTGTTCTTTGTGAACAGTTTCGTTGAAGCTTTTGAGCTTTGTGTGACACCAGGGCCCGGTTGTTCGCATAAGGTTTCTTAAGTGTAAAGTGTTTGAGTATCTAAAGATTTTTGACTTTTTTTTTTGTAGTGATGCCCTGTTGTTTTCGTGGCCTAGCGCTCTTTTACCGTACCGTTGGCCGTCGCCATTTTCAACCACCTATGTGGGATTACATAAAGAGAGCGTGTTTCTGGTCATTTTGTTTCGTGCGGACCCTGTCGTCGTAAGGTAGTCCCTGTGGGCCGCATGGATTTCTGAAAAGGATTTATTGGGCATGCGTCATCGAACGCCTACACCCTTGGAGACTTGGTTCTTCCGGATTTTCTTTTGGTGTTCGGTGTTGGAGTCACTTTCGAGCTCGCGCTTTGCGGTTTAATAGTCGACTTGGCTCCGGCATCGGCATTGATTGAGGATTTCGGTGGACTGAGTTTTTCCTATTACTGATTATGACTATATTGACAGTTTCTGTCACAACCATTTCCCTTTTTTTTTGGTGGTTCATCCTCTTCTCTTGGGTACTCATACCAGTTGTGGGATCCACACAATGCGCCGATCTCGTGACGCGCAGCGTGCCCTCTTCAGGTAACCCTTGGGTGGGACTTTGGACTTCCATTTCTATACCCCCCCCCCATGTTCTTTTGGAACGGTTGGTCGGAAGTGTGCATGGGAGTAAGACGTTCTATTGACCCGATTTTGACGAGCGCTAACCGCGCGTTTTTTTTTTATTATTAGATGTTTTCACGGTTCCAATTTGGAACCCCAAACCCTCCTTCCCTATGCTCTATCTTTACCTTTCTTTTCCCCTTGTCATTACTATCTACCGTGTCCCGGCGACAACTACCCAACCGCGTTGTTCTCTTTTTCTTTCCACCTTCCAAAACCGCACTGTTAGGCGACCGTCATGGACCCGGTGTTAAGGTCCAGTCGGCGTTTCGTGGCCGCCGCCGCAGTGCGTGCCACACCCGTTTCGGGTCTGGTCGGTTATATTTTGTTCTGGTGGTCGATTATCGACGTGGTTTTGCGAACCGTTGTGGTGGCACTCCTATTTTGGGAGGGGCAGTCGAGCCGGATCGGCGAGACTGTCCTCAGCCTGCCTAGTCTTTGCCCGTTTGGTTCCCCGAGGGAGCCAGACGCGAATCGTTTTGTGGACCCCTGGCGGAGCGCCACTCCTTTTGGGACAGCCAGTTTTCTTGTCGCCCGTCTTCCGTGGTCCGGGGAGTGTGTACTAGCCATCAGCGAACCGCCAGGTCCTACCCAATTTTCGTATTTCCACTGGCGTATCCAGTCTTTCTTCTCCCTCTTCTCTCTTCCCTCCTGTCGTACCCTATCTGGTGGCCGGTGTGCGTAATTCCTTTGGGGGTACAGCTATCGTATCAGCGTTTCCGGCCGTTTGAGTTCTCGTGGCGCCGCAGCCAAAATGCCTCGTTGTTTTATAAGAGACTTCGGGGAACTCTCTTTCAAGTAAGGGGAGTGTTAAGTCATTTTGCTATTTCAGATGCTTAATTGCATTTCACGCCGTTAGTTAGGTCATTTTGGTATTTTGAATAGCCGCCTAAGCTTAGAGCAGCGCGCCCGTATGCTAAGCCCTTTTAGCTCTTTATTTGGCTCCATCGCCTAATTCCAGAATCACGATTTCGCACATAGTTAGCCTAAAAAGCAGTATTTGTCGTCGGTTGGAGCTCTCCTCGGATGGCGTTTTTCTGAATTCTGAATAGCACGCTGTGGCGGCGTGATACCAGCGTGGCCCGCATTGGTTTGTTTCATTTAGCACGCGGTGGCGGCGTGATACCAGCGTGGCCCGTATTGGTTGGTTTCATTTCATCGCCTTGCGATTCGCTGTGGTTTAGTCACGTGGGGGACGCGGCGAAGGTGACCTTTTGCCGACGCTTCCCTCGGTGAGTCTTCCAGAGCCCGTGGCAGAGAGCGCTTGTGTGTGGTGGTGGTGATTCGAAATTTGTCGAGTGATCTTCGGCGTAACGTGGGTGTTTTGGAGCCCAGTTCCTGCTACTATTAGTGAGGGGTCGTGCCCCCTTCATCTCGACCTACGAGGATTTGGTTCAGCAGAACGAGTGAGGCCCCCATCATTTTCGTCGTCCCGTTGTACGCGTCTTGACGCGTCTCCCGTCGCCATTGAGGCGGTTATGCATTCACCCCCTTTCGCCGTTGTAACACCGAAGGTGCCTACCACCTACGATTGCAGCTCGTCGCAACTCAGCTGTACCAGGCTCCCTCGCCGCCCACGCATTAAGGTATGTGCCTTTAACCTGATTACCGCTGTGAACGCGAGTGTTACTCATTACTACTCATTACTACGCTAGTGTATTCATTCAGACTGCAGACAGTTCAGGCCGTGAAGGCTAATGTAAATCGTCGCTGCCCTTGCATAAGGCAATGTGTATCTTTGTACCTATTCATTACTACGCTAGTGTATTCATTCAGACTGCAGACAGTTCAGGCCGTGAAGGCTAATGTAAATCGTCGCTGCCCTTGCATAAGGCAATGTGTATCTTTGTACCTATTATTGCTGTTCACTAATGTTCAACATCTGTCGTTAAGCTTAGAGCGCGCGTGCCAGCTGGTGCCCTTAATTATAGAGTAAGGTTAGATACAGGGCGACGCATTCTGCTACCCCATTGTAACTCGAAGTGAAATATATGATTGGTTAGTTAAGGGAACTATTGTTTGTTTCGGTTTGTGCATGTTCTGTTACAGATAGACGCCCCTTTATTGTACGAATTATTGTACGACGGAACGAGGAAGCTGTGAGCGTGCAGGTGAGTGGGACAGCTGCGTAGTCGTGGTCGGATGGACACCTAATCACAATCCTTGCTTAAGGCAATTCCCGAAGTTGTTGTTTGACCTTGCAACTCTTGAATAATCTTATTGGCGGAGTATTTTTGCATGCTTCGCTCCCGTCTAACCGTCCAGGCCCGGTTAGCCGGGTTAAGACAGGCTTGGTGGCGCCCTCATAATTTCGACATACCCTGTATATATTATGCCACAACGCGCTTGCCCAGAACGTATCGTGTGACTCACGCCCGACTCCCTGAGCATTCCAGCCGTGGCCTATTAGCCTATTTCGAACCGATTTCAGGGCAAGTGTGTCAGGTTTTCAGGACTGATTCCGTGGTGCGATGCTCACCTTGGGTGGGTGTCGTAAAGTCCTTTTAATACCGTAACACATTGTTCACCTACATATTTACACGTTAATATAGGTCATTTTCAATTAGTTGTGCTTTTCTTTAGTAGATTTATAACGTTTGCATGTGTGTTTTGTGAATTTTTTTTGTAAAGGAGTTCAGACAGCTGTAAGACAATGCAAGTAAGGTAAGTCCAGCACAGCTGTATGTGGATCGTCGCTTCTGCCAAGGTTGAATCAGAAAAGTTGGGCCATTGCTACCACTTTCTCGATGAGCCCACCTCTTTTTTCCGATTTAGTAAAGTGATGGCGTCTGGCATTAAACAACTTTATGTCGTTTACCGTATCGTAGCCCTAATTAAGGTCGTAAGGAACCCTCCTTCTGATGTCTTAGCCGGCAACCTTTGTGGCAACCTATCGTAACGTATAATTGGGGCAATGGATCCGAGAAATTTCCGATTTGTGTCGTTTTATCGGGCAACTGACGTTTGAGTAGTTTGGATGTCAAATTCATGTCGTAACTACGCTTTCGTGTTGTTTAATTCAGATACGGTCAACGTGTCATGGTTGGTGTTTTGGTTTTTTAATATGTCAATAGGGGTTTCCGCTGTATTTTTGTTGTTGTCAAAAGTAGTATAATTTAAAAGTAATTGTAATACTGACTATATTATTGCAAATAGAAACATGAAATACTCGTATATAATCCTGATAGTTTAATTAAATAAACAAACTGCATAATAATTTTAAAATTATCACGTGACTGCAATCGTGCAGCATTGGTTAAAATCTTGCGTGACGTTGTTTCCTTCCCAATTTCCAATTCGAAAGGTAGATTTTATAGTATTGTAGAACCAGGTTGTTTCTTGACAGGATATGGAACTTCTTGGTTGCGATAAGATGTAACGGGGGGTGGTCAGGCCTTACCACCCCTTTAAAGACAATCTTAGCCTATGTCTCACGTTACAAATGAACATACTTTAATGGTTAAAAGTATATTGATTTAAATAAAAAATACAGAAGCTTATATATGATCAAATGTGTGTCGTGTTTTCTCAACCTACTATTAACATAAACTAAAAAACACGATAGCATGCACTTAATGTAGCGTAATTATACAAAGTGGTCGCAATATGACCCAGTGCACGTCGCATAATGCAAAGGTTGGCCAAATGCTTCCTATAGTAATTTGCAACTTGACCCAGTAACTCGATGCAAACTGCCGAGTAATGTTTACAAACAACTATCTAGCACGCGTTGAACTAGTTTTTGTAGCCTAATTACACGCACTTTTGTGTTTACATGATTTCACTTAGTTTTACACCTTTTTGTTAATCCATAGTCAAACATAAGTTTGAACATTCTGGCCGAGCGAAGTGGGCGACTAGCGGGAGTTCTGGTCCATGATCAAACATAAGTTTGAACAACGTAATCAACCTTAGATTAGATTAGATTAGATTTCACGACTGCCTTTTGCTGGCATGCGCCGTCAGCCCTTTGGGCTTTTTGTACTGTCGGGAGTTTTCAAGTTAGCAGGCCGACATCCGTATCTTTTACTAGACTTGCAATGTCCCCTACTAGCTTGCGGTTGTCAATAGAGTTAAGGCTCCAATCGAGTTGGTGTCTTTTACGCTCTAATGCTGGGCATTCAAAGAGGATATGATAGGCTGTTTCATCATCCTCTTGGCATAGTCTGCAAACAGGTTCATCTCTATAGATATTGATTCTGTGCATAAATTCTCTGAATGCTCCAGTGCCTGTTAGTAGACTGACTACTTGCTTGATTCGAGTTCTGTTCAGTCTCAACAGAGTTTTGGTGGTTTGTGGATTCGGAGTTTTTAGCAATCTTTTGCAGTGTGTTGCTTGATTGTAGTTTCTCCACCTTAGTTGGTGTGCGGTATTGACCCACTCATTAATGGCTGAGCGGGCTTGGTTTTTCTGAATGCTTAGACCAGGTTCTGGACCGGTGATTGCATTACGGGCTGCTTCTTTTGCGAGCTTGTCCGCCTTTTCGTTTCCTTCAATACCTTGGTGACCTGGGATCCAGCATAATTTTACTGTATTTCCCTGGCTTAAGGTTTGAAGTTTAGATTTGCATTCCTTGACCAGTCTCGATGAAGTACTGAAAGCGTTTAGCGCTTTCAGTGCTGCCTGACTGTCTGAGAGAATGTGTATGTCTCGATTGAGCAGCTTCTTTTCTATGCTGATGTTTGCGCATACGTTAATAGCTTGTACTTCAGCCTGAAAGATGTTACAAAACTTTCCTAGACTGACTTTTTTGTTGGTTCTAGGATTGGTACTGTACACACCGGAGCCTGTACCCCCTTCAAACTTAGATCCATCAGTGTAAAAAATGATGTTCTTATTTGTTGGAGTTGGTAGTTGGTCCGGATTCCGGACGTACTTGTGTGTACAGTAAAATTCTTTTTGTAATACCTACTTGTTAAATATTTCTTTAAGGACTGTTTACTACTGCGTAAGCAACCTCTTTACGGCCCGGCCGTAAAAAGTGTCCGTAAAGACCACGGCCTGCTAAACTGTGTGCCAAACGTCAAAGTGACGTTTGTCACACAAATCCAGCAGCAAGCAAGCCTTCAACTCCACATAGAAGAAGGCGCAAAAAACTGCTATAACTCCTGAAAATACGCTAAAATAACTTGCTCATTCAGAATCTTAAGGTCTTTAGGAATATCTTCATCATTTTCTACAGATGGCATAAGTTACGAGCTGGTTACAACTTACAACTGCTTACAACCATACACGAAATTGGAAATAACTAACATTAGGCGCTTTCCTTTCATCCATGGGAGCAGCTCGGAGCGGCTCCAAACTCTCGCGCACCTCGTTCCTTTCAGAAAGGCGTTTAACCTCGGAGTCGCTCTGGGCTTATTTCCCCTTTCCTCTCAAGGACCAGCCCGTTGGTCGGGGCGCGAAGCCACAGCCAGCGAGCATGGCATACTTTTAATTTTTAAAAGGCGCGAAGGCGAAATCATTTGAGGTTAGGTGCAACTTCTCCCTCGTTTTAGGTGCTGTGCTAAATTTTTGTAGAAAAAATGTCATCATTGAAATAAAGCCTCATCTTTGCGCATGAAAAGAACTTTTAGCTATAGGAACGTTAATTTTTTTGTAATTGTTAGGATTTTGAATTTGTTAAATTTTATATAACTAAGTTATTAATTAAACATGTTATTAAACGCTTACCATTCCTACATCTAAATTTGTTTCATTTTCTAAAGCAGTTGCTGTTAGGAAAACAAAGACTGATAGAAGAAGACAATTCACTTGTGATATTGTAGTAAAATAGTGGGTGCATAGATTTAATTTTTCAGTATACTATAAGTTCTTAAAGTGTTGGAATATTTTTGGTTATAATAAAAAATGAAAATGAATTTCAGCGAGTTTTTGTTACTGTTCAGCATCAAACAAAAATTTCTCAAAATATCGTTTTAAGGTTATGTGACTGTTTAAAACTTTTGACGCGCGCTAGATGTGCGCTATGTCGCTAAATCGCGTTCCATTCACGAGCAGCACCGAGCGACTCGGGCTTCTAGCCGTCGGGGTTTGATGCACGCGAAAGGAAAGCAGCTATTTATAAACAACAGTTGCAACGTTCTACGCACTCTCAATCATTCTAAAATGTCATTACACAAACCTAGCGTTTTGATGAAAATAAATTAGAAAAATATAGATATGACCAAATTGTATGTAGGTATTACAAAAACTATTGTACAATACACGTCCGTTAGGGCCTTTACTGCCTCGCCAGTATTATTCGACTCGCTCTTCGAGCTCGTCTCACAAATTCTCTGGCTCGGCAGTAAAGGCTATCCTAACGGACTTCTACTGTAAAATACTATTTCAAAGTCATAGGCTTTGATTATAAGATCAGAACCCATTTCTAATATTGGGTTGTTGATGTGTGACATAATCTTGCCATGTCCTAGATTATTATCTGTGGTCATCCAGTGACCAGTACTTTGTAATCTGTAGGCTGCCATTCCGGCTTCACCTTCCAAGAAGATGTGCAGAGGTGGCAGATTTAAAATAGCATTCAGTGCTTGTCCTGAGGTGCCTTTAAGGGCTCCAGTGATGCACCGATTAGCTAGATATTGTATTCTGCTGATTTTGTGGATCGCAGTTGCTTGTTTTATTTTGGGGCACCAGGCGATTATTCCATATGAAATTATTGGTCGAACCATGGTTTTGTACAGCCAGAGGGTCAGTTCCGGTTTGAGCCCCCACGTACTACCTATGGCTCTTTTCCCAATAACTAATGTTTGTATGCACCTGGTGATTGTTTTGTCTAAGTCGGAGTTCCAAGTTAGTTTGGAATCGATGGTTAAACCTAAGTACTTAACCTCGTTCTCCCAGTTGACATTTGTCTCAAACAGTTTTATGTTGATTCTGTTCGTGATGTTCTTTCTACGAGTGAAAGCAACGAGAGTGGCTTTGCTGGGATTAATTCTAAGATTATTCTCTAGACACCACTCTTCGGTTATCTTTAGTGCTGCTTTCATTACATTGTCTACGGTTCTTTGGTATTTACCTTGAATCAGTATGACAATGTCATCAGCGTATCCTTGAGTGTAGTAGCCTTTGTTATTGAGTTGGATCAGCAGTTCATCAACTGTGAGGCACTACAGGAGTGGAGAAAGAACTCCTCCCGGTGGACATCCCCTTGTCGCCTGCACTGTCTTTTCCTTGTCAAATAACTTGACTTTTACAACTCTAGTGTTGAGCATTGCCATAGTCCATCTTGTCGTGGTGTTATCGATCTGATGATTTGTCATTGCTCTTTCAATAGAGTGGTAGGAGGTGTTGTCGAAGGCACCTTCTATGTCTAGAAATGCTCCGACTGCGTACTCCTTGTACTCCAAGGTTCTCTCAATTTTCCCCACTAGTTGGTGTAGGGCGGTTTCACATGACTTCCCTGTTTGGTAAGCATGTTGATATTTGTGAATCGGGAGTGAAGTTAGGGCTTCCTCCCTCCAGTACCTGTCTACTAATCTTTCCAACGTTTTAAGGAGGAATGACGTTAGGCTGATAGGTCTGTAAGATTTAGCTTCTGCATAGCTGCTCTTACCAGGCTTAGGGATAAACACTACTTTAGTCACTCTCCAGGCTTGGGGAATGTAGCCTAAGGCAAGACTTGCTTGGAACATGTCTTTGAGTGGGTTCAGCAGTATATCTATCCCTTTCTGCAGCATTACGGGTTGTATGCCGTCGTTTCCAGCAGATTTGAAAGGGCTGAAGAGGCTAGTTGCCCATCTAATCCTTTCTTTGCTGACTATTCTCTTAGCTGTTTCCCAGTCTTCCCTCCTAGGGGTATGATTGGGTTCAGCCAGAGTAGGTTGTTCCACTGCTCCGGGTAGGTGAGTTTTTATCAAAAGAGATAAAGTCTCCTCTTCCGTTGTAGTGTATTCTCCGCTTTCTTTTTTAAGAGTGCCTACTGGGTTCATGGCTTGCTTTGAGATGATTTTGTGGAGTCTAGCTGTGGATCGCGTGGTCTCCACCTCCTGGCAAAATTTTTTCCAGGCTGCTATCTTAGCTGCCTTGATCATTTTGCCTAAGTCTGTGAGAGCCTTGTGATAGTTCTCCCAGTTATTTGTGGCTTTAGACCTGTTAAACAGACGTCTGACTTCTTGTCTGGTCTTTTCTAGGTCTTTATTCCACCAATTTGTGTGTTTTTTTGCTGTTTGCTGACTCGGGTCTATTAGAGGACAGCTACTCTGAAAGGAGTCAATCATGGCCTCTTTTAACCGGCCAGCATTTGAGTCTAAAACTACTTTATTGGGAGATCTGAACTTTAGGTGTTCTATCTTCTCTTGTAGTTTTTGTTTATATAGGTCCCAGTCCGTCTTTCTTGGGTTGTAGTAAACTCTTTGGCTTACTTCCCGTTGAGACAGTTCAAAGGTTATATAATTGTGGTCAGAGAGTGATGGTTCGTCTGAAACTTGCCATTTATTCACTGATTGACTAATTCTCATAGTGGTTATGGTAATATCTATAACTTCATGTCTATTAGAGTTATAAAAGGTTGGAGTGTTACCTTTATTGACTACTACTAGATTGTTAGTTAAGATAAATTCTAAAAGTGACTCACCTCTTATGTTGCAGTTGGTGCTGCCCCAAATGGTGTGGTGAGAGTTTGCGTCGCAGCCTAAGATGAGGTCTAGATCGTCTTGGGAGGCAGATGATACTAGGTTCTCTAGTTCCTCGCTAGGCGGTGGGTCCCTGGAATCGGATGGAAGGTAGACGGAGCTTATAATGGCTTGGTCACAACCTTCATCGTTATTCCATTTTATTTTAATTGTGGTTATGTCTCTAGAACAGAATTCCATTAGTGGTAAACAGTCTAGATTATTTCTTATAAGTATGCATGTTCTAGGACTTGCATGATTATAAATAAGCTTACCTTTAGCACCCCCTAATCCACGGACTTGTCCCTTAACTATCCATGGTTCTTGGATCAGTGCTAAATCGATGTCATCTGCTAGCAGCTTTCTGCTTAGATTTGCAGTGGCTGCTTTGCAGTGGTGGAGGTTAATTTGCACTACTTTCAGGTTCTTCTTTCCTATCCTTGGAGCGGATAAGGAAAGTGACCTTGTTGAGGCCTAGGTGCGCTACACAGTTGATGGATGTTAGTGCTTGTTTTGCCCTGTCATCTATCATTGCTGCGAACGTTCTACCGCCATCTTCTAGTGGAGTGACGTTGAGTATTCTCCAGGTATCGGTTTGGAGATCTGCCTTCCGTTTGTTCTGTTTTCCGATCAAACGGAGAATAACCTCGGATTTCTGTTTGTCGTACCACTTGGGGACGTTGAACACTACCCGGACGGAGTTAATAACTTTTGCCCGCTCTTTTACCTCCAGCTTGGCATTGGTCCACGGGTGCAGCTTAGGTACTTGCTCACTTAACCAGTGTTTTGTGAGTTCGTCCTTGCACGCAACCACGTATGTACCAGCTTCGAGATAGTGGCTGGTAAAGAGAGGTGTGTTCTCTTCTTCTTCCATCTGGAAGATGAGATTTATCAGACTGTCTCTGACTAGGTCACCTTGTTCCTTTGTCAGTTTGACGTCTGGATATGCAGCAGGGTAGATGACCATCTTCACCGTAGTGGCTGCCTCAGCAAAATCAAGCTTGCTGGTGCCTGCCTTTGGTGAGGTCGGCTTGTCTACTTTCTGCCTGGGCCTCTTTTTGGCGTTTGCCGGGGAGGGAGTGGCTTCGTCAGAGCGTTGCCTCTTTTGTCCCTGGTTGGTTGCAGGTTTTTCAGATTTCGAAGCTGGGTCTGCTGCCCTCTTCTTCTCCATCTTCTCCTTTCTTTTAAAGTTTGGGTCGTACTTAATGCCCTTGGCTTCGCAGGCTCGCTTGGCGCGTTCTCTGCGTTCCTTGGCTGTAAGTTGGACCTTTTTGAGGGACACTTTGCCTAGTTTATCGGCTATGTCCGCTCCGGTTGCGGCCTTTTCCTGCTCGGAAGACTGCCCTTGACTGGAAGTCTGGACTGTCAACTCTGCAGTAGAGGCACACTGTTCCATTTTTATCTCGGTCACCGAAGTCTGAGCATCAGTGGTCGGAAGCGGTGATGACTCCATCAGTGTGTCGTCTTCACCCTGTGAAAAAGCAGTTGTTAAATCCATACAAGTGAGTATTTAATTCAACTGTAAGAGGTTTGGCTAAATACTTCTGGAGGGCGCCTGGTATCCAGAAGGCTCCGTTCATGACGCATATTATAAGCCCCTGCACCTACACCTGTTGATGCTCTGCTTTGCACGGGTCGCATAACACATTCGAAAAGGGGATTTTGGAACCAGAAAGGCTGATCTTCTAGACAGCCATGTATCTCTTGAGCCTGGTCTCCCGCCATTTTTATTGAGGTTTTCTCCTCTTGGTCCGGGCGGTGAAGCCAAGACCCCCAGCACAGATATCTCCCGTAATACATGCCTACAGCAGAGATATCCATGTATGGTATAACGGCAATGACGTGACCAGAGGTTCGTCTTTGCCGACATCGTTATCCCAAGTGCAGACCCTTAGCCACGACACGACAGCTGGGCTTGGGGGATGTTTATCGACTTCCCAGTCTAGATCCGCGAGGTTCAGTCTCAACGGGGCCACCACGAGAAGGATGCAATCGCTAGGATCGCATATCACTGATCGTTGCCAGTGATACCCTGCGGTCTTCCTTGTTGTCAGGCGGGAGGTGCAAGACCTGATCAACTTGGCTGCGCTGCCTCGGCATGAATCTTCACAGCGTTTATAGCCGTTCAGTTCAGCTGGCAATGCTCGACCCCCTCAACCTTACAAAATTATCCCGTGAAAATGCAAAGCAGTTTTGCACGCGACAGCGCATCTATCTCTGTTGCTATTCAGCGGTACGGGATAAGACCCTCTCTAGACATTTGCGTTGTTAGAGAATCGCCGCGCTCGGTGCACTCTTACAGAGTAAGACGTTTGTTCTGTAATTGTTTCGCACGTAATTGGTTGCTGTAAATTGGTGTAAATATTTTTTAAAATCGTTTCGGCACTACATATTATTGCCTGTGTACAGTGGGTAAGTATATAAGAATTTAGTTACGATTGTGTGTATAAAATGTTAATTTTTATAAGTTAGAATAGCAGTGTTTGAAAATAATGGAAGAAGGAAAACTCACATAACATGCACTGTGTAGACGTTTCCATATTAGCTGCTTTTTTTAAAGCTAGCGAAACCTACAAACACAAATTATTACAAACCATTTCATACAAAATCTTTATGTACTTACCAAATTTTACGCTAAAATTTTTTTTAAATATTTACACTAATTTAAAGTAACGGTAACAAAGCGTTTGCCTTTTGGAACAAAAAATGGCGTTCACGTTTTGCTAGCGAAACCTATAAACACAAATTTATTACGAACCATATCATACAAAATCCTTATGTACTATCGCTACAAAAAAAAGTTTTGTTTAATTGGCAACTGACATGTGAATAACTTTTAAATTATTTCAAAATGTCACTGTCAATCATGCCTAAAGTAAGTTCAGTTTCAAAAGCTAGGATTAATTATTTATTGCTTAGAAAACGGTGTACCTATTCAACAAATTGCACATTTATTTAATTTTATAATGGTTTTATATTGTAGCTTTTGACATTAAAATTTGATATATGTGATTCTAACCTGTCATATAACAGTTAGTCATTTAATTAACTAATAGTAATTTACGTTACCAGTATAGAAAGTGGAGCTTTCCAGTATGAGAGATGTCTCCGGAGGAGGCCGTTAGGCCGAGTCCGGAATTTCGAGACTAGTACGGAAAAGCCACTTTCATACGAGTTTCGTATAATATTTTTTCGTACACTAGCATACAAAACAGAATAATAAATGTATTCTCTCATCTGAATTTTCCGTAAAATTTATTAATTAGCACTAGGCTGCTGGGGAGCGAATTAGAAACACTTGTTAACTAACTCAAAGCCGGATCGGGAATTCCTTGCTTCGGGATGAAATTCTAAAACCAAATGAAAAGACGCACGCGCTACATAGCTTCGCACTTTGTTCAACTTATGTCGACCACGCAGAGAGTTCCTTTATGATGAAATCTTAACTCAGCAATGTGCCTGGAAACTTCGGGGCAGTTTTGGCCTGCATAAACGACAAAATCGTTGACAACGGGCCTTCAGAGCGGCAATTAAGATACGATAAGCAGACTACGTCATTTTATCCGGTGCAGAAAACATCTAAATTTAGAACACGCATACATACACTTGAATCGGTGATCGTAAAGTAAGCCGAGAAACGCTACTATTTAAAACGAACGGAATAAAGTTTGGAAACACAGCTAAGCTTCTAATTTAGGCTTAAATGAACCGGGAAAAGAGCTAAAAATGGGAGAAAAGGGCGGAAAAGGGCGAAAATACAGCAAATTTTTCTCACAGATCTTCCACGTCTTTTTCTGCCCCTTATGTTACTCTCGCATATTCTTGTTGGTGCTCTATCATCATTCTTGTTATATGTCCCAACCATCTGAGTCTTTGAGTTTACTTTCCTTTACTTACGTTTACTTTTTTCCCCATGAATATCTTTCTTAATACTTTTCTTTTCCATATTCCTAACATATTTTGTTCTGCTGTTCTCAAGGTCCACACTTCACCTCCAAATGTTACAATTTGCCTTATAACCGTTTTATACATTATCAACTTTAACCCCCTTGATATTGTTTTATTGGTATATACGAGGGATGTACAGTATGTCTTGCTTCTAGCATAGAGTACATTATTTTTCAACATAATCCCATTCAACGTGAAGACACTTATTCCACCTATGTTCAAGCATAGCAACACCTATCTTGAAAAACTCGGAGTCTTGATCACAGAAGAAGTCCTGCACTGCTGCCATAACAGCGTGATTGCTCTCAAATTTTGTTTCCCGAAGGCTCTCTTTTAGCTTTGGAAATAAATAAAAATCACTGGGCGCTAAGACCGCGGAGTAGGATGGATGCTCCATAACTTCAAACCCAGCGTCATGAATTGCATTCATAGAAATAGGGCTCTTATGAACTGGGGCGTTGTCTTGATGAAAGAGAATTCCGCGTGACAGTTTTCCTCTTCTTTTTTCTTTAACGGAATCACGAAGTTTTGTAACTAATGCTGCATAATATTGACCAGTGATTGTGTGGCCACGTTCCAAAAAATCTACCAGTAAAATTCCTTAGGCATCCCAAAAAACTGCGGCTATTGTCTTGCCCGCTGAAGCCTGTGTACGAAATTTGCTTGTAGGGGGAGATTCTGGATGACGCCACTCCACACTTTGTTGTTTGCAACCTGGATGGAAGTGATGAATTCAAGTTTCATCAACCGTAACAAAGCGATCGAGGAAACGTTTAGGATTACGGTTAAACAAGGCTAAATTGGCTATTGAAGAAGTGACTCTCACACACGTTTGTTCGGGCGTCAACATTCAGGGTACCCATCTTGCTGACACCTAATGAAGCCCTAAATAGTCATTTATTATGGTTCCAATCGTACCATTTGAAAGGCCTGTTTTCTCCGCTACACGTCTTGTTGTCAATCGACGATTTTTTTCTGATCATGTCATCTGATCATCAATGTTTTCTTGAGTACCTACACGCAGAATGCGGCCGACCAGCACCTTTTGCATCTTTTAGTGTGGGAACCAAGTCTGAATCCCGTGGCGCCCATGTATTTTTCAACTCCCTATACATATCGTCACGCTTGCCCGATGGTGTACCGTTTCTAGGACCACGCCCATCTCCCTGAGCGTATCAAGCCGTGGCTATTAGCCTGTTTTTGAGATTTCCAGGGCAAGCGTTGGCAGACATGATAAAGCAAGTGACACTCCCGTCTCCCTTAAGTGTCATTAAAAAGTTTTGATACCATAACAACCCATAAAGAAAAGTGGCGAGAACAAATAGATGCTTGTAGAATTTATAAGATATCATAATATAAGTGAGGAAAGAGTTCACGGCAAAAGACGAATTACCGATTATCTGATAGGACGCAAGTTACCATGCCTAGACTAGCTTACGCTGCTAAGATAGGACACATCTGTAGATAAGTTATAATAAGCCTTTGTATATGCATATTGCGATTACTTTCAGCTGCAACTTTAGAATTTAGTTCTGCATTCACTCCCATTGTAATAAGACGTTTGTAAACTCCGTATTTTTGCTTTTTTATAAATAAAAGTAATTTTTAAAAAGCGTTTTCCACGTAAAGAAAACTTAACTCGCAGGCGTGAAGCTTGCGGGTTGTGCAAGCGACGCGGTGTTGCGTGTTCAGCGCAATTGCCACTGTCAGCCCCCGCCAGTTTCTCAAATTTATCCCCCTTTGTAATAAAGCAGGTCGAGATCCTCGAAACGATATAAAAGGAAGGACCCAAAGACAATTTCTAATCCTAGCTTCTCCTCGAAATGTTGAACTGCCTGAGACGCTCTTCACCTCGCCTGAAGGTACCCCTTCCGGATAGTGTTAGTAAAACTGCATTATAGCCATCATGTACAGAAACTACCCTGTTTCTATGCATGTGGCATCCGGTTCGGCTGCGTGATTGGCTGATAGCTATTCCTTCAATTTCCTAGATGTGTGAATCGTTGGCACCAGGTTTGGCCAAGTGACTCTATCCGCAGATCGTCTAACGAGGTTTGCAAATATTCAATTAATATATTCATTCATTCATAATGTTAGCCCCTTTTACCTTTCGTTGTTGGGGACCATTTACAATGCGGAAATATACGAGCCCAAAATCATACCAGTTCGCCTGCATACATTTTTCACATTTTGGCAATATAAATTCGGAATAATCCAATTCAGTGCTAAATACCTAAATTGTAACAAATGTAGAAAATAAAAATTTAATGGGAATGTGAAAAACCAAGATTAAGGTATATTTCCATGGTTACGATGAATAAAAATAACAAATAATAAAGAAATTATATTATAGTAATGTTTGATTTCGTTATATGGTTATATTTGATGCGGATCCAAACATCTAAGATAGAGCAAAAGCCAAGTTACAAATATAAACAGTACGTTTTACCAATATGATGTTATTAACATTTCGATCAGAGAGACATGGACTTTTTGCTGCATTTATGAATGTAATAATCAATGTGCCGTGCCTTTAAATAAGAAATAAGGGCGCGCCTTCTGTCCCATTTTTTAGGGGGCGCATTCATTCTCAGATCAGAATCAGCAGAGTTCTTTGAGCTAGACATCGTATAATTTTACAACTTCAAGCATTCCGGAAACAGTGGTCAAATTTGACCTCTATATTATACAGATATCCTATGATCTACATTTTAATAAAATCATTAATAAGCAACTTGCTGTTGATATTTGTAACTTGTGTTGCAGACTTTGCTCTATCTTGAATCTGAATGAACTATAAGCAGTTCAAGTAGCAACTTTATATGCCTAAGCAGATAAAGTAGGTAGGTAACGCTTTTACCTTGCCAATCAAGTCACATAAGTTGTCACTTTTATGACATTTGAAAAATAGTTATTTATGTATCTAGTGCACTAAACGACACTTTGGTGCTCGCGAATAATTTTTTACCGGCTCCTGTATAAAGAGTTAATGGTTGGAAAATATTTAAAAGAAGTTAATGTCCAGTGGTGGGCGGGATCTATAGAGCCCAATTTATTCAAAAGCAGTGTCGTGTGGGTTGCTACTACGCTTAATTATTAATAAATATGATTAGGAATAAAACACAAAACTTTAACAAATGTACCATTGGCGACACGAAATAGTTTCCAGCTGTATTTATGTAGTTACAGTTTTCCCACTTTACCGTTCAAAAATTGAAAAACTTGGTGATTAGATAAATACAGCTGGAAACTATTCCATTTCGCCAATAGTTCATAATTTATTTGCACTAACTTGTTTTATAGACGAGGTGCTAAGAGAATTGACGTATGCAAAATATGAGCGACGAGTTTTGACTTTGAAATTAATTTTTACCTACTTTGCGTTCGTACTAAGGCTATTACGATACTCGTTTGCGTATCGAAATAGACAAAAAGCGATGCTATAATAAAAATACTAAAAACAGAGTACCTAACTAATTTTTTTGACGTTGGCAACCATAGGTACTTCGCTCCGTGCATGGTGTAAAGAATACAAGGTGTAGCGTTCCGCAGAATGGAGGCATTGTGGGCGGAACCTCAAATTCTACCAATAAGAAATGCACCTACAAAGGGCGCGAATTTTCAAATGGAGATTTGTAAAACAAAATAAAAAGACAGTTGTAATACACACAAATACCGGCCGTGTGTCGTATATTTTTTTTGTATGCTGAACAAGAACAAGAACCATTTTAATTTTATTAAAGAAATATTCCAAACTATTTGCTTTAAAAATGCTGTCATTCTTGTTATACGTTTGGCAGTACTGAAGTGTATTGTTGGTGACGCTGTCGATGTCAAATTCGAGTTTAGATTTCGCCTCAGTTTGTGTCAGACTGACGAAAAACCTAACCTGCTAACCTCGAATTTGACATCGACTGACAGTGCCAGCAACAATATACGATCGCGGCCATGATGGGTTTCCTGAGTAGGTTCATTGGGGATTGGTTGACATCTCCCCTCTACTTTCTGAACGACTACACATCTCCGGAAACGTTTTACATTGTATTCGTTACACCATGGCTTCGTGTACAGTTTACAGATTCTAGATTGAAGCGCAGTGAAAATCGGAACTAACGTTAGAATCAAGTAATTTCCAAGTTTTGACATCTATCATATTGACATTAAATTGTTAACCTTATTTAAGCTAAATGACACAATAAATCAAAGGCGTACTCAACATTGTGGTATGTCGCATTTCAAAACAGAATTAACAATATACACAAAAATAGTAATAAAAACATAACAGAATTAAAAAAATCAACAACTACAGCAATTTTCACACTTTAAAACACAAAGAATCTGTCATATGACGTTAGTCGCTGCGCAAACGAAATCCCTCTACCCACCGCTACTTATTACTTGTCATTTAAAATATAACCAAACTTTGTATGTTTGACAATTACTTCTTTCCACATATTGCCAATTCAGTGAAATCAAATATGTTAACAGCGCCTTTCATGGCCTACCTTGAGAGTCAATCTAGATTTTGTAAGCTGTACATATCGAACTGTTATAGCCGCCTTTATTGAACCACACAAATGTTGTCAACTGCCGCCCAAATTTCCTAGATTTTGAAATTTTAGTTTTTTGTTTAAAAAGTGGCAAAGTAGATAAAACACTGTATAGTATCTCGTTTATAAGGCATATTGTCGCACTTACTCCTTTTGGGAACTCCTCGCTTCACTCGTCGTACTGTAGGATACCTACATGTAACCTGATTACAGATTGCTAGGTTACAAATATATTAAAAAATAAAGATTGTTTTTCATATTTTAAACTCAAACCTTGTGTCTTATTTCTCCGAATATATTATTATATTGATGCAGTTAGTAAACTAATCTAACCACTAACTCTGCATAATGGTGACCTCGACGTAAAATAACACTTCGAACACCAATATTCGAAAAGGGGGAGAAGTTATGTAGGATATCTACATGTAACCTAGTTACAGATTGTTAGGTTACAATTATATTAATAAATAAAGATTGTTTTTGATATTTGAAACTCAAACGTTGTGTTTTATTTCTCCGAATATAATGTTATTATATTAATGCAGTTAGTAAACTAATCTAACCACTAACTCTGCATAATGGTGACCCCGACGTAAAATAACACTTCGAACACCATTCTTCGAAAAGGCGGGGGGGGGGGGGGGAGTTATGTAGGATACCTACATGTAACCTGGTTACAGATGGCTAGATTACAAATATATTAATAAATAAAGATTGTTTTTGATATTTGAAACTCAAACCTTGTGTTTTATTTCTCCGAATATAATATTATTATATTAATGCAGTTAGTAAGCTAATCTAACCACTAACTATGCAGTACCCTAAACCCGTGCGTGCTACAAAATACTTATTATAAAACTCGTATCATAATATACTATTATAGTACTGCAACTATATAAAAAGCCATATTGCCATTTAATATTCTGGTTGGTTTACATACAGGGTGTTGCACTAAATGTGTTTTTTTTTTGTGAAACATCCAATATATTGTGGCATTTTTGGAAAGTAGTGCTGGTCAATTTGACATGCAAGTATATTGAGCAATTTTCAACCGTTCTAGAGGGAGTTAATTGCAAACAAGTTGCTCACTTCAGACGGTTGTAGTAGCCAAACTGGTTGAGATACTGAAAAAAAATTGTTTACATATTCGATACATACGTGGCAAAATGTCTATTTGTTTTTTAGGTAGACGGTTTTTTAATGTTTGTCAAACTTTTAAAAACTTTTTTAATGCAACACCTTGTATATTTTGGTCAGCAACGTCTCGCCGAGTAAACTTTAGTTTAATAGTAATTTATAGAATTAGTTTTGAAAGTCATACTTTTTTTCCATGAATTTGCAGTTTGATGAACTAGGGCGAAGCTCGAGTTAATCAAGCAAATGAATGAAAAAAAGGACTTTCAAAACGTGTTGTACATGTAGTTCTTGTGCCTAGTGATCTCTTGTAACTCGAAATGTAATCGAAAAGGACTTCGGAATTTACAACTGTCAAATTGACATTTCAATAAAATAGTTAAAAAAGTGTATTTTTCACGATTTTGCGTTAAAAAAGTGATACTTTCAATACAATTTTTTATCAAAAAAAGACTAGAAAGCGGATTATAGGTTTTTAGCCTTTCGTGAGTTTTTTAGGCACATCACTTTTAGATACATATAAATTCATTTCAATAAAAACTATGCATTTTAGAGAATATAAGACCTAACGCCCTATTTGCTGCCTATTTTTTGCATTTTGCACCTATTTATTGTTTTAACTTATCTAAAATAAGTTTTTCAATTTTTTAACTTTGCATTTAGAAAATTAATATTTGCCTTACACATATTCAACGCAATAAACTTCTGTTTATATTTTCATGCTGCTCTTCAACTTGTGAGTAAAATTGTGTAGTGCCACTAGTAGTGCGTAGGAGTAGGTCACTGGCGTAGGTGGTGTTAGTTGACAGAAACAGCATCGTGAACAGTTTCACTTTTTTACTTTAAGTCGACATAACCTTAAATATTTGAAATTCTGCCGCCCATTTTTAAGTATAAAAGAGTAGTATTAAAATGAAAGTAAGTTGAAAAGTGATACTGTATAGAACTACAATACCGAAATCAAAAAAGTCGACCAAAGAGAGAATGCAAGATGGTGGCTTGTCAGTCAAATCCCACCGTTTACGAAGTTAATGCAGTAAACAATATTTTGCAAATGTTGCAGTAAAGCTGTAAGTTAATATACTCCCCATAATGTTCCTTTTATTTTATAGTTTGTCTGCGAAACAAAAAAACTCATTGCACAACATGAAGCCACAATGCCAACATCTTGTAATTTGCATAATTCAATATTTGTAAAATGTTAAAAATTTTGTGAATTTTACTTTTCAATCAGTTAAATATTAAAATTATATTCAGTTAGAGGTTTATTATATTTTTTATTTTATTTTATATTATAAAATACATAACTTGTTCTTTTTAATTATACATTGGGGTTTATGTTGTACAGTGTTTTTATTTTTATGACATAAATCAATTTAAGAACTTGACTTCACTCGATTCTAGATTATTTAAAAAATATATATTCATTTTTTATCCTGAAATTGGCACCTATTTTGACCGTTTTTCGACTTTATATATGGATTTTACTAACCTTAAATAAGCACCTATTTTAAGTTTTTTGTAACCTAACTATCCGCTCTCTAATGATCACTGCAAAAATAGATATTTATGCATTAAGGGAGATATGAATATGTTTTTTCCCTGAGGTTGACATGTGTTACGGACCGAGGCCCTCTGGCCCGAGGTCTGTAAGTCAACCGAAGGTAAAGAACATAAATATCTCCCGTGGTGCATACAATATTTTATCTACTAGCATATTCATAAAAATAGTATGAAATTTCAAAATGTCATAAAATGACATTTAAAATTAGAATATGTAACATCAAGAATTGCCTCATTGTATGGTTGCTAAGACGTTAATTGTAGTTGCATTGTTACAATGAGTTTGAGGGAGAAATAATTTGACAAGTCCCTTGGGAGTTATAAGTAGCTTTTCATATTTTGTTTCTATGACGAAAATGTACAATATCATGCTGCTAGTAGATATATAAACTTAATTTTTCCTAACACCAAAGTGAGGCACGACTTTTTAATACCGCTGTTTTCGTACATTGAAAATAAAATCGACAGTTTGGGTATTTTACAGTTTCAGGTTGCCGGTTTGTAGCTGGAAATATTTGGCAGCCGAACTGTCAGATCAGGGGGTCTGCCATTCATAACATAGTAATGAACCGTTTAAATTGTCGGTAAATGTTAGTTATTCATTGCATTTCAGTACATAGCACAAGTAAATAGAAAAAGTCCCTCAATCTATTGCAGTAATTGGTACGCCAATCGTGACTGACATGGGATGCAGCAAATTTTTCAGCCCTAACGTTGCATCGGAAGAGATTTCAGCCAAGTGTGGAAACTAAAGATCCAAGAACGATTACGATCCTCTAAGTCTAAACTATGGACCCAGTGAGTATCTGTGCTTAACCCATGTATCCTTAAAATTGCTTCTAATCTCAATTTTGCGCTGGCATGTAGCTATTGTTTATTATTCAGTGTGTCCCCGGATAGGATACCACACTCTTGTAAAGTTTTCCATGTTTTTATCTTTGAGAAAATGTAGGATTGACCTTAAGCAAAGTATCATTTCAAATTTTGTCCCAACAAAATTGTTCCAAAACTTAAGAAAAGCCTTAGGCTCCCTTCACACGTGGATACTGTATGCGAGATACAGTATGCAGGATACAGAATCTAGGTGAAAGAGGCCCCGTTGAAACGTGGTGACTCTATCGGATACACAAGGCCTTCAGTCACCTGCGAGACCAGTCCAGTGCAGTGCAGTTATGGACCTAGCATTGTTGCTTTTTATTTCAATCGAAATATGCGGCTTTATTAAACTAATAAATTATTCGCAGTCATATTGTACGCTGCGTGATCGCACAGACTAGACAACTATAGAACAAACGCACTGCTACACTACTCACACGATTTAAATAGAAATTGAAGAAAATCTGCTATGCCTATAATATGGTATCGTGTGTTCTGGCTTGCAAAAGTATGCATCTGTGAAAGGCTCCGTATGGTCTAAGGGCAAATCGGTATCCGAGATACAGAATTTCTCGCCGGTGGCCGAATCGAACAGATTTAGTATTGCGATGCTGTATGCATCGTCCGATGCCGTGTGAAAAGCTCCATTTGAACGTGTGAATTTTCTGTATCTGTGATACCGGTATCTCACGTGTGAAAGGAGATTAATGAAAAATAATTTTTTACTGAAAAATGAACAGGTAATATCAAAACCAGTACACGTTATCATCTCAGTGTCAAACACATCTGCAGAGTTTAGGCCGCTAAATTTGTTACTGTTTTGTATGTTATAAATTAAAAACTGAAGAATTAAAAGTGTTTTATTTCAAATAAAATTGATATGTACACTCGGCTTTTACTGAATCTGTTTGTTTAGAATCGATAGTATGTGAGCAACTACAAAATTATGTAGAAAAAATCAGCTGATCTATGAACAACAATTAGGTGTCCCTGAAAAAAATTGTGCGAAACGGCTCCTCAGCTTGTGTGTGCTGTGGGAAGTCGGATGTAAGTGATGGTAAAGTCGTTCTTATGGCCGGTCTTATAAAGGCCACTAATCTGAAGTTAACTTTAATTAGTTGGTAAAATAAACAAAAGTGCATCAAAACGTTAGTACTTATGACATTTTATTCATTAGTAAACAAATTTTGATGCGCTTTGGTTTATTTTAACAACTAATTAAAGTTAACTTCAGATTAGTGGCCTTTATAAGACTGGCTGTTAGTGTTTTTATTGACTTAAAGCAGGCGTTCGAAAACCATTGACCGAAGCAGATTGCTGTCAAAACCATTTGGTTAAATAAAATTTTTACAAAAATTAGAAATAACGGTACATACTTTGCTTAAGGTCTATTTCACATCAACCGACCGTCGGTAGAAGTAGAATTTAGTGGTAAATTAAATAAAAATTAAGAATGTTTAGCGGAAACGGGGTTACCAGTCATGACTTGAGCCCTTAATCGTACCCATTCGCTTTTCTTATAATGGAAAACGGAGTTCCCAAGAAAAACTGTAATATTAAATACAAAACTCTAGAAACTAGTAATTATATTGGGTTGATAAAGACGGCTAGATATTGTAATGTTATTAATTGCTTTTTGTGTTAATTAATTATACTCCTATCTCATGGGTTGGGTTGTTACATCCAGCTAATTTATTATTTGAAATTTGTAAAACTATTTGCTATTATACTAGCTTTTATATAAGTTGTTATGATTTTATTAATTGAGCTCGTTTCTATGCTGCATATTTAACTAATGGGATAACTTATTATGGAATTTTTGAAATTGTGGGAAATGTTCTCAATGTCAATTTATAGTGACCTAACCGCACATTTATAATGCAGAAACAAATCAGAGTAGACTTACTGCTGCATTGCCTAGTTGATATAACGTAAATAAACAACGCCACTAAAACAAAACACACAAAGGATGCCACCGGAAAAATCACTGAATTCATTTTAGAAAAATATGCATTTGATCTTGATTTTCTGTTCCTGCGACAGATGTTTAGGCTTTTATCGGGCCACCAGCAACTCCCTCAATAAGTGGGCCCCCTTGTTATCGTTAACCTGCCTTGCAAGCCCCCTGATGACTCGCCAATGTGATGCCTGTAGTTTGATCGCAGCTCCGGCTGCAAATCAGGTTTCTTGCCCTCGGCTAGGGCTACGCTGCGATGTATGATGGCTGCTGTGTACCCTGGGCTTCTAGGCCGGTTCTTATTTTAGGCCCCGAACAAATCACCAACAAGGCACCCCAAAACCAGATGCACACATGAACACTTTTTATTATCTGCAGAGGCGCTAGGAATGAATCTAGACCTCTGTAGCCTATCCAACAACACTGCACTAATGTGAAAACACTTAGTAAATTGTATAAATTGGTATTTATTGTAACTTTAGTTTGTAAATAGTCTTTTGAAGTTCCTGTTCTTAATTTTTATAACCTCTGCTTGTATGTTATTTTCATGATTTTTAATGTCTTCATACTGTTGTTCTACTTCCTCTTCTTCTATGTTCAACATTTCCTTGAAATACACTCGCCTTCACTGTACTTTTTCTTGCTGTCCTCTGATCAAGTTTCTCTTTTTTGTACAATATGTTGTTTGCTTTTGGTATCATTTTTTACTTCTCAGTTGGTATGGTATTCTTCAATTTTTCTACAGACTTCTTCCTCTTCTTTTTTTTTTCTACATATCCTTTAGGCTTCTCTTTTTGCTTCCTCGTCTGTTTCATTGGTCTCTCTGGTTTTCTTCTCCTGCATTTTTATCTTCGCTCTTGCCCTTGCTTTTAATACCTTTTTGCAGTCGAACACTTTAGTGCTCTTCTTCTTTTTTATGCTTTGTTGTATTATATCTTGATATTTATTTCGAGTTTCCTTCATTTTCAAGTTGTCTTGGTACTTCCTTTGGTCCTTTGGCTATGCACTGGTCCAAATTCGTGTCTTCCCCTCTACATGTTCTTATGTCTTTGATGTGTAACCCTTCGTGCTCTGTGTGTGCATGTACTTTAATGGTGCTCATCTTTCTTTGTCTTCTGTTTATTCTCGTATAGCACAGCCTTTTGTTTATAGGTTTGACATTCACTATACTATGTTGCAAGTCCTTTTTTACCATGAAAACTGTTCCTAGAACTCTCTTATTTCCGCCACTATTGAAGAAATTGTATTTTCCTATGTCTGTAATCTGATTCTCTTTTTGTTTTGTGTCCTGTATTGCTGCTACATCTACTTTTTACTTTTCTAATTCATTTGCTAAATGTTTCAGTGCGTCTTCCTCCTCTGTGCCTCGTGCATTCCATGTTACTAAACTTATAAGACTTTCCGGTTTTTTGTTTCATTATTTATCCTGAGTTTCTGCTGGTCTATTCTTTTTGTCACCATTTTATTTGTCATATCCTTATCCAATTGCTATGTTGGCACTGAATTTATTTTAGAAAAATGTGCGTCTGACCTTGATTTTCTGTTCCTGCGACAGATGTTTAGGCCTTTATCAGGCCACCAGCAACTCCCTCAATGAATGGGCCCCATTGTTATCGTTAACATGCCTTGCAAGCCCCAAGTTTGATCGCTGCTTCGGGTTCCAAATCAGCTTTCTTGCCCACAGCTGCGATGCACGATGGCTGCTGCCTACCCTGGGCTTCTAGGCCTCCGCTTTCTATTTTAGACCTCGAACAAATCACCAACAAGGCACCCCAAAACCAGATGCACACATGAACACTTTTTATCATCTGCAGAGACGCTATGAATGAATGTAAACCTCCGCAGCCTGTCCAACAACACTGCACTAATGTGAAAACACTTAGTAAATTGTATAAGTTGGTATTTATTGTAACTTTTTACTTTGTTTTCTGTGAGAAGCCAAAACACACTAGGTTTGCTTCTTACCCCACAATTCGGTCTCCCATTGTTTGTTACTGTGTTATTTTCATGTCAAGGCTAATGCTATTTTTACAGTTTTAAATTCAAATTATGACATTTTTATCATATTTGCAATGCCTGAATGCTTAAGCATAACTTATTTCCGATTTTTTCAATGTACCTACACGTTGATCATCAAAAGAGTAATGAGTAAATTTAGCAGTTAGTATTTAGATATACATGCACATTCTGTGTATTATTCAAAACCAACTCGCATCTTTTCCAATTTTTTATTTCTTGTGTCATATTTATATTCACCATTATGTGCATCAGGCTGTGTACCCCCTACATCTGGCTGGCGTACCCATTTTGAGGAACAGTCTTTTCACAATTATTCTAACGAGAACTTTGTATGCTACATTTAATCAGGGGATGCCCCTTTAATTTTCTCATTGCTAATGCTAAAATTGTCTGTCTGGTTTCCTTCTCCAACATTTTTATCCTCGCTCGTGCCCTTGCTTTTAATACCTCTTTGCAGTCATCTTCAAAACAGTCTTTCCATCAAGTTTTCTTTTTTGTTTCTAACACTTTACTGCCTTTCTTCTTGTCTATGCTGTGTTGCATTATATCTTGATATTTATTTCGAGTTTCCTTCTTTTTCAAGTTGTCTTGGTACTTCCTTTATCTGTGCTTTGGCTGTGCATTGGTCCGAATTCGTGTTTGCCCCTCTTGATGTTCTTATGTCTTTGATATGTAATTCTTTATCCTCTGTGTGTGCAGGTACTTTAATAATGCTCATCTTTCTGTGTCTTCTGTTTATTCTCGTCTAGTCTTTTGTTTATAGGTTTGACATTCACTATACTATGTTGCAAGTCCTTTTTTTACCATGAAACCTGTTCCTAGAACTCTCTTATTTCTACCACTATTGAAGAAAGTGTATTTTTTCTATGTCTATAATCTGAGTCTCTTTTTGTTTTGTGTCCTGTATTGCTGCCACATCTACTTTTTACTTTTCTAATTCATTTGCTAAATTTTTTAGTGCGTCTTCCTTCTCTGTGCCTCGTGCATTCCATGTTACTAAACTTATAAGCTTTTCTGATTTTTGTTTTCATTATTTTTCCTGAGTTTCTGCTGGTCTATTCTATTTGTCGCCATTTTATTTGTCATATCCTTATCCAATCGCTATGTTTGTCTTCCTGTTTGTTTCTCGTTTGCTATTCACTTTTAGTTTTTTGGCATTTTCCCTTTATGGCCTGTTTCCATGTTAATTATTATTAGTTTTTGGTATCCAAATATAGCTGTTTTCTCGGCTTTCCTTTCCTTCTCTGCTATCTGCCTTAGTTTGCTTTGTATTTCTCTCTCATTTATTGTAAGGTCCTTGTGTTTATATATATGTTTCTGATCCTCCCATTTTTTAAAATTTACGTTTGTTTCTTAATACTCCTATTTTTTTAATGTTTCTAGTGGTGATTAAGCAATGTTTGTCACTAACTTTGGCAGGTAACAGTTTCGAATTTAACTTCTAAATTCAGTTTTTTTGTCGTAATATGGCAAGCTACATACAGACGTGTTATTACAAATCAGGGATATGAATATAAAAAAATACTAATTTTTTTCTGGAAATCCCCCGCTTGCATGCTAATTTTACTGTACTTAAAATAATTCATTACATAACAGTCTTTCTTTTGCAGTGGGATAACATTGATCCCTATGCTTCCTCCAGCAGTAGCAGATATGGAGATCCAGTGTCTGGGACTTCCAACAAAACCAATGCTCATCAGACAAGTCGATGTAAATGGAGCCAGGCGGATAAGTCTAATCCACGAATCAACAACCTTCCCTTAAGCAGCGCTTTCCAAGAAGGGAAACAAAATTGCAGTCGCAGTGCTCAGGGTCAGTGGGGAAAAACAAATAATCATGTAGGTGGTATCAGTAGTGCATCCACTAAGAATAACCAGCCGCTCCATACAAAGGGAGAGCAACGTGGTAGTTATTGGTGTCAGTGGAAAAATGAAGAAGCTCCTCCTAGTGATACACACAGAAAATGGGAAAGCAGCTACAGATCTTCAGCGAATAAGAAAAATGACTCTAATAGTAAAAATAACATGGCAGCAGAACAAGCTAGTGATAAACCAGCTGAAACGCTAGTGGAATGCCAACGTAGTCTCTTCGACATAGATTATGAAGCAGAAACTAAGTTGCAGGCCAAAAATTACCCTTCTGGCGGAAATCACAATAATGTAACTGAATTTAAGTTGAAAAGGCCTTCCAGATGTGATAGACTTGACCATGTGGATGAAATTAAATCAGATTATGATAATCTACCTGAAATGACACTTCAAGAAAGAGATCGTCGGTTAGCAACGGAAGAGAATTCTGACAACAAAGCGCAGCCAGAGAAAAGAGAAGAATCGGTGGATACGAGAACAGCTTTGGTGCCGTCAGTTCCTGGAGGAGCCGCTTTATCTGCCCTGTCGATTCCCCAGGTATCCGAAATCCAGGAATCTCCGTGCGAGCTTCCACAACGCAAGCGCAAGCGTGGGAGACGATGGCCTAGCCTCCGGCGGAAGCTGAGCAACGGTGAAAGGCTTAACCTGAGCAAAGCCAACCTTAGGGATGTTCCTCAAGTAAATCATAATTAGGTGACTAAAGCTTATTCCAAAAGAGATCATCATTCGGATGGTAGCAATGTTAGTTGAGGCAAAAGGGATAATCATCGAGAGAAGAAATATCAAGTAACCATCTAGAAAAATAAAAGAGAAATAAGTTGAGAAAGCAGCAGAGGCCACAATTAAATACAGTGTAATTGGAGAAACATTAAAGTTGTTCTTTTGTAACTGTTTGTGTATTTGAATGTACATTTTATTTTTGCTTATGTTTAGTATTTTATTCAATTAGTTGTTACTATCGATTTCATTTGTACATATGTATTTATACTTAGCCAGAAAGTAAAGGAGATTGTAATAAAGTTTCAAGAAACAAATATGTTTTTATATTAAAGACAAATATATATCATTGACGTTGAAACCATTTTTCGCGCCGCTTAATTGTTTTCTGCATTTATCCAATTATTTCTGATCTAACCTGTATATTTTTATTTGAAATATAATCCATTGTATTTCGAATTATTTCAATTTATTAGTTCGCTCATTTCGTACCGATTCTGGAAAACCCAAAAACTTCCACGTGCTTATCGCGAGGTCGCAGCATTTAGCTGTTTTTCGTTAGTGGCCGAATGCGCTAGGATTCTTTTCCTGCACCTCGACGAAGCAACTTGTTTCTAAAAGGTCCCGTTCGTGCTTTATTACTTACGACGATTAATTTTTGAAGGGCTGATGGTTTTGATTCAGATACGATTGAGATTTTCTGCTTGCTATTCTTGTATTAGTTATGTTTTTTTAGCTCTTAATTGACAGTTTTACCTGACTTAATTTTCAACACCGGCCAATGTCCTACCCAGCTTCTGCAATTTGGGAGTGGCTCTGCTTCAATTACGGGCGCATTCAAGGTGCTTTTGACCACAGGGTATAGCAACCCCCGGCCAGCATTTGCCTGTCAGCAACTTATGGGAGTTGGAGGTTTGAGGTTAGTGTTACTTTTGTGGTGAATACCGCATTAAAAGTGGATGGCCTCCTTGCTTTCAAGCTGATTCGGACTGGCTATTCCGGGATTAATATTATATTAAATTATATTCGATTCTTGAAATTTAAATTCGTACATTCCATAACTATCAGTATTTAAAGTTTAAATTTATACTTTCCGTTATTACTAACATGTAAAGTTTAGACACATACGTTCAATCAGTTTTAATATTTGAAGTTTAAATGCGTATACTTAATTACAATTAATATTGAAAGCTACAATTTATATGTGTAATCAAACCTGTGTAAAAGGAGCATTCACGTTTTTTGCCTTCAATAGCCTGAAGAGAAAGGTTTTTTAAATGACAGCGATATGCATATCACTCGATTTATTTGTGGTTGCAATTAATTTAATAACCTGAAAGGGGTTCTTGATCTTGGTGCGTGTCACAACTTTCAATTAATTTGCATATTTCTATCATTATTACATTCTTTATGACCAAATTATTCTAATTATTTAATATTGAATTACCATTATAGACTGCAAGATTATTTAGCGTTAATAAATAAATGCTAGTCACTTGTAGTTAGTAATATTATTCGAAATCATCTGATTTCTGGCGCCCATATCTGTTTTGAAGACTTTGCAGGGTACACAGCTGGTGGTTTGAGCTCACGACCTTATCGCTGAATTTGAGCTAGTTCGGCCTGCACGGTAAGTAAAAATTTTTAGAGCTTCCGTGTAGTGCGTACTTTAAGGAGGTTAATCTGCGATTTTTTACTACCATTGATTATTTTAATTAATTAACCGCAGGTCAGCTTCCTTATCGTTTTAACGTTTAGTTTTGAAAGAGTTTAACCATGATCAATTTTTTTTATCGTTAGAAGAATACATGTTCCTAAGGACCACACTCTTTACTTTTTTGTTGTATAATACTTAAAAAGATATATCACTGTACGAAGTACTGATGGGAAGTTTCGATACTTTTGCGGACTCGTTCATTCCAATTTTATTCTGCAAGTGGAACGAGTCCGTTGGATTCATTTCCCGGAACCAAATCGAAATTGAAATTCACATGGAGCAGAAAACAAATAGAGTTACAGCCACTATTCGAAAGGCAAAAATTGTAAAACAAGAAGCTTTTGTGTTGCAAATTGCAAACAATAAAAACATGATAAGGAGGCAGTTGATATTAAATAGTATCTTTTTGGTTAGTGGTCACACCGACTCCAATTCGTATGTTTTTATGTTTCAAACTGAAAATCAAATGGGCACCTACAAAGGCGCCAAAAATGATGTCACTGATACCTGATAAAATACAGATTCAACATAAGAACGTACTTCAAGTCCACAACAACTCTGAGAGGCATGCCTCAGAACGAAGATCAGAGTTCAAAGAACTGTATCTACAGCGTACCGTGCGAGTGTGGAAGACAGGGGAAACACAACGCCCCCTACGAGTGAGATTATCGGAACACCGCAAGGATATTAGAAAGAGCGAGACCAACAAATCCAAGATCACAGGACACATCTGAAATAAGAACCGCCGTATACAATAAGATAACGCATCAATAGTAGCTAAAGAAGAAAACAGGTTTCGTATGAAACAAGCTACAATAATAGCACTGGCAGAACAACCAATTAGTCAGACTAGCGCAGAAATAAAGCCCATTTGGATGCCACTACTGCGCAGAGAATTACAATTAGACAAAAATAGTCTACTGCACATACACCAGTAACATATTGAAATGGTCTTTAGCCCGTTACACAACTCTGCTTGCAGAATCAATAATTTAAAGCAATTCAATAAAGCACAGATCTGGGGTAAGCAGGCAACTGCAAGAAGTCACATTAGAAATTTGAATTTATAATGGCATCGGTAAAGCATTGCCGATATTAATTGAAACTACTTTAGAATGAATGGCAATAGCAGAGCTCAAATTTGTAAATTGGAGTCACTGAAATGTCAATTAACGTAAATTAAGAGGTTGGTATAAAGTAAAGCCAATCAAAATTCAACAAATCTATCACCAAAGGGATTTATTACATGCAGTTTAAATAAATTTACATGTCAGTTTAATTAAATAAGTACAGTTCTATGAACTTTTTAAATAAAGGTAAAAAGGACAGAATGTTCAATATAGTGCAAAAAGAGCACAATACTAGATCGAATAAGGCTATAAGAAAATGGAGCAGTAATATTTGAAGATTGGTGAAATTCAGACAGGTTTTGTGAAATGCAAGAAAATGACACCACAGGAAATGGACAAGATTTGTGTTTATAAAAATAAGCCAGTGTAATGACAGAAGTGAACAGACAATTAAAATAAAACTTCGTGAGTGGCGCTAGAACTTAGATAAATTGCAAATATGAACAAACAATAATTTAGAAATAAGATTATGTACAGTTTTATAAATTAAGTTGTAAATTTAGATTATAAGTAATTGCATTGTATTCAGTTAACATCCGTTTTTTTATGTAGCCTGATAGGCAATTGTTGTTCAAGAACGGAGGAAGAAACAATTGAAATAAATTAACTCCATGACAAGCCAATTTGTGTCTCCAGTTTATTTAAAGTTTATACCATTTAACATTAAAATAAATTAAAAAGAACTATACCGGCGTAATCAGGAGTTAACAGTGCACATGTGAGAGTGTGGGTGTAAAAATCCATCACATAAAATTTATTTTCTCCGGTGACCGCTTCCGAAAAGATCGGCAGCCCAGTCCAGCTTTCCGAGCACAAGTTGCGGGCTTCAGCCAAGGTCCAGAGCCTGAGAAAGGGTGTCAGCAGTTCCGCCCGGTGTGTACGAGGCCAGCACAGCAGTTGCAGCAACCCGGGGGCCCAGCTCTACCCGCAGGCATCAGGAGAAGCTGTCCGAGCAAGTTGCCGCAGCCTAAGAAAGGTCAGGTTAGTGGTGCCAAGCAAATAAGCGTGTTAGAGCTACGAAATTTACCGTGAGGAACGAGTACTATGAGAGGAAGCCGATCCCAGTATTACAATACGTCAAAATAGAGCAGGAGTTCCAGAAATTGTGAAAATATAAGTTGAGGTTATGTTAGGGACGCATTGAAAACATTTGAATTGCCAAGGAAGCCGCGAACGATCTAAAACAAAACACGATTAGGAACGCTTAATAAAGCGCGAGATTTGAATTACCTGTTAATTTGTTCATGGTTTGCTTTTAAATCCACTATAATCACACAGAAATGAACTGCACGTAAAATCGAATTGCTGATAGATATTATTGACAGCGCGGCGATTTTGCGCGTTTGATACTTCTAAATTTCATAGCCCAGTGGCGTAACACGGGGATTTGTATTTTGAACAAATAGGTGAACCCAACCAGATTTTGAGTCCATGCCTATCGAAAAGAGCTAGCCATATTTTATCTAACTTGCAGATGTGCGCAATATTAAAAAGGGCAAAACACAGATTCAATGAACCCATTGATACCGATATTCAATTACTTTTAATCAGTAAAAATTTGATATCAAATAAAAATAAAAAATATGTGTAGGGTGTGTATTTATTTATTTATTAAATTATAAATCATAATCATAATATATAACATAATCCTTTACAATATAAGTAAAATATATGGCCGCGCTGGTGGCCTAGTGGTAAGAGTGACAGATCGTAATCACAGCGATCAGTAGTCCCAGGTTCAAACTCTGGGGTAGGCACGAGTAGGGTTGCCGTACGTCCAGATTTTTCGGGACTGTACCGATTTGGAACTAGTCCCGAAACGAAATGCTGTTCTGAAATGTCCCGATTTTCCAAGAAAATTTATGGTTATACTTCAAATAGAATTTAGAACTAGTTGTTTAACAAGAATGGTGTATACAGTATCTGGCTGTTCGCTATTGAGGAATCTGAGTTTCAAAGGCTTTTTTAAATAGGCGATTAATTATGAGTTTATGCTAATACTACATTGGGCGCGTTCAGACGACACAACCGTTGAGTGAGCGCTGAGTAAGCGCCCAGTTTGAGCAATGTAGGTTTGCTCAATGGTCTTTTTCAATTTACGTTGAGCTGACAAAGTTGTTTATTTTAACCTATAAATACAGCTGAATGTTGTGTTTTTGTGTTAAGAGTTACAAATCAGTTTAATACGTGAAATAAATAATGTATTTACATTTTTATTCGAATTTTCAAATAAACCAATCTATTATGGGGGATGATACTATCTATCAATAACAAATTAAAGTGTAGTAGATATCTTTATATTGTGTTCAAATGAAGGAGTAAACATTATTTGATGAGATTAGTAAGATAAATTAAAGAGTAAATAGTGTAGTAGGAAAGTACTGCTGCTACTGCATTAGAAACAGATGCAAATGGTAACCCTAGGCACGAGTGTATGTGAAAAATACATACAAAAATAAGTTCTCAGGATTAACCAGTTCATTCATCTGAGGACGGCAGTAGTCCAAAAACTCCCGAAACGTAATTTGATAAACACCCGAGATAGTAGAAAAAGTTCGACAAAACATCTCATAATAGACCACTGTCAAAAATGACATCACTCAGAAAACATTGTTTCCAAAAAACCCTGGCAATAGTTTAACCCAATTTATAAAACGAATGGATTTGCTGAATTTCAGCTTCCTACCTGCAATAATTATTGCTTTGTGGCGACTTTGAAAAACATATTCACCCCATTTAACCTCTTTGGTGGCTAATTCCAAAAAGCCTGGAAAATAGTTTGCCCAATTTATAAAAGAGACTCTTTGATCAAATTTCCTAGTTTGAAACGATAAAGAAGCCGACTTGCGATTAATTAATTAAAATTAATCGATGGTAGTAAAAAAAATCGCAGATCAACCCCCCTACAGTCTATACACCACGGCAGCTCTGAAAACTCTTTACTTACCGCGATGGCCGAGCTAGCTCAAATTCGGCGATATGGTCGTGGATTCAAATCACCAGTTGTGTACCCTGTAATATCTTCAAAAAAGGAAATGAGCGACAGAAATCAAATGATTTCGAATAATAAAGGATAAACTACAAGTGACTAGCGTTTATTTAACAGATCTGGAAAACTTGTAGAATCAGTAATAAATAATCTGAACAATTAAAAGGCAAATAATGTCATAACAAAATTGTGTACTTCAAATGAAGGCTGCAACACGCACAAAGATCAAACACCCCTTTCGGGTTATTAAATTAACTGTAACATCAAAACCAATCATGGGATATGCATACATCGGTCATTTGATAAAACCTTTCTGTTTAGGCTATTGAAATAAAAAAGCGTGAATGCTCCTTTAACAAAGGGTCACTACACATAATAATTGCAACTTTATAGTATATTACATACCGAGGTGGAAAGTGTTTCATTCCTGTCGAGAGATTAAGTAGTTAACCGAGACGCGTAGCGTCGAGGTGAACTTTAACTCGAGACAGGAATGAAACTTTTTACCGTGGTATGTATACTATTTTATTCGCAACCACTTTATTCTAAACAATAATTGGAAAAATTATTATATTATGATACGACAGGTTGTGACGTGCATGAATGGATCAACGAGATTTCTAGTGTCCCTAACTACTCAGCCGTCGGGAATAGATCGCGCATGAATGGATCAACGAGATTTCCATTGTCCCTACCTACACAGCGGTCGGGAATGGATTCATTTCCAACCGGCAATCACTTTTCCGACCGGTTGAAAAGTTACAAGTTGGGATTAGCTCATTTTCCAACTTTTTAAGTCAGTAATAATCATAATTAAATATAGGCATAAAACGTCAAATATTAGAACAAGTGCATGTAAGAATTTGAACATTACATGTTAATAACTGCGGAAAGTATGAATTTAAATTTTAAATCCTGACGGGTTTAAAATTTACGGATGGAAATTCCAGGTATTGAAGATAAGTTGATATAATATTAATCCCGGAGTAGCATTAACTAACCTCGATCCTCCAGCGCCCACAAACTGCTGACAGGCAAACGCCGGCCGGAAGTTGCTACACCCTGCGGTTAAACATATGCTGGTCGTGAACTGCTACACACATTGGTCGAAATCGCCGTGGATGCACCGGTAATTGTAGCGAAGGCACCCTCAAACGGCAGCAACTAGGCAGAACGCCAGCAGGTGTCGAAAATGAGATTAGGCTAACAACTTTGCTTCCGAGATAAACTCTTGGATGAAACTGTTAATTAAGAGCTAAAGAAAATGTAATTACTATGGGAATAACAAAACAGAAAAGCGCCATCGTACCTGATCATAATCAGCCCTTGGAAACACAATGCTCATAAAAATTGATCGAGCGCACGTAATTTGACTTAAACAAACAAACCTTAGCCGCGCCGGTGATGGCGGGCTCAGGCGAGAACAGCCAGTGCCTCGGACGAAAAATTCGTTTCCAAAGGAAAGCTCGCACGTGAGAATTCGAACTCCGCCTTTAGAAGCGAATTTTAAACTTGACCACTTCCCCATTGGGCGGACGACGCCGCCGCGCTTGCGCACAGCTCACCATTATACACTGAAGAATTGGTTGTCTGTCTCACTTCCTTCGTGAGTTTCCCACTCATAGCCGCTAGCAATATAGTAAGTATTAGATATATGCCATAACCCAATTGCCTTTTGGTGCTACATGCTAAGGTACTTCGATAGTGGAAAAAGCAAGAGCTGCAACATGCTGTACGATTTACCGCGAAGCTTCGCTTAATGTAACAATCAACAGCAGGCCGAGATCTTATCACAACTGACTCGAGTGCTTGGGCCAAAGTTGAAGCGGCCCTAATTCAGCGCTAAATAGCGTATCTTTGTACCTACCGCCTTCGCCCCTCACAGTACGGCTGTAGTCCATAAACTATCGAAAAGTTGAGCCACTTAGACTTGTCACAATTCGTCAGCGAAAACAAGGAAGCTCTTACCGTACAGTTAGTATTCATGAAATAAAAATTGCTCGCACTTTGTTTAAATTTCAAAATCAGAGGAGAACTATACTTGTAATTTGCTATTTTACCCTAATTTTAATACTATATTTTTTGTTCTGTATGTTATACATGAGATTAAAAAAAATGATTCTGAGCAGGCCTTGATGTGTTATACATTTGGCAGTACTGAAGTGTATTGTCAGTCTATGTCATATTCGAGATTGTTTGTGAGTTACAAAATGGGACAGAGAGACAAATGAAAGAATAAGACAAACTTTAAGACAAGAAGGAATAATGGACTTCATAGAAAGGAAACAACTAAGATGGTCTTCTTCTTCTGGTTCCGTCTCCTATCGGAGGTTGGAAATCATCACTGCAATTTTCACTTTATTAACAGCAGCTCTAAATAACTCGTTGGAACTACAGCCGTACCACTCTCGTAGATTGCGTAGCCAGGAAGTCCTTCTTCGACCTACACTTCTTTTTCCTTTGATCTTTCCTTGCATTATAAGCCTCAGTAACAAGTATTTTTCTCCCCTCATAATATGACCCAGATATTCTAATTTTCTCCTTTTTATAGTTTTTATTATTTCACATTTCTTTCCCATTTTCAGCAGTACTTCGCTATTAGTCACTCTTTCTGTCCATGCTATTTTCCACATTCTTCTGTAACACCACATTTCGAAGGCTTCAAGGTTTTTGATGTTTGTCTGTTTTAAGGACCATGCTTCCATGCCATACAATAACGTGGAGAAAACATAACAACGTAACATACGAATTCTAAGATTTAAGTTGATATCTCGACAACATAGGAACCTTTTCATTTTAACAAACGCTTGTCTTGCTATTTCTATTCTTGCTTTAATTTCTCTATTTTGTTCGTTAGTTTCGGTGATCCATGCCCCTAGATATTTGTATGAAGCGACTCTTTCAATTTGTATATTAGAAATTGTTAAATTGGCGTCAATGTTTTGATTTTTTGATACTACCATTAATTTCGTCTTTTTAAGATTTAGTCTGAGTCCGTAGTTATTACTGTGGGTATTAATGTTTTCAAGTAGGTGCTGTAAATCTTTTAAATTATCTGTCACTAAGAGTGTATCGTCAGCGTAGCGTATATTATTGATGATTTCTCCATTTATAATTATTCCAGCATTTTGTTCTACTAAAGCTTCTTGACATATGGCTTCGCTATATATATTAAATAGGAGTGGAGAAAGAACACAACCTTGTCGAACGCCTCGGCAAATTTCAATTTCTTTGGTTAATTCATTTTCAACCTTTACTTTCGCTGTTTGGTTCCAGTATAATTTGGTGATTATGTTAATATCTTGACTGTCAATGTTTTTGCTTTTGAGAATTTCGCATAGCTTTTCATGGCGGACTCTATCAAAAGCTTTTTCAAAATCGATGAAACATGCATATAGATCTTGATTTACATCTAAACATCTTTGCATCAATACGCTTACACCAAACAGAGCCTCCCTTGTCCCTAGTCCATTTCTAAATCCTAGTTGTGTGCCACTTATGTCTTCATCGAGTTTTTTAAATATCCTTTGTGGATGATTTTAAGAAACTTTTAACGTGTGACTCATCAATGCTATAGTCCTATATTCAGAACACTCTTTTGCATTGTTCTTTTTTGGGAGTGTAACAAAAGTTGATAAGAGCCACTGTTTTGGAATAACGTTTGTTCTATAGATTGTGTTAAAAAGGTTTACCATTATGTCAATTGTGTCGTTATCTATAAGTTTTAACAATTCTACTGGAACCTCGTCCGGTCCTACAGACTTTCCCTTCTTTGTGCTTTTAATGGCGTATTTTACTTCACATCTTAAAATTTCCGGTCCTGTTTCCTCTGTTTTCATTTTGATTTCTGGTCTGTCATCTTTAAAAAGTTCTTCTATGTACTCGGTCCATCTCTTCAGCTTGTCATTTATGTCAATAATTATTCTACCATTTTTATCTTTTAATGAGCTTGCTTGCTTTACTCTTTTAATACCTGTTATTTCCTTAATCTTTTTATGCATATTGAAGCTATCATATCTACTTTCGTATTCTTCTATTTCCTTGCAGTTTTCTAATAACCATTTTTCTTTGGCTTCTTTAATTCTCCTTTTAATCATTCTATTTAGTTCTTTGTACTTTTCTTCGTTTCTAGCTTTATAATCTCGTCTTTCTTCCATCAAATTGAGAATTTCATCTGTCATCCAATCTTTCTTCTTAACTCTCCTTGGAGATAATGTATCTTTTCCGGCTTTTAATAATGCCATTTCTATGTTTCTCCATTTCTCATGAACGTTTTCGGTATTTCTATTTATTTCTTTGATGTTCCTGAGTTTGTGGTTAACTTTTACTTGTGCATTGTTTAATATACTGTTTTCGTTTAGTTGTTTTACATCTATTTTTTTGCCTGTTACCTTTGCGTTTTAGTTTTTTCAATCTAATTTTTAATACTGCTACTACTGGATTATGATCCGACCCGATATCAGCTCCGGGATAGGTTTTCGTCGATGTAATAGAATTTTGAAATCTACTTCTGATTATAACGTAGTCTATTTGGTTTCTGACAATTCTTTGCTTGTTATCCATCGGAGATTTCCACGTATACAACCTACGATTTGGTAATTTAAACATTGTATTCATTATTGTTAGTTCTTCGTTTTGACAAAATTCTATCAATCGTTCTCCTCTCTCGTTTCGCTGTCCCAACCCATATTCTCCTGTGCATCCTTCAGTTTTGACCTTGCCAACTTTAGCATTAAAGTCACCCATAATTATGGTGACGTCTTCTTTTTTAGTAGCTTTCAGAACAGAGTCTAATTGCTCATAAAAAGCTTCAACTTCATCGTCTTGCTTGTCCGCTATCGGTGCATACACTTGAATAATGTTGATTTTTCCATTCTTGGAATCGAGTTGTATCGTTATAATTCTGTCGGAATATGGGGTAAAACTTATTACCGATTTGTTCATTTTCCCTTACGCATCTCCATTTAAAATTCGCGCAATTTGAAGGAGCATTTCTTATTGGTTGAATTTGGGGCTCTGCCCACAATGCCTCCATTCTGCGGAACGTTTCACCTTGTATTCTTTACACCATGGTAACAGTGGGATCAGAAACGCCCAAAATGTCAAATTGGTGCTTGCATGGTGCATTAGAACATTAAACTTGCTAAATCCTCAAATATCACTGGTCACGTGGTTGTTAATCGTTTATTACGTATCTGTACATGAACTATATGAAATCATACATATTCGCAGAAATCATGGAGTAAATTAAAACTTCAAATTCCTTTGACACCTTGAAGTAAAACGAACGCAGCCAAGCATAATGTTGCACGAGAGCAGTTGTTCGCCAAATTTCATGCTGAAAATGGTGCGCGTCTTTTTAGCGCTTTCTCGTCATTCACCAGTTCGCAATGTTGCAGCTTTTTAATTGATTTGGAGCGGTGTGCAGGTGGCGTTTTTTGCTATAAATTAGTGACCGTTAAATTCAATTCAATATACAAACAGTATTGTGTAATTGCATTGTCTGAATTATATTCGGAAATAATGAGCGCTTTAAAAACAAAGCACAAAGAGATGTCCGCGAACGTGATAAATAACACAATTTGTAGAACGGATTTTCATTTAAACTTTATATGATATTTTTTTATACCCGTAAGCAATCATGTTTCTCTGCTTGTGGTGCCATATCGATCGATATATGCACAGCTAGCTAGTTTTTGTTTAAACTATCAATAAATTTTGATGGGATTGTGAGCATTTTCCACTTTATCAATGGATATTGCTATATATGTACACGTACACGCATCATTTTTCTCATTAGCTTTTTCAACTATGTGTCTACACTCTACACTGCTACAGTAATAGTTGATCCATATCCATAGTTGCTATTAATTATACAAAATGATAAAGTTTTGTAATCTCTTTTAGCATAAATATGTGGTAGTCAAAAAAAATTATGTATACAACTCGTAGGTATCTAAAGCTTCTTTTTCCACTTTTGAGATTTAAAGAAAGAGCCGAAGGCGGGCGTGTAAATAAGTGGCACTTTAACCACTCGTTGGATAAATAACTATTATCCAACACCTTCTAGTGATAAGGCTATTACTAGATCGATTTTAGACCTCTAAAGTGGAGCATAACCCACTAGTGACGTAAAAACCATAACCCACTGGTGAGACAAAAATCATGTCACTCAATACTGTATTGTCAAGAGTATGTGAAGATGGATATTTACAGGTTAAGTTTTGGGCCAGTCTGTGTCAGATAACCAACAAAACCTAACCTTTTAACCTGGAATTCGTCATAGACATACACTTCAGTACTGCCAAACACGAATCACAGGCGACTCTAATTTATTAATGTATTTGATCTCTTGGTACTTTCCAATTTGTCCCTATGACTTTTCAGGGATATCAATTAAAAATTTCTGTTTGTAGATATTTATTGTTGGATAAAATGCTGTATGGCATGCCTGTGTTATTACAAATAATTCACTCGAGAAAAGACCCCTCTTAGCCTGACGCCCTCGAGGGCTCAACTTTTCTGTAATATAACACACTTGCACCATAAATAACTATTAATTTGAAAAACCATTCACTTACCTTAACAGTAAACAGTAACTAACAGTTCACGAACGAAATCAAAGCGAAGAACTACAGAAACTAAAAGATAGGTAAGTAAATATACTAATACTTAACCATGTTCAACAAACTTATATAGGGCTTGCTCTCAAGAAAAGTTAGGCCAAATTTTAAGAGCGAACAGTTGAAAATAAGTGAAATAATTGTAATGTAAAAAAACACAATGTATGTACGGGTGTCATTAAGCTTTTAAAATTTTCGAAAATATTCAGAGAATTATTCAGTTTGTGGTTTACTAAACTTAGTGGTTAACAGTATGTGGAATCCAGGGGAGTGACCGGGGGGAAAATTCCCCCTCCGGTAAGTACAAAATTCACCCCCGGAAACATTACCACTTCATATTCATGTTTTTTTCTGTCTATAAAAGAATGGGTGGATTGCGCGGTAATAGTTAAAAATACCCTCCCAGACGTTTCATCCCCCCACCCCTCCCCCGAGTAATGAGTCTGAATTCAACACTGGTGGTTAACAATGTTAAGGTGATAAATATGGCGATATCAGTCTAAGTGCTAGTTGAAACTATGTTTCTCAAGAATTGGATTTCTTCGAATTATAATTAGTTGTCAGTTATCGTTATAGTGAATACTGAGAGGATAACTAAAAGTTAACGAGTCTTAGAAATAAGCTTCAAATGGTTTAACTATCATTAAACATGGTATTTATGGGAGTTATTTTCGCAATGCATCTATAAAATCCAATATTTTTTAAATTTGAAGTGAAAAGGAATACATAACATTGTAAATTACGTTCTAAAATTCGACTTTTGCATTGGGTAAATTGTATAAAATTCAATAGCTTCTACATTTGATACCAAAGTTCCGCACTTTCACAGTTCTATATTTTTTACAATTTTTAGTTTCTATAAAAAAATTTATATTTATTAATATCACGTGCCTATATTTGAAAAAAACGTAATGCACACATAATTTAGTAATGCCCGAAGACTGTGACTTTCTTTCAGTATAATTATAAATTTTACAGTTTAAAACTACGAAAACTTCAAAGAATGACATTGTTAAAGATTTAAACACGAGTTTTCTAATTTCAAAATTCTTAAAAAATTATGATGATTTATTCAAAATAATATCTTAAAATGACGGACCATAATCTCTGAAACCTTTTTGTGGCGTTTTATAACTCATACTGTTCTTCTATAGATTTTACTACACTATAAAATTAAAAATATTACTTAACGAACGTCTCGGGAAATTTTATCGGTCCCCGTTTTTAACGAGTTTACCTGAAGCGTTCGTTAATTACTGTTTTAAATATTGTAGTGTGGGTAAATAGCCAAAAGAACGGCATGCACGGTGGAGCGTTTCAGATTTATGTCAGATGTACAAGCTAGCTTCTATTCAGGGTACAGCTATACAACTGCACTTATGCATGTAACTCATAACATATCTGCTTATGAGTTATGCTTATCACCAGTGTGGCGGTTTTGGTATTAATGAATTTCAGCAAAGGATGTGATACTTTGGATCACAATAGAATGATTCATATTTTGAAACACATTGGTGTTAGTTCAAATGCGTTCTCTCATTTACAAAATTACTTAGAGGATTGTTTTTAAAATGATATTTGAGATCAAAATTATTCAAATTACACGACTCTGAAAGCAGGGGTCCCACAGGGTTCTACTTCAGAACCGCAACTATTTACTGTATACACTTTTAACTTTAAAAAACATATTAAATCATGTTCGTTGCATATAGCTGCCGATGATACGCAACTCATGTACTCGTTTAGTAAGGATTTTTTTTTACAGAAATGTTTTGATGATCTCAAACAATTATTTAAAATATCAGCGGAACACTCTTTAGTTGTCAATCCGTCTAAATCTAATGTAATAGTTTTTGGTAGCCAATGTAGCAGAAGTAAACTCGTTTACCGTTTTAAAAAGTAATGATCATGTAACTCTAGTTGTAAATCACGCAAAGACGGTCGACAATTCGTTTAGATATACAGTGTCCGCACAACATTTTGTTTTATATTTTTCAAAAGAATTTTTTATGTCCATAGTTTGTGCTCGCCTGAATACCTATTTTGCCCCTATTAGATACATCAAGTGCTGTTTACTTAGAAAATGACGTTTTTCTAAATTGTCAAAATCCAAAAAATGCAATTTTTCGGTAATTAAGAAAGATTTCAATGAGATTTTTTTATCCTGTGTTAGTTTTAGCTAACTGCATAATCTCAAGGCCGGAAAAAAGTTTCTTTAACTTTCGCAAAAATAATGTTTTAAAGTTTTCGATATTTTTTTAAATTTATCAAGAATTAATTTTAAAATTGGGTTTTTTTGTGAAAGATTTATAATTGGAAAAAACATATGAAAATGTTAATATTCCTTTAGATTTGCTATTATTTAACCATGAATTGCTGTATTCTTTATTTCACTCTCTTGGATTTGCACCTAATGCAATAACGTTACTTCGAAGTTATTTTAAAAAATGTGTAAAAATTGATAATAGAATCTCTAAGTCCCAGCAAATACTTCAAGGAGTGCCGCAAGGTTCGATTTTAGGCCCGTTACTATATACCATTTACACTTCAAATTTTCCTAATTATATCAAGTTTAGTAAAATTCATATGTACGCAGACGACACACAAATATATATATATCTTTTCATCTTTCTCAACTTAATGCAGCCTTGGAACAATTGTCGGATGATTTAAATCGGTTGGCTGAGATGTCATCGAAACATGCTCTAATCCTTAACCCCAATAAATCTTGTGTTCTTCTATTTGGAAGAGATGCTGATAGGCCTGATATCCAAAGTATGGTACGCGTCGCAATTAATAATACTAATCTACCTTTCAAAAATAGTATGAAAAATTTAGGTTTGATATTAGATAATACCTTTAGATACAGGCAACATATTAATAAATGCATACAAAAAGCTTACATTAGTTTAAAGCTGTTATATCCCCATAAACATTATTTGGATCCATCAATTAAAAAAATGTTGTGCGAATCATTAGTGCTTTCTCAGTTCTCTTATTGTTCAGAAATATTTTTTCCTAGCCTAGATTCTGATACTTCCAATAGAATACAACGTATTCAAAATTCATGCTTAAGATTTATCTACGGTATGCGTAAATATGACCATATATCACACAAATTATCTGAATCTAAGTGGCTTAATATGAAAGACAGGCGTTTGCTTCGCACAGCATCGTTATACCATAAAATTATCTTTGAAAAGAACCCACCTTATTTATATATTAAAATTCAGTTTAGAACTGATGTACATCATTTAAACTTGAGATTCAGGGGTCTAATTACTCCTCCATACCATAGAACAGCCTTATTTGAGAGATCCTTTCAATACAATATCAGTAAAGTTTACAATAACCTCCCAGAATCATTTAAAACTTTTAACGCCATCACTGTTTAACAAAACATACTCAAAATTTTTGTCCAGCCAATGTTCGGAAATTTAACCAAAACAAAGGTTTATGGTTGCTTGTACATTCAGGTTTTCCAGACAATTATATTACTTTGTCGTGTTATACTACCCTAAACAAAATATTTAGGCATTACATTTATAGTGTTAGTTAATTAATCGAGGTCCAGTTGAAAACCGGTATAACACTGAACTGGCCCTCGTGTTTCCACTGCTCTACGATGCCTATTTTTTTATATATTTTTTTGAGTGTTAATTTTCAATTGTAGTTAGATGGTGGAATAAAGACATTATTATTATTATTATTATTTATGGAAAAGTAATATGTTTGGATATTTTTTACGTTTTTTTATGCTAAGCGCTTTTTAAGAGAACTATTTTCCGTGATAATTAATATCCATTCAAATGGCGGCTTCTAAAAACTCTAATCTACCCCTGTTAATGAATTACTTTTACAAATATCCTGCAAATGTTCATTTACAGTTGCCTAAATGAGGAAATTTTCCTTTATTTAGTTTACAGGAAATTTAGGATTTTTTTCAACCTTTTGAATCAAAATTTTGTATTTGTATAGGAAATCACATTCCAAACAACGTTTTTTCGTTAAATTGTATACTTTTTTTTGGGCAATTATTATCAAAAAATGTGTTACGTGGCAACTTTTGTTTGGGCCATTTGTAATATTTTTCAACTGTTTCTGATCGGCAGCATTTGATTTAAAAGAACTCTAAATACAAAATGTTCCGATTTGATGCCAATTTTATGGGGATCACTGTAAAACTCATATAACCAATTGTATAAAAAAAACATATTTAAAACAATCTTTTATTCATGTCAAATTAATGCTTTGCGAAACCATAATACTATCCCGTTTTTCTGATTGTTTTCAGGTCTATGGCCAGTCAGTCCATCACGCCAGAATTAGCACACAGGGTACAGCAAGTTCAAAAATTTTGTTCACGTTTTAATTATAGAATAGGAAAATTTGTTAAAATCTCCAACAAATTCAAAGATATAAACTGGTTTAGTATTTATAATAAGTAATTGTTACAGTACACTACACTCTGTAATAAAATAATTCCTGAAAAACAACTACCATATTTGTATATTAAAATAAAATTTCGTACTGATGTTCATTCTTTAGGTTTACGTTTCAAATGTCTCACAACAACACCACCATAAGACTGCGCTTCAAAGAAGTTTTTCTTGTCAAACATCAGAAATTTACAATTCAATACCACTGAGTTTAAAAACTCTTTCCTTTCAAACGTTTAAGCGCTTATATATAAATAACAGTAATTTATTGCCCAGATTAAGTGAATTTCTATTGTTTTTTCAATATTTTGGTTGTTTGTTAAGCTAACATCTTGAGATTTTTCAGTTAATATTTTTTGCAATTAATGTATCTCTCTGTATGTGCTGTATATGTACTGAAGAATATTTATTAATATTATTATTAATGTACTAAACTTTTATATTAGGTATATAGCTTATTTCAAGTCTGTGTTAAAAGGGCTTGAAAAAACTATTATATCTTATTTTTTTCTGTTGATAAAACGTTGATATCCAGGATTTTTTTTAATGCTCATTGCCAACATCTAAGTAATTATACCTAGAATTTTATTCTTAATAATGGTCAAAGCTTAAACAATTGGTATTTTGTTTGGGATTAGTTCGTATTTGTATTTACGCTTGACCGAATTATCACGTATCTTATTAGCCTTATAATTGTTAATTTCCAACAATTATTGTTTTATGTTATAGGAAAATCGAAAAGAATAAATAATATCAAACAAGTACATTTTTATTATATTATAAATACCATTTTTTTGTAAATAACATACGGAAATAGATTTTGGTATTTTAAGACATTTAAAATGTGGGATAAAATTCTATTAATTAGTTTTGATATTTTATGCAACAACCCGCTAATAGCATTTTTCCTTGAAAGCTCGTCTAGAAGAAAATTCAGCAGCTCATGTAATGAATGCTCGAGTAGGCCTTTTCAAGGAAACCCTATTATATAAAGTTTCTCCATTAGTTTAGTAAGAATAACATTTTAAGGCCGCTTTTATAACCAAACAACAAAAAATCGATTGCAAGCTTAGCAAACTTTCCCAATTTAATTTATTCTTTTACGAGTTAGCTGCATTCAAAATAACGAGATGAGTACGGAGCGAATGCTGAAAAAATTAAACGTCCACTGGCATTAAAATTTAATATTCCATATCTCCGGCTTGGATTAACGGAAGCAGGTGGTAAACTTAGGCGAGCATTCCGCAATAATTAGAAAAACCAAGTAAAACAACGTTTGCCTTCGACTGCAGTAATTTGAACTTTCGTCGTTAAAGCGAAGTCGACGGCTCGCGTTGATGTGGACAGGACGTCAATTTGCAGCCGCATAAAACAAACGGAATGACATACTCTCGATATTTGCAGTTGAGCAGAGTTTTATGGCTTCACACGACATGTCGATTTGGTTGACTCGATAGTTGGAACAAATTGCCGGAAAATCCTCGGACGTGAGTTATACGGTGGCGAACCACCAGTCAACCTCCCTGATATACAACATTATCCGCCGCACTTGCAAGGATATACTGTGACGTCGCTACATACATCTAGAAACCCCGTTTAAATGCATTTTAATGGATTAAAACTAAATTGGATTTGTGTACGTGTCACCAAGAGAAAATAAACAACTTCGCCTGCCTTTGTCAGTGCACTTTCGAGTAGCGTAATATTTAACATAAGATTATTGTACAGCAATCTCTAATAAAAGAAAATACTCAGTGAATGCAGGATACAATATTTACCGCATACGTCAATGACTCGCGCAAGTAAAATTTTCACAAACATCTGCTGGGAAGAAATTGGAACTATAATACCAGATGATTTACATATTATTTAATCGGGTGGAAATCAAAATTTCTGCCTTTTCGCTCTACAGTTTCTAACAGTAGCACGCCTTAAAATTGAAATATGGTTTCAAAACGGTAAATTCTACCATGTAAAATATTACATATGCTGTATACAGCGTGGTTCATAAATACTGACATAAACAGTTTACTGATTTTCACTCAAATAATTTGCCAAATTGCAAATATGATTGATAGTACATCCTCTTATTAGGAATAAAAGTGTACCTTTGTTCAACAAGCAATTATATTAGTAAAAATTAATGTCTAATGAAACCTGTGAGTACAGATATTGTTTGACGAATTGGTTCATAATTTAAAGACTGTTGATGTTGAAGATGTTAAGTCAGCTTTAGAAAAAATTCCCAATAGTAAAACAAACCAAGCTTGCTCATTTACAGTTAAAATTATTGGAGCAGTTACATAAAATACGTTGCCTATGTATGTCAACGATTAGTAGTTGGTGTTCATGAAATTGGTAGAACTGCTCAAAATATAGCAAAATATTTAAATTTAAAAAATTGCGTACACCGCACTTCTGCAACACTCCTTGTAGATTCTGGCGGTGAGCTCACATCTTAAAAAGACATAGAGGTTGGAAATCCAATAATGTAGCGGACACACATATCCAATAATCCATTTAAATTAAAAAATACATAGCTAGAATAATATTACGATCTGATGAATCTAATAGTACAGGGTGTTTCCTCAAATTTCGACAGCTTCTAGCGACTTTATTATTCCAGATAGAAAAAAATTGTTCAGATAAAAATTGTAGGGTATCATCCAAACCGTTCGAATTTGCTACTTAAAGCAACAATTGCGCATCACGGATGAACTTTTTGACTTATTGTATACTTTTTTAAATGGAACACCCTATATATTATGTGTTTATTGGATAGCGCTTAAAATTCTCTTTTCAAAAATATATAAGTTGCCTGTAATTACTCTTCATCCATTGTTGAAATAAATCACAGTAACCATTGAAAAACAAAGTTATCAAATGACATTACTGGCGGCATGCGGCATGCAACATTTAGTTGTCAATTCGTTTCTAAAATTGTTTTTGGTATTAAAATTGTTGATTATTTCAATGGTTACTGTGATTTATTCAAATAGTAAATTAGTAATATTTTGATGCTTTAATAGCGGATATTTCAACGATGGATGAAGTAATTATAGGCAACTTATATATTTTTGAAAAGAGAATTTTAAGCGCTATCCAATAAACACATAATATATAGGGTGTTTCATTAAAAAAATTATACAATAAATCAAAAAGTTCACCTGTGATGCTCAATTGATTCTTTAAGTAGCACATTCGGACGATGTGGATGATACCCTACAATTTTTATATGATTTTTTTTTCTATCGGGAATAACAAAGTCGCTAGAAGCTGTCAAAATTTGAGGAAACGCCCTGTACCTGTATCAAATTTTGTTTCTGATCTGCTTCAAATTTTTGGCTGGCCATTTTTCTTCATTCCCTTCAATATTTTCTTCTTCATTCAAATGGATTTCTTTTTCTCTCACCTCTATCAATTTTTGAAAATACTCCTTTCACCTCTCACCAATCGGCTTTCCCTCTTTGTCTTTAAAAATAAAAATAGCAATTGCTGTGCTCCTCTTTGCATCTTGATAAAAGTTCAATATTTCCTTTCTTTTATATTGTTCTTCTATCTGCTTTATTTTCCTTGTTTATGTTCTCCCTCCGCATTTTGTAATATTTTTTGTGTTCTTTTCCTTTGCCTTGGTATATTACTTCGTAATTTTTTAATCCTTATTGCAACAGTTTTTCTTGTTTCTTTTTTAAATGCCTGCTTACACTGTTTATTTTAAACCACCTGTCTCTTTTCGTAGATGTGTTCGTCACTATTGTTGCTTTTGATGCTTTCTTGATTATCCCTTCGATGTTTCTTCATAGTTCTTCTACTGTTCCTTCTTTTTCCTTATTCACACATTCTTCTAGTATTTTTGATAATACGCAATTCTCTTTTCTGTTCCCGTTTATTCTTTCGATCTCTTTATTAATTATCATCCTCACTAATACTTAATATACTTTGGAAAATTTGTACTAATGTGTGGCCATTTGATTTGTCTTGTGTCTTTCTGGCACCATCCAAGACTTTTGTGAATTTCCTTGTGTTCAAAAAACGTACTAATAATTCTAATATTTCTCCTTGCTGCAAAATCAGTTTTTATTCCTTCCCAATGCTATTTTTATGTTTACTATGTTCTCCTCTTATCGGAGCATATATTTTATCCACTCTCACTATTTTACCATTACAAATCTCTAAAATTATTTTATAGTCGTTCTTGTGTATTTTATTATCTCTGCGCTCTAACTCTTCTTAAAACTAATTTTATTTCATCTTCCTTTTCTTCTGTGGATACGTGTATGTTATATGTAATGGATGAAGTCCTAATTTACTTCTATTTGCAACTGACACATTCTTTCCGATATCGGACTAAAGCCCTTTTCTTTGCGTGTTTCAATTTCTTGGCGATTGAAAGTCCTGTCCCCAATATTCTCTTCTTTCTATCAACATTGAACAACTTGTACTCTTCTAATTCTATTACAAACTTTTTTTTTTTTTTTCGGCTCTTTAAGCTTCTTTTTCTAAATATTTTAACGCCCCTTTATAAAACGTGTCATTCACATTCCAAGTACCTTCTTTCTTCTGTTTTTGCCCAAATTCATTTCCCATAATCTTTATCCTCACCAAGTATGTCGCTATTCGGTTCGGATTTTGGTTACTACTTTTTCGCTATGCTTTCATTCTCTGTCTCATGATTATCAGTAGCGATAATTTTTTTTTCCTCCTGGTCTCATATCATGATTGCGTGCTGGTTGTGAGATTTTTGTAAACGACTTTCATCATTTTTCCTGCGTCTTTCTCTGCGTCTGCCATCATTGTTATCTTTCTTTCTATACCCCTCTGATTTAGTGTCTAGTCGTTATTTCTATACATATTTCTTTAGGAATCATCATGTCTAACCTTATTTTTGTTTTTCAACACTCGTATTTTGAACTGCATATTTTCCATTTAATTTTTGTTCACTTTGTAATTAGTTTCTAGTTTAATTTTCAGATTCAGTTTCTCTTCTATGAAGTTTCCATTTTTATATTACTAACGAAAACTTTGCTGACAAATAACAGTACCTACTGAAACAAACGTCTTTTAAGAATTATTTGGTAATTATTGCAATTACCTTCAAAATTAATGTTAATTCTTACCGAATAGCTTTTTCAGTGCGACAGAATGGCCTTTTCCCCAATCCTTTTCAAAAAGCAATAGCGTTGGTACCAGTTTTCACTCAGTAAGATTACAAATAAATTACTCTCCCTGTCAGATAACATATTTTCATATATTTAGCTATTAATAACTTGCTATTTCTATGTTATACAAGCCTATTAATAAAAACTCATGAATAGCCAATAGATAATTTACAACTGTAAAACTTAAAAGAATAAATGAAGAGAATCACAACAAAATGAAAAATGTAGATGGAGATGAATATATGTAAGAAACCTCGCTAAAGGAAAAGTTAAAATTCAACTTTCCGCTTAAATAACGTATTCGCTCTAACTTCTAATCGAGGCAAATTGTACATATGTTTATTAAGATCATTTCTGAGGCTTTCACAGCCTTCTGATAAAGCCCTTCATGAAAGTGGGCGAAACCTTCTTCAATCCCAATAATGACACGGTCTAATCCGGGAAATCGTTGGTTATACAATGTCTATACTCTTACTTGCTGTGATATACAGTAAATACTTCTTTTGAACTGTTAGTAAGTGAATACATTTCTATTTCAGTATCCATATACAACTACATTATTTTGTTACAATCACTTTGTAAACAATATACTAGAACTTCTCTTGTCCAGGAATTAACCTCCTTAGTTAAGAATTATCAAATACTACATGATAGAATAAAAATTGTTAATATATTGAGTGCGCCTGCATTAAACAACGAATAGTGATAAAACAAAAAAACATAAAATATTGAAAGAAATAGGTATATTCGACTTGAGAATTTTCTAAATCAACAGATTTAGATGTTACAGCTTATTTAATTATGTAAACAAAATTTCTGACTTCTGGCGCTGAAGTATCCGTTTTAGAACCAGGACTTTTCCCAAATAAGCTGAAAATGGGCTTTCAATTAGCGTAGCGTCCAAGACATATTAATAGTCGTCGGACACTTTCATTTCTTACTCATTTATTATTCTAGCCTCTAGAAATTAAATCTATTTGAAATATGTGGCAGCGATTCAAATTTTGGTAAGCTTATCTATACACATGAGAAAAAGTTCGTTTAAATTATAGCGTAGATTAACACTTGTTTTGATATGGGCATTACGACTCTTAAATTAATCTTTTTATTAGTTGCTACTTATAATAATCTGGATGCAACATAATACTTCCACATAATAAATAAGGAGAAATTCTTCAAAATATTTCAGTTGTACCAGCCTTTAAACAGCTCCATTTATGCAAAAGGCGGAAAATACTTTCTTTGTTCAATATCTTATGCTCTTTCTTTATATTTCAGTACAATCCATCATTTGTAACAGATGTTTCCAATATAATTTACGATTTGTATTCTGCAGAGCAGCCTTTGTCGGCTATTTTTTATGATGCGGGTTTGCACTACAGACACACGATATTTATTTAAAAGATTTTCAGTGATTTTCAGTTAAAAGATGTAGTACTATTTAAAGTGCTGAGTAAATGTGTTGCTTCTAGAGCTTTCGGAATAAATAAATCTAAGATAATAATTTCTCACATGATCATTCAGAAGACCCTCACTTGTTATTCATTTAAATCTAATCCGACACAGGTAAATAGTTCCAAATGCGAATTAGTGTCACTTGATATAAAAGTCAACCGAACAATTTCTGGGGAGAATTAAGGACCCGCAGAATATTATTATGGAAGTATATGTCAGTTCCATTATTCATTCTTAGCATTAAGTTAACATTGAGTACCATTAAAGATTTATTACATACTCCCAGTAGAGAGCTGGATTTTGTAATGTAGTATTTGGTACAGCCTGGCACAAACTTGTTACATTCATAAATCAATAACGGTATAATTGCAGTACCTTATGGTTATTACTCTGTTTTATTAGATTAATAAGCGATGATAGCCTTCTAGAAGCCTTCGACCTCATTTAGTCACATCAAGCGAATAAGGAAGTTAAAGCAACACGAAAACAAAATTGGAAAATTCGCCAACTCTAATAAAGTGCCAAAGGGCAAACCTGTTGACTAATTTGAAAATTTTTATGTTTAAAACTGCTAGATAGATAGCTATTGGTGGCGTTTGCTGGTTAAGCAATTTACAATCTGTTTTAATATTGCTTTGTATTTAGCTAATATTGGAAATAGATAAATGCAATGTTTCAATCAAAATTACAGTAGCAGAATTACGTCGTAATTAGTTCATTTTTTTAGTATGGACAATATAGTAATATCGGCTGAGTCAAGAGACTATCCAGAGATTAAGGGGGAAATAGAAAAAAAAAACGAATAAAATTTGTTATAGTATATAATTCCGTGGCGATAAACTAAACTGATATTGATATCTAAAATGCGTACCTTACTGGCTGCATTTGGTTACCAAATTCATGCTGCTGCCATATAGCAAGTTGAACGTACCTGAAACAAAAATAACAATTAGTGTTTCTTTTGCAAAAAAGTCACATATCAAAATGGTGTGCACGAAACGAATAAATTTGACGATGTTTGAGGTAAAATAAATGTGATGCGAAACTATTGCATATACATAGAAGTTGTGTTCAACTTCAATTACACTCATTATTGTTGGCTTTTAGGTTGGCCTGTTATAAAAATATTAAAATCTAAATCAGTTAATACAAACGCTCCAGTTAAATAATTTAATATCTAATAATAAGGTGAGCTAAATTGAAGGTTTTCGTAGTATTATTATCATCAAAATGATCTAATTTTTATTCAATCTAATCCGGTTGGCTTATTATACCAAAATAAATAATCTACGACTAAATGATAATCTGGATTTTATCTTAAATAAGTCGTCCCTATCTGCTAAACACACGATATTGTATAATTTTAGTCTCTACTGCAAATTTAAACTTCTTACAAATTGCTGTGTAAATATGGCCGATTTACAATATAAAGGTAAAAATTACAGTCAAAAACTAAATTAAAGTTTTCTAAACAACTATGAGTAATTATTGTTACTTTGTGATAAATGAGAAAGAAAATTGATTTTGGCTGAAAGTGCAAAAAAAAACTGAAACAGGCCAGAAATTTATCTTTGAAGACATTTATTCTTTCATATAACCTTATTTAATTACTAGCTTTTGAAAACGTACAGCCAAAAGCTCTTCCGGTTGCTGTCAACTATCGTTGGGGTTGCTGTATATCATTTTGGCCTTCTTTGTTATCACAGAAAACCATTTTCTGCGAATTTCTTATTACTTATTCTGTAACCCGGAACTGTCATAGGAAATTTTCGCTTATTTCGGATTACCGGTTTGGTGGAAAATTCTCTAAAATAACGACGAAGATCTATTTTATTATTTTGGCCGTAAGGAATGGTATAATGGAATTACATATTTTACTTTGAGCGTTTTCATTTGAGGCACGGTGATTTTACTCTCATGCATCTTAGATGAGGTTACAACACTAAATTCTGAATAAAAACCAAAATCTTGCCTCGCCTTCGGGTCGTGTTGTTTCAAGCAACCCGTTTGGTGAGAAAGCAAAAGTATTTTTGATAATCCACAGGCGTCTGGTGGTATTATTACTGATATTAACATCAAATCCCTGTCAAAACTAATTGACAATAATCACAACACAAGCCCACTGCTTTATTATTTCGATGTTATTTTAATATTTTGAAGTAGCTGTAATTTAATGAGCTGAAAAAGGTATGACTCAATATAATAATTTTTGATCTGCATGACATTTACTATCTTAAAACCAAATATAGCAGGAAAAAGTCATATGCATGTGTGCATAAGCAAAATACAAACGGATTTTATTTCTCATATACCTAATCATAATTATGCTAAGAAATGACATGCATAGCCACCGCCTTAGTATTAAAAACTTATTAATAGTTGACTGCTGATCGAAATTGTTCTATTTTTAGCTTTAAGAACAAATACACTTCGCAAATAAATCAACGCACCACCAAAAAGTAGCCAAAAGTTTAAAGTTAATTTTTGTCGAAACCACTTATCCGTTGAACCCCACAGGGTGTTATAAATTTTATGGAAAAAGCACGTTATAATTGTTACACCCGGTATTTATAAAAAAAATAAGTTTCTATGCAAATAGACTAGTACACTAAGTTTCTGAAAGAGACAACTTGTCATTAAAAAAAATCGTCCAAATCGGATAAGTGGTTTCGACAAAAATTAACTTTAAAGTTTTGGTTACTTTTTGGTGGGGCGTTAATTTAGTGGAGAAGTGTAGATGATTTCTAACTATTTGATAGTTTTGAAATTTCACTTTATGTATTGCCTTCGTTGTAAGAATGTATTGTTATTGATAAACTTTATTCCAAATTTAGGGTCGACAGGAAATGAATAATAATACATAAGTTGCGATTTCTTTATTAGTACAACATTTATAATGATCCCAAACGGTTTACTAAACTTGATTTTCAACATTAGTAGCGAAACGTATAATTGGAACTTTTTGGTTTTATTAACTTTCTTAACACTTCTTGATTTCTCTTCTAACCTCCACGTTCAGCCAGTATCATTAGGACGTAATTCAGTTAGTTCCAGGTTACAGTTTATACCCGAGCCTTAATGGGCTACCCTGCAGCTATTATAAAATAACGGCGATTGTAAAAGGTCAGCCTCCCTAATGAAAGTAACTTTTCGGCTAGGATAAGTACGCCGTTTGTTCAATTGCACGAGGAAATCAAATGTCCAGACCTCTGTACATTTGGGGTTGTAGAAATTATACCCTGCTAAAATTGCTGAACAATGAACCGAACATTGGGTTCTAGAAGGCAGTCACCCCACATGGCAGTTATCGAAAAGAGCCTGATCAGAATTTTGCTTTACATTGGTAGCAGTCTACTTGGTATTTTTAATATTCAATTAGTTGTTCAGCGCGGTGGTGTGATGTTATATTAATTCGCAAAAAAAGAAAAAAACATCGCAGTCGGTAGGATTCGGACCTACACTTCCAGGTGGAATCCGGTTGCTAAACATATGCTTTACCCTCTTGGCTAAGAAGACTGCCTCATGCACTTGCATTATAAAACACACGGTGCAGACAGGACCGGTCGTGGATGATAAAAACTAGACACACGCAGGCAAGCACAACACACGTTTATATACAAGGACTAGCAGTTCATCTCACCACATAGGTGCTTCCCTCTAATTAAAATCATTTTTGCATTTTTCAAATTGAACTGACTACAGAAGCTACAGAAGAAAATGTAATAACATATTTTTAATTCAAATAATGGTTCACCAATATTAATAATTACACACAAAACACATTTCTTAATGTTTCTAATATGATTGAAACAGTCAAACAACACACTTAGTAATGTGAATTACATTAATTTGCAAATTAAGAAATATAGCAATCGATAAGATTCGAACATATGCATCTAAGGGAATTCGATTGATAGGCAGACGCTTTAACCGCTTGGGCTATATGATGCTTCGTAAGACACAAGCTTATCGTTGTGCTATGAAGGCATGGCAACAACAGCACCAATTGCTGACGTACTAGGCCCGATCGGTGACGTTGGAAACGTGACAGACTCAAGCAGATAGGTACAACACGCGTTTATGTTTTTACTATCTTTTGAACCCACCATATAGGCGGCCTTATATTAAATAAATAGTTTTAAAATTGTATATAAATAAAAATGTGAAAAGGAAAAGGTTTTTAACGTCTTTAATAAATAAAGTGCGCTGGAGAAAAAGCAAGTTTTACTACGAGAAATAACAGTTTAAGAGTGTTCAATATTATGTACAATATAGGTAAAAAAATTAATGTTTCTAATAATATTGAAATAGTAAAAGCAAACACTTACGTTATTTGAATTACGTTAATTCGCAAAATTATCGCAGTCGGGTAGCTCACGTCTTAATCGCTAATGGAATGCTTCGTTAGGCACAGGGTTATCGTTGTATTATGAAAGTAGCGGTGACGACAAGACCGATCTCGAACGAACTGCGCCCGATCGGTGTAGATTAAACGTAACAGACGCAGCAGACACACAGGCAGTGTCAACGTACGATATATATATAAGGATAACGATCCTGGAAATGAAAATGTGTGTGTTCCATAAAATAGCGTTAAATGGTATTTTGCTTCGCTTTCGTGGGCAATCTCTTTTTAGTTCGACATATTTACTGCTATATTTTTATTTTTACTTCCCTCGTCTAAATGACGAAGGAAGTATTGTAATCGCGAAAAAATCATCTTTCGAGATTTCTCCAGATCTACACGTTTCAAGGTCCCTAGATGACGAAAAACAGGTTTTCTCAATTTTATCTGTCTGTCTGTTGGCGGTATAACTCAAAAACTATTTGTCGGAGGAAAACAATATTTTGCCTAGATATTATAGGTATATCTACCTGGCATGAAACCGAGAAAATTTTAGACAAATATGTGAGCATCTTAAAAAAATAAAATTTTGTTTATTTTTTGTTTAACTTGGCAATAAATACAAGTAATAATTTGTACATAGCGCAGGCTTTATTCTTAACAAAAATGGGCCCCAATAGATATAGAATAAATGTTGTACGATACAAAAAGGAGCAACAAATTAGTTCCTTACTTAATACAGCTGCAACACAGGAATCGAAAGGGCGGTGCTTCGTAGCTCAGGTAGAAATATCCCGTTCCCTTGCAATATACCAAAAAAACGTTGCGACTGCATACGCGGTCCGCCTGCCCTTCGAATTCGACCAACGGTAACGTTTTTTTTATTTGAAAATTTATTTAATTTATTAGAAACGTGAAAATATTTTTGCTCCTAACTTAATTTGATTTTTAAAATGATTTAGTATCACAATGTCGACGAGAGAAGTTCTGGGTAAAGCCTTTTACACATTTTTTTATTAAAAAATTTTGGATTTACCAGGATTCTCCAAAGGCATTAACGTAGTAATGTCACTTATGTGCTAAGCATAATGCAGACACTGATGTTTGGAAACATTAAAACTAGAATATAAGTTGTTGCAGCATTTATAAACTTGATTGCAATAAGGACAAACAATTGTTTTAAAACAAAGTTAGTTTTTAATGTAATATGGTATAATTATAGAATCATTTCTCAGTTTTTTTTACTAATTTTTACACTGCAACTCTAGTTTGAATGTAAAATAGTTTTAATATTTGGAAAGGATACTACAAAGTACGGATTACAACATACATAAACTAACGAACGAAACGAAAGAACCAGAAAGAGAAACATGGAAATATCATAGGGCTGGGATAAACAATACATAGTATACAATGCACAACTTCCATTTCTTGAGTTGTAGATTCCTCTTTGAAATATTCTGTAGTCCGGTGGGCAAACCATTCTTGTGGAGCCTGCTACACATTAGCGTCCGACTTGAAACGGCGACCTTTCAATGCGGAATTCTTTAGTAACGGCTTGAACAGTTCCAATGCTAATATTGATGAACTCGCAATGCATTTTATTCAAATTTGCCTATCGTTAAGCAAAATGTTTGCCACATACTTAACAGTGCTTGCAGTTTTTACATGAGCTTATTTAAGACGTGGCACGTCATTTATGCATTCCCTCCGAAAATTTTGCTTACTATTTCAAAGATCCCGTTTTTTTTTTAATAACAGACTATTCCATAATACCAAGCATTCTGGTATAAATTTGCTTAGAAGAAATTTTCTTTACAGTTAAAAACTGGATTACATGTTGATATTGCTTGGACAAACTTTCTATTATAAAGGGAGATTTAAAAATCGATAGGTTTCAATATAACTATAATTCACTTGTGAAATTACGAATATACAAAACAAAAACACTCCAATAAACCATAATTCACTTATTTTGTTACTGAGGCTATCAATCATGATCTGTTCATTATAAACGTGCTTTAGTTGGAACACTCGTATGTAACTATGCAAATAGTTAAAACCCTCATTCTATCAGTTCACTCTGAGGTTGTTATGAATATAAAATATATTATAAAGATGAGATGTAAAAATAGAGGCAGGACTTATTTAAACAAAACTTAAAATAAAAAAATGATAAGGAATTACAAAATATATGATTTTGCAAAAGCTAAATGCATGGCCTTAAAGCGATAGTCGAGTCCAAAAGGATTTTTTGCGAAATTATTAACGAACTTGCTCAAGCGCCTTTTTACCAAATGAAATTAACGCCAGGATTCCACGGTGTATGATGTTGATTCTAGCTAATATTATACGACATATATTAATATTTCATGACGAGCAAATATTATACAAACTTAAATTCATAGATACAAAAATGCTTTGAACTTAATTGCAAGCAAATACAACTCCAAAGCGTTAAACATTCACCTTTAATATAAAATACTTTTCAAACCGTGGTATTGAATGTAAGTAAAATATGATTTAAAAAAATGATCAAAGTCAGCCTAGACCAGTGGTTCCCAAACTTTTTTGGCCTACCGCCCCCTTTTCAGAAAAAAAATTACTCAGCGCCCCCTGGAAATCTACATTCTTTAAGCGAACAAACAGAAAGATTTTGTCGTGGTAGCTTCTTGAGACTGATAATTATCTATACAAGTATTTCTAGGTAGGAAATTATTTTGAAAGGATAAATTAATTAGCAACTAAAAAGTACACGGAATGATTTATACATTAAAATTACAACATAAATATTTGAGGCTTAGATTTTAATTTGTAGGTATTAACTAACAATTGGAATAACTAAAGTGAAAGCCAAACTCAAATGATTATCTGAAAAAGTCAATTATGAAATGTTATAATAAAATATACCGTATAGAAATTTTGTATAAATTATTATTGCTGGAGAAAATGATATTTTTAAAATAAACAAATCTTTTCTGAATTTGTAACCTGTATTTTGAGTAAAAGCAAATTTAAATAATAAGAGCCCTTTATTATAATGGTATTTACTTTCTGGATGGTGTATTAAAGGGTGTGATAAAGTAAAATTAACGAAACGGAGAATAAACAGACTGAATAAATAAAGTAATAAATGGTATGAAGAAGAATAAGAAAATTTAATAATGGTAAATAGTCTTCATGGAATAATTAAATCTGTAACTTGCATTTTGTGTGTTTATTTGGAAAATAATGTTACACTATGTTACACAACAGAAGAAATATGTACGAATGGTTTTTCTAAATCTTCTTATCTTCTCTTCCTTCTTTAAGCTTTCACCGCCCCCTTATTTTATTCACCGCCCCCCAAATGCACCCGAGGCTACTATCGCCCCCCTGGATCGTTCAAGCGCCCCCCAGGGGACGAAATCGCCCACTTTGGGAATCACTGGCCTAGACCAAAATCACGTAGGCGTCTGCTTGCATTTGGAACATTTGAACTACTTAATTTTGTATCGACTCTGTGAGTGTAAGCTCAATCACAATTGATTTTTGACCATTCCAAGTTTCTAAAGTACATTTATACCATGCCCCGTATTCGATGATAGTGCAAACCATGACGTAATATACTAAATTAAAGGCTTTGCGTGATAAACGGTTTGGGACTTATCAAATTAAGCTGACATAAAGTGACAGTTGTATTAATTAAAATGACCTACTTTCTCCATCAACATTTCACATCTTTTTCTTCCTTGGCCATCTTTGACGAACTTTTGTTTAATCACATGTTATAATTAACAGTCGAAACGCCGTAGTAGATTATTCCTAATTACATTCTGCGATTTCTTCAATTATGTACGCATGCTATTAGTTCATATAAATATCTTCTAAAAAAATTATTTTTCTGGCATCATTTGGGATCACAGGTAAAAGTACCACCCAAAGTAGTGTTTTTCCCTGCAAAAGGAATGTTCTTGTTTATAACATTTTCGATCAACATATATCAACGTGTATAACTTAGCCATATATGCTTTATCCCACACTATTAAGTGTTTACCGGATATAATTTTCAAGAACCACAAATTTATACTAATCGTCTGCCACTGTAGACTATGAGAGGTCTCCAAACTCAACTATTACAACAATTTTGTCAGTGGAATGAAAGAAATAACGAGCGATAACAGATCCATGTGTAAACAGCTTTGATTTAGAAAATTTCGGATGGCTCAACTCGATTATATATATTATTATATCACTTAACACGTTTTCCTATATTTGTAAATGCAATAATTTGAACTTTTGATAGATATTACACACCCCCCAAGAAGGCTTAAGCTACTTGTTATAATTATTCAGAATTTAAGTGGTAGCGATTAATTTTTTTCTAGTAAAGACAAAATTACGTAAAAAGAAAAACCACAAACTTTTTTTAAACCCCGAAAATGAATGACAATGTAAATGTAATGAATATTTCGATTATTATTGCTTCTAAAAATTTCTTGTTTCGTTTTTGTTTTCTAACAAAAATTCGTATATTTGGGTCTTTAGGTATACTAATAAAGATTTGATCGCCGAAGTAAGTTTAATAAAATTCGCATATGTAATCGGCCAAAAAAAGCGGGCATGCAAAGACGAAAGTAATGCAAATAGGTAACTTAACTGCCCCTGAAGGTCTGTACATGCCAATAAAAATTCAAAATATTATGCTTGAAAATACAGAAGATATGGAGATGTTAAGTGGTAACGTGAGATAGAATGTGTAAACTTTACCTGAGAAATGAAAAAGTATCTGTAAATTCCAATTCTAACTTTTCAATTCAATTGATGAATACTGAAAAAAGTTAAGTAAACAATGCTCCATGAAATATTTGATTTGGAAACCAGAATAAACACCGTTTTAGCAAGAGCTCGCTTTAGCTGTGTTCCGCTATATCCTCTTCAAATTACTGCGAAATTATTCAAAACCTGTAAAATACTTCTGTAATGTCATGCAGCCAATAAATTTAATGTTACTAATTTAAACGTTCACACAATGTAGAATAATTTATGCATAACAGTAAACATCCTATGTTTATTGCATGGCCAAACCGGGATTAACTCATAAAGCAATAAAACAACCACGCAAAACTCGTAAACTAGTGCAGGTGGGGTATTGCATACTGCTATTATTAAGTTTCAGCACCAGGGATTTGCAGAGTCTCAAGGACATTTAGCTTTGTTATTAGTTACTTATACATTAGACTAATTGTCATATAGATTTATTGCTCAGTTCGTAATCCTAATAAGCGTCAGTTTATTCCTTCCCAAATGCGATTCCGGAAGGAAGGTTTGTGTGCTGTTGCTCCACGCAGTAATGAATTTTGGGTTAGGCAGACTGATAATAAACTATCAGTATATCGCTGTGTTTTGCTAGCAACAATATTTTCAGTATAGAATTTTGATATTATCGAAGGCAATAAAACAATATTCCAGATTTTACTTGGCGTACATTTTTATTTATGAATTTCGTATCTACATACAAGGCTTACTATTAGCATATCTCCAACAATAATATTCTTATATTTTGAAAATACAATCGATGAATATGAATATTTAGCAAATCATGAAATAAAATGTTTTATTTATCAATTTTCCATTTTTTTAACACAAAGTTATTGCAGTGTCTTAGAGAACAGCACCTCTTGAATCACAAATACTATTCCGAGGTTATGTATTCAACAATCATATTGATGGAAGTTGCTAGCTTTGCAATCAGTTTCTTACTGTATAGATATAGTCTTTTATTACATTTTAGTTTATTAACACAAACTGCGCGTTTTTTGATGTTACGATATGCATGGTGGATTTTAAAAACTCTTTAAACCTCCATCTCAGTTTAAGACTTTAACAGATATATAAGGCGATCAATACAATAACTTTAGCCCAAAATGTTATAAGATTATATGCCATCCCCTTCAGAGGGGTGCCTTTCTGAATTCCCAATATGTGAAGAGGCAGTTTCCCTGTGAAAATTTAATATTCAGTTTCTTCTGTTGTACATTTGGTTACTTTAAAACATATTTTTGTTCTTCCTAAAAAATTAAATGACTCGTATTGTGATCTCTACATCAACTTTTAATTGGCAGTATTATTTCAACCGAAGAGTAGATAACAATAAATTGAGAAGAATAAGGAATAAAGTACTAATACTCCGCATACCATTAGGATACGTAGCCAAAACATATAATATAAGCATTGTACTATGATTTCTGATAGTTATATTTTGTATCTTCTGTCTTAAAATTATAAAAAAATATAAAAAAATTTATCCACAGGTTTATGAAAAAGCTACTATTGCATATCTCATTGAAGCAATTTAAAAAGTAGTTACATATATCAAACATTTGCTGGTAGAGAGTAAAAACATTCATAATTTGTTAAAAACCCCTAACCACACAAATATTTAACAACAGCTAAATACGTATTTCGAGAGCTAAGCTGTCATCTTTAGTAGCCTTGAAGAGAGGCTAACCTGACAAAGTTGGCCGAAGATATGCTATTCACCAAATTACCAGTGAAAGACTTCCATTGGTGATTTGGTGAAGAGCAACTTTGTCGTGTTAGTTTCTCTCAAAAGCTACTGAAGATGACAACTTGGCTCTCGAAGCACGTATTTAGCGGTTGTTAAATATTTGTCTGGTTAGGGGTTTTTTACAAATTGTGTCAAATTCAAACCACAGGCTCCAGCAGTGTTTTATTTTATTTTTAAAAACTTTAATGCATAAAATGAAACTTATTTGAATCAGAGTTGAGTACGTTGGTTTCAGAATGAACCGTTTTCATTTTCATTACGCTATAGGTTTTGGGTTACAAAATATTGACTATTTTAGTAAAATTTGAGGGAAATGAACTGGGCATCTTCTTAATCCTTAATTCTCTGCTGTGTTGTTTACTTGTAAACTACCCATGAACTCGGAACTGTACTTTATAATCCCCCGACATGAACCCATGTGTATTAGTCATTAGCTGGTAATCTTTGTATTTAGTAAAAGCGGCGAAGGTGTTTTCTTATTTGATGGTGGGAAGTTTTTAAGTGTTAGCAAAATCGTTACAACTAAAGATATCGAAACAAGACGCCAGCATAAATTTTTAAAAACTAAAATTAAGCACTATAGTGAAATAGGTTGATTACAATACGTTAAATGTCTGGGCTATTTTTACAAATAATAAATAATGCAGAGTATATTGTAATTACTGTCTAATTGTTACTTCTATATAGGTGTTAAGTGCTTTGACTAATATTGAAATGCTGTCTGTAATTGTAAAGAGATCTTCTATTTTAGGTAGTAAACAACAAATAACTTAATCATGGATTTATGCAAACTGCTCAGGTGTACACCAAATGTTTAATCTGAAGCGTAGTTTCCAATTAAGGTGGCGGAATAAAGGCTCAGGTAAGCTGTGCCCAATTCGAGGTCCGCAAACACATCGATCCTATACAGCTTACACAATTGGAAAAAGCTCTTACAACAGTTAAAAATAGAAAAGCTACCAGCTTAGACGGAGTCGATTCCAAATTTATTAAATACGGTTGTACATTACTAAAATTTATATTCCTGTGCTTTATCAATGCATTGGACTAGGAAACAAAATACCAAATAAATTGAAGACGACCAAAGTAATTTCTATATTAAAAAAAAGAAAGAAGTGACAACTTTTCGGGGATAAGTTTAGTAGTCGCATCCTACAAATTCTATAGAAAAATAAGAAATGCAAGGTCTGAAATTTCCTCAGATGCTATATTTCTGAAAAGGAAGGCCCCGCGATAATAATATTTTTACTCTCAATCAGAGCATAGAAAAATGAAGCGAATTTAATCTATAAACGCACTTGGACTTTATATAAAGGCGTTTGACAGAGTCATTAAACCTATGGCAAATAGTAATGCAAACAGGATATCCAATACAGTTATTGTAGACGATACCAAATTAAAAATGAACCCTACAATTATTATTGATACAGACAATTAATTAGCACAATAAAGTTATACTAAACCAAGGTGTAGAGCAAGGGTGTAGTCAAGCATTTTCAGTATACAGGGTGACTTTAATAGTTATGCAGATATGTTAACTGGTAATAGAGGATCGCAAAATAACATGATTAGTACAATAGTCTTATACAAGAAAACTGCTAATTTTCGAAAGAAAAGCAGGTTAGCCTTTTTCTAAAAAGTTTGAAATCCATAGATAACTTTGAATAAATACAATAATTAAAAACCAAAGAAACTTGTTTGTATTAATCCCGTGTTAATATCCTCTTTTTAAAATGAAATTTATTTTATTACAGTTTGCGAAATTTCTTGTCATACTTTTTAACAAATTTCTTGTCATACTTTTTAACAAATGTCTTGTCATACTTTTTAACAAAACGTACTTTATCAACTTCAATATCGTCTTAGTCTCCCTTTAAAATTCTCGGACGCACTTGGTTATAGGGGGCTCAAAAGCTGGTAATTCAATAGCTGCGCGCTCAAATTCTAAAATTCCAGCGACTTCCAAACAAGTTAACTTGATTGTGTTTCTCAAAAACGATAAATATTTGTATAAGCTAATTTTTCGTATTTTGTAGGGTTTTAATGTGTACTATCACTGTTTAAAATATCTACATAACTATTAAAGTCTCCTTGTATACACAGGTGACCTTATACGAGAATAGAAAGTGTTTCAAGTATCAAAATAATCTGGCGATAATTAAAAAAGAACAGACATTTCAAAGGTAAGTTTTTAAGTTACAAACGTTGTGTTCAAAAGATAAACTAAAGGCATCACAGAAAAAACAAACGATGACTTTCTTAGATAAAAATCCTGTAAGAAGTAAGTAGTAACCAACAAACAAGTACTAAGACATTTAATAAAAATAAATACATAAGCAATAAAATCAATACCAAGCAATAATGTGGGTAGAAGAAAGAGAAAATAAAAACAGCTTAAATTCTAGAAGTAATGACGACACCCACGTTGCTATAGCCTACGGCTCAGAAAGCGAACAAAAGGCCATTAAAAAACATTCAATCAGATGAAATGAAAATTTTAAGATCGGTCAAAGACTGCTTAAACGCAAATAAAAATAAAAATTTGACGAACTGCAAAATGTACGTACCCTGTAAGCGATAAAGCAGTCGAATATAAAGAAACGTAAAGAAAACTTGTTAATAGCATGTCGGTCTATCGAATACCAAATGATGAAGCGAATAGGCGTTTTGTTTAAACCTGGAAGGGAAGAAGAAGAAGAAGGAAATTATTTAAAGTTCAGATCACTATAAGGTATAATTTATAACTAAAGCTGATAATTATATGCACTCAAATGTACGAAAATATGCGCATATATATGCATACATTTTGTTGAGTATATGCACCCAAAGTTATAATACATGCACATAATATGCTCAATTTTTTTTAATAGTTTTATAATAGTATAAGTAGAAGTATTCTAAATAATATAAAAATTTTAATTATTTTGTATGACTATATTTATTTCTCTAATTTTTATTCAAAGACGTCATTCATTGTAACGTTTGACTATATAAACTTCACGTTGTAAGCTACCATAAAAATGAGATTTCGCCTAACCCTGCCAGACTATTATTCACCCGACACTCGAAGTTCAACTCTTGAAATGGAATCTATGTTGGCTGATTCCTTATGCATTGCTTCTATGGGAAAAGTAAGGGTTGCTGACATTCTATGTTTATATAGTCAATGATTTTAACAGGGACTTCCCCTTTCGGCTGCTTTTTTCGTTATGCTCACTGCACTCTAACGGCAGAAAGTGAAAGTATATATCTCAGTTGCACACAAATATTTTATTTAATGAAATAGTAAATTTTACAAAAAAGTCTCAAAAAGTTCATACATTACAAATTATCGCTAAATATAACCAAATATGCAAAACCCAGGAAGTATGCTCAAAAACGTATAAATATGGAAAATATGCAAAATGAAACTTGGCTTAAACGATTGGTTTTCACATAATCAGTATACATATGCAAAAAGTTTTGCCTGCATATCAATTATACAAAATATGCATTTCCCATATAATATCAGCTTTATTTATAACATACAATGACATTGAAAAAGATTAAAGACCATGCGACCACGTAATATAGGCAACCCACTTAACACTGTTGGCAACTACGTTTAATAAACGAAATCTGACAGTAGCAGTGGCATGATACATATTAAAGAGTTGACATATTCTATAAAGCCACTTAGCTGAAACGATTCTGGAGTAACTTAACTCTGAATAGAACTGTTGTTAATGGAAAGACAATAAGGTAAAATAAATTAGAAAATTGGCACACAACGTGGGAATATAACAATACACCACACGAACGTCACTTCTCAGAAATGTCAATTCGGTACTTGCATGCAACACATTTATTATAGTTTTTTTTCTACGACGAATTTTCATGTTAAGTTGTGTCAAGTCTAATGTGTTGATGGCAATGTGTTTTTTTCTATAAAACCAACATAACAACAGTTGAACATTCTAATAAGCCTAACATTGCAAGTGAACTTTTAGAGCATTTAAAATTGTGCTTAAAATTAAAAAAATACGCCCACGTTTCTTACTAGATAGAACGGTGGTTTTTCAGGCCTTCCTATTCTACCTTTTCATTTTCTATCTGAATTTGTAGTCAAAATTTAAAAATTCCCTGTAATCGCATAGACAAACGCATAGCAGACAAATAATTAACGAATTCAAAATTTACGAAATTCCGAGATAAACGTAGCCAGGCCAACTCTTAGAGCAATTATAAGTTTTCTCAAAATACAATAAATAGTTGGTTCCTCAGACATTTATATTCTACCTTTTACTTTCCTCATCTAAAAGACTTTCCGAGATTTCTTCAGATCTTCCTTTCAGCGTCCTTAGATGATGGAAAACAAGTTTTCTCAATTTCGTCTGTCTGTTGCCGGTATAACTCAAGAACTATTTGTTGGAGGAAGACGATATTCTGCATGAGGATTATATGCCTTTCTGGCATGGAACCAAGAAAATTTCTATAATATATATATATAAGGTGAATACCTTAAAAAATAGAATTCAGCCTATTTTAGCTTTAACTCAAATACTATTACTCAAATCGAAGTAATATTTTGCACATAGCTCGGATTTTACTCTTGACGAAAAAGGGCATATTTTGGACGCAACATATACAGGATGAGCGCCTTAACAAAATAAATTGTTGTCTATTTTTGCTTCAACTGAGAAATACGTAAAAGTAATAATTTCCACATAGCTCAGGCGTTAACCTTGACGAAAATGGGAAAGAGCAGATACAAGATTAATGCTCCAAGAAATAAAACAATAAAGGCAGCCGCATCTAAGCGATCGGACGAGGAAGCGAACGCTCGTTCGCAGGCGCTGAAGTTCGAATCCCATCACCGGTAATGTTCTTTTATTTGAAAATTGATGTAATTTGCATTAACAAGTGTTTATTTTTATTGTTTCAGTATTATTACGAACGTCAAGATATTTTTAGCTCTCTAATGGTTTTATTTTTAAAATTGTTGTGACACAACGTCCACTTGTAAAGAAAATTATGTGTAAAGCCCTTTACAGAGTTTTCATCTTCTATTCGATTTTGAAGTAAAAACTTATAATTTCCTAAAAATGCGTAGACGGACACACAAACGAACACACAGATATGACTTCCTTTTACGGAGTTCGTGATAACATTAATTAATCTAAATTTAGTCCTCGTGTTGCTGTATGAAAATTACCACTATTTTACGTTGAATATTGTTGCACATAAATTATAGATGCCGTACCAAACCTCGCAAACTTTTTATCAAAAATCAAAAGTTGTTTAGTTTAAAAGTTGGTGTATGATAATACGAAATTGGTTTGAAATACGCTTTACGGCTTACCCAGATTGAATTTTCTTGACTAAAGGTCGTCGTTGTCTACAACAATTAATATTCACGACTCTTTGTACTTCGTGGTGTTTAAAAATCGCACAAGGAATTTTAAACATAATCTTTATTACTTTAGAAAGTCAAATTTCAAATTTGATATTAAGAAGTAAATTTAATATTTATTAACCTTTTTCCTATCGTGTATGTTAGACATTTTTTCCCATCGTTTTGTTGATAAAAAATTCATAAGAATTCATGCGGCCGGCCCATAAGAGCCCTCCAATGCGATTTTGGTATTTGCATAAATAACGTAACTATTATGTCTGTAGCGATACCATCAGTAGCGGCGGCGAACGTCGAAACCCCTTTTTGCAAAATGAATTTATCCCTTTTGTGATATATACGTAGATAGGGATAAAATTTGAGGTTGCAGAAAGTATCATAAATTTTGCCTAAGCGTTTGCTGTACATGCTCAGCAATTTTAAAACAACATTTTATAGCAAAGTATGATTTACTGCATATAAGTAAGCAGTAAGTAAACAACAAAAGGAGGATGTACAAAAATTATAGCATCCATGCAGTGAAAATAACCACCAATCATTTTAGATTTCAGCAAAAAAGCTTTATGGATCTCTTTATCATACACAATGCTGAGATACGAGAAGTTTAGTTAATGGAAAAGTTTTAGGAACAAATGTAATTTTAATACAGCGGGTGATTGTATTTCCCTCCTTTACAAAACAATGTTTCAAAACAATACAATAAGTTCAACAAGGACCAATATGATTTTTATAAATATTTTGCCCTTACTGATGTGTTGTCACACAAATAAGCATGGGGTGTTAAAATGCGACTAATTTCAGAAGGTAGCATGCTACTGATTGTGGTTTAATATACCAATTATATTGTTTGTTAAAAGTAAACGAGATTGTTATGAACTTCAAATTCTTTGAATTGTAGGTAAGATAAATCAGAATACGAATGACAATAAATTATTTATAAGGAAAGGGGGGCTACTCGGTTAAAATTCAATGTCAAATTTTAATTTAGCTTTACTACGACTCTAGAAAATGCAGCATACGAATTTATATTTTAATACATTATTTTCTTGATATCTAGTCAAGTGGTAGTTGCAAGCAACATTCGACAGTATCATATAATACTGATTGTTTCGCACACTTACAATTTTAAAGTCATATAAAGCTTACTGTTTTCATGCACGAATTGATTTATTGATTTATTATCAGGATTTTTAAAATGCCAGGAATATTTGTTTGGAATAGAAAAGTAGCAAATAAAATGGACAAAAGTTGTATGTATGTATCATTTGTACTTTTATATATTCATTTATAGTTTTGAAATTTACACCATTTTGTCTATTTTAACGTTTTTAATACGAATATTGATTTTATTTACATTACCCACAGAATGATCAATATAAGTGCAACAAAACACATGTCTAGATCATCCAAACGGACCTTCAGACTTTCTCTTCTGCCACATTTAACTTTGTTTTTCTACCACATTAAGCCTTTCTTCTAGGCTGTGTGGTGGCCAGTCTCCCCTCTGAACCACCCATCCTCGAAAAAATTCTCCAGTCTGTTTTTATTGATTATTTGGATCAGTTCCTGTTTCATTAAAATGTACAAACAGCCGCTCTACATTGACATAGCATCCTGTAGCAGTGTAGCAGTAAAATTTGCGCCACTGCCGTTAAATAGCGATGAAGGAAGTAAGCCCGATCGGGACGAGGTGTGAATTATGTAGAAATATCTTAATTCTTGTTATAAGACCGCCATAGTCAAACGACACGTAATTAAGTAAGTTTAATCGCGGCCGAAGCAAGTCTGATAGGTGACGATCCAGCGGATGTACGCATTCTCTTTAATATGCATTGTAACGTTTCGCCCAGCGGAAACGCGTTTTTCTGAATTAAAATTAATTCGGGCGTTCTCCCCTAGCGATTTCTACGTTACGTTACGAGTTGGAATTTTTGGCCCGCGCGGCCAAGTACGTCATCGAGAGATCCCCGTTCCACGTATGCGCTGCTCCCCCACTTAGAATGTCCGAAGTGGTTGCTAGATGCACGAAGCACAAAGAGGGTCCCATAAAAGCTGCTTCACGACCGATTCACGAGGCATTCATTCGCATTCATTTCCGAGATTAATTTTCGAGACTATATCCAGTATCCACCCAGTCCCAGATCATCCCCAATCCTGTCCGTCCCGTCCGATTAAAAAGAGAATTTCTTCCCTCACACTTTGGAATCCTGCATACCGAGTTTTTCTGTAGCTAAGTCGAACCGACGACTCCAAACCAGGAGGCCGTGTTTCTAGCTAAAACCCGAGTTCCTGGAGGCGACGATCTCTATTGAGAACCGCTTCACTGGTTTGCCCGGTCATAATATAACCTGAATTCAGCCTAAATTTTTAGCCCAAGCTCCGTCAACAAATAGTTGTAACAATCGTGCCCCAGCTAAAATCCACCGTCGATTTTTCATTCTATGACACCCAGCACAAACACAACGCCCAATTCACAGGGGCTTGCCGAATCTCCCACACGAGCCGGTGTTGTAAGTAAATAACCCTGACATAGCCGAATTAACCTATATTTGCAGTTACACGTGCCTTTGACATTGGGACCGAGCTTAAAAGTTGGCACCGCCGGGATCAACTTTGACGGCCCGATTTCCTGACCATTGGCGTCCCGTCGATTTTCCCAGGCTCGAACTGTAGGGCCACAAACGCACGGACGTATGACGAGTTGCAGTGACGCTAGGTGTTCGCAACAGGACGTCTTGTTTAAATACCCATTTTATTGTAAAATACATTTTACTATACTTGTGAATATATTACAATATAATTAAGCTGTCTAAAATTATCCTGGTGTTTGTTTGCTGGTCTCATAGTGTATATCTGACTGAACCAAATTAACTCCGACAGAGAGCTACCCGATGGTGATTAATTAATTCAACGCCCTTATTAGCAGAAGGGCGGAGTGTTACAACATAACACTCAAAATTAAAAGAAGTTGATTACTTTATTTCGTATGTTGAAATTTATGGTGGTGTACATTGTTTTATAAATAATAATGTTTAAAAATTTGGATCGATTTAAGTCCCCATATACCGGGTGACTATAAACGAATTTGACATAGACTTACAGTGCCACCAACATAAACAGTGCCAATCTAAGAAAAAAATCACAATCATTTATAGTCACCCGGCATTTCTGTCGGTGCTTATTTAAACCACCTATAGTAAAAGTAACAGTTTTTGAGTAGATGATAGATAATTTCAAAGCAAGTACATATAAACTTAACCAAGCAACAATGTTTAACTTCTAGAATTTTTAAATAAAATCGGAAAATGTGTGAAATTGTGATATCTGATACTTTTAAAAATATTGTGTAGAAGGCTTCAGTTTATGTTACGGTTACCATTAAATTGAAAGAAAGAAAGATACGTGCTAATTTAAAAGATGTATTATGCTCCATATACTACATTTATTGGTAATTTCAAAATGTTATTTAACTAATTTCATTAGAGCACCAAACTAGTTTACATTAATTCGCGTGAGTGTAAACACTTATGGCAAGTCAAAAAGACCTTTGACTACTTAGCTTGAACTGTGAGTTCACGAGACTACTATCTCCTACATATGACTATTTCAGTCTTCACCTATTTTAGCAGGCACTGCTTATTCTTTTAAGACGCAACCGTTAAGACAGAAAACACTTCACAATAAAATAATTGGCCACGGTTTCGGGAATCGTAAAAATAAACTAGCTCTGCTTCACCTTGTGGATTAACATACGAAGGCGAATTCAGATGACACATTTACATCTGGACTAGTAGGAAGTTCAAAAAAGAAAATTTATTAGCTCGTAATTTTTAGAGGCTGTTGTATCATAAAGTAGGTCCGATGCTTCAAGGAAATTGCGTTAAGATTTATTAGTTCAAATGCAGGTCGCGATGTTAATTCTATTAAATATTATTCGCAACTCGGAGCAGAATTATGAACGCTCCAGGTTTTCATATTGAAAGTATCTACATTGGAATTTAATATCCTTCTGATACTTACTTTTATTCCCTATTCTTGGTTTTCGTCTTTAATAAAAATGACAAAAAATAATTGAAGGTAATTCCAATTTCGGTGTAATATTATGTTTCATTATTAATATTATTCGTATCCTAATTATCTCCGCTGGATTTTCAGATTTCAGTGATAATAATTGCAGTAATCCATTAATTAGAATATGCCACACAATGTCCAATATGATGAACAGTGATTTCGTGTAGTGGCTAAAATGCATTTATAATTTAAATTTCAGTTATGACTTTTAATACTATAATATGGTCTACAAACTACTTCCCAGAGTGCACAGACGCGTTGAACTGACGTTGTAACAACTTTGGACAAAGCGTTATATTAACGTCTATGTGTCGAGAAAGTCAACCAGTTTTTTAACGTTACATGGTTGATTCCACGTTAGCCTATGACGCTCTTTTAACATTAAAGTCATGCCCAAACGAGACTGCTATGTGTGGACGTTATAATCGCGATTCAAAACGCGTAAGTTTTCAACCAATTGTTGCCTAACCGACGTCTTTTGGACGTCATGTTATTGCGTAATTTTCACCCATATACATATTAACGTTGTAACGTCGTTGCATTTTCTACAAAAAATCTACGTGCTTTATACGTTAAAACGACATTTTATTAACGTCATTGCTTAGTTAAGTGCTAAAGTTATAAGCACGTTATGTTTTTACCACAACTTTATTTTGTTTTTTACGTTGACACGTTTTAATGGATACAAGTGGCACTTTATTTAGGGCAGAAGAATGATACTTTTTTTCTCAGTAATCTTTATTGTGCCCAGCCTATTTGAAACAAAAAACGGCGACTTCCTTTGAGAAACGATATCTCAAAACAGACCGGGTAACTGCTTCAACACCACGTAGTACCACCGAAAGTCAACAACCGCTGTATCTCAAATAAAAAAAATAAGCTTAGTGGAACCTGGGACGTACTACCTACCATTTATTCTTCTAACGCATCTGTGGTAGACTTGTCAAACTGGAATAATAAACACAACGTTTTGACTCACATATTTCCGATTTTATCAGCGACACCAATGGCGACTTAAACGGTGAATCGAGATCACTAGACAAAGGAAGAGAACGGCGTATCACCATACTGTAACATTCCACTGTGATATGGTAGGTAGCATAACGCGTTTCAATTACTCGTTACGACCATGTAAGCAATGACCTATATAGGATTGTATTTAGGGCTTAACGTTCGAATAAACATGGAAATACAGTTATATGTCAACAAACAGTGAGAACTAACAGTCTGTCTCTGTTTCTAAATTGAGTTTCGAAAATGTTTATCAAAATGTTTTAAAGAAAACTATATATAGTTATAAATAGGTTTGCAAAAAATTTATTAATTTCAATACATTTAATAAACTTTGATCGGTGGCCTAATAATTTTCTTTACATCTAAAAATATATTAGCTGTAATTTTAAATATGGTTCAGAAATAGAAATATAACAAAATTTTCAATATATTGTTGTTTATTTTGTAAATGTGTGTAAAAACAGTAAGGTTGTTCATCTTTTGGGTAATGTTTTAAAGTACATAATATACATATAATTTCCATTATATCAAAGTTTTATGTGTTATGTTAAATTATTACATTTATTGCAACTACTAATCAAGCCTGCATTAAATTAAATATAGTATGATCAAAAATTATTTTCATCTAGTATAGGTATGGAATAGTTCCTTCTTTATGAATGCAGTTTTAAGTAATTTAAAAATCAAATGCCAAGTTTGACATTTAAATATAAACTTAGTTGCATTCATGAATTTAGAACTATTCCATAGCCATACTAAATGAAAATACTTTTTTGTACTTTATGATAATTAAACAACTGTAATTGTTTAAACATCTTGTTTAAATGCATGTGAAATGTAAAAATGTCGCTAAATATATACTATAGGCTGATCAAACGAATTCTGAGTTATAGGAGTGGTTTGAGGTTAACTGCCAGCGTCACTTTTTTAACCACAAAGATCAGCCAACCGATATCTAAATATCGCAACATCAAAAGAAAACACGCGATGTGTGAAGCTACTATGTGTGCCCTATATTTCGCATCCAATCGGTTTGTAAATAACGATAATGGCTGCGGATTCGCACAAATGTGCGGAACTCAGATTCGGGACGGATCGCACTTAAAATCAACTCAGCAACATCCGAATAAAAGCTCGACTTCGCCCAAGAAAGAAACTTAAATGTCTTAAGTGCACCTTCAATGAGAAATTTTATATATTTATTTCCTGTGCGTGCTCGCAATTCCAAGCTCGGGATCTACGGGAACGGGCAATTTCTACCTTTAAGTAGGGCGGCATGATATAAAAGCTCTCTGGAGCCTAACCTATATTTCACAAGCAATCACAGCCGCACAAAAAGCGTGAATACATTGAGCTTAATTATCATAATCTAACACTAAGCCGGTAGCGCCAATTTTTCCAGATGGCCGTTCTGTGAAAGGAAGGTCATCAACTGCTATCGGATGTCATAGATGATGGTACTAGTCTGAAGTCTGCAGCATTTCCGTGGTGTGGGCGTCCAGACGGTCGAGGTTACGACGATAAGCAATGCGAATGACTCGAGTCTTCATGCAGTCTGCTAGTATGGACGTTCATTCACAACACGCAGCCTACGTCGATAATAAAAACTGCTTGCCGGAATGACCGTCTTTTATGACTCGCACTAAAAGGTGGAAGAAATGTTCGTGGAAATCCATTTATAATTCATCGGAACAGGCGCTTACTCGGAATTATTGATCACGAGTACGTAGACAAAAGCATGTTACACATCGGGCGTTTAGATAACATTTCAAGTGTTCGCTGTTATACTAATTTGATGTCAAATTTACTAATGTACACGGTTTCAAAGTGTTAAGAAACTTCTTAACATTATTATTTTTTAACCATTTGGCAGTAAACCGTATTTTTCACACAATAAAAGTAATCCGTACGCTTATTACATTCAAGTTTATTTTTGTACTGAATAAAAAATAAGACGTGACTATAAAAATGAAAATAAACAAACCTGTTGATTGTGGCACGCCACAAACGAAGAATTTAGTGCAATAGATTTTTCATGAGTCGTAAAGTAGAGTAGACGATTTAAATAATTTTACTCTTTCATGTATTTGCCTGCTTTCCAAATCGATGAACAATCGTTGCAAATAAAGATGAGACAACTACTATGCGTTATTTTGACATTTTTTAATTGTTAAATATGACTGGTTGTTAAATTGACAACTGCTTAGAAAATTGCAATAAATCTATAGAAAATAAGACTGATTTATAATGTATAATATATTTGATGTATTTTAATGGCAACGAATGCTAGTACCATGGCAGTTCTGTAAATGATTAGTAGCAGGCCATGATACTACTACTTATCATGGTAGCAGGCTAGATATGCCAATAAAAACAAAAACATTTGCATTATTTTTACAATTTCCAGTTGCAACTTTGAGAGGTTGGAATTAAAGCGTTTTTTAAAGTGTTACAAGGCAATATCCCGAGAACCGTTTTAAATAGTTTCATGTAATTTTGGTGAGGTGATAGGGATATGGAGGGACATACTTAACGATATTTTTTACATGTTACCCCTCTTTCTGTTTTGAGGGGTGGAGGTAACTTTGAAATGTTAAATGAGATGATATGCTTTTGTTTCTAAAATACGAATCTACGTGAAAAACTACATCTGTGTACATATTTTTACTTCCCTCGTCTAAAAAACGAAGGTATTGTAATCACCAAGAAATCGCCTTTCCAGATTTCTTCAGATCTTCACGTTTCAAGGTCCCTAGGTGACGAAAAGCAGGTTTTCTCAATTCCGTCTGTCTGTCTGTATGTCTGTCTGTCTGTCTGTCTGTTTGTCTGTCTATCTGTCTGTCTGTCTGTCTGTTGGCGGTATTACTCAAAAAATATTTGTCGGAGAAAGACGATATTTTGCATGCACATTATACCGATGGGGCCACAATTATATATAACCATATATATAATACACATATATTGCTAGTAGGGCCTGGAAAGGGCAGAAAACATTACGGCGCCGACATAGTCTCACTTAGAGTATAACGCGTCTCGTGCGCATGCGTGAGAATTCGAACTCCGCCTTTAGAAGCGAATTTTAAACTTGACCACTTCCCCATTGGCCGGACGACGCCGCCGCGCTTACACACAGCTCACCATTATACATTGAAGAGTTGGTTGTCTGTCTCACTTCCTTGGTGAGTTTCCCACTCATAGCCGCTAGCAATATAGTAAGTATTAGATATATGTATATAACAGTAATGAGATAACATGCACAAGAAAATAACATGTATTGCTTGAGTAAGAAATAGATAAACATAGTAGTAAATATTCGAGTAGGCATGACGCTTATTGTAATTATGACATAGGTCAACTAAAACAATTTTATCGTATGGTCATCTCTTTCTTACTCAAGCATTCTATTTTGTTGTTCATGTTATCTTATTGCTGTTACATATAATTATGGCCCCTTTCGTATATATACCTGGAATGAAACCGGTAAAATTTCAGACAAATATATACAGGGTGAGCACCTTAAAAAGTAAAATTTTGTTTATTTTTTATTCAATTTAGTAATATATAGAAGTAATAATTTGTACATAGTGCAGGCTTTATTCTTACCAAAAATGGAAGCCAATAAATACAGAATACATTTTTTAGAATACAAAAACGAGGCACAAATTAGCGAGTTAATTAATATAGCTGCGAAGCAGGAATATGAGAGGTTGATGCTTCGCGGTGCATGTAGAAATTGCACGGTTCCTTAAAATCCCGGAAAACGTCGTGGCTGCACACGCGTTTCGCCTGCCGTTCGAATTCAACCACCGGTAGAAGAAAGAAGAAAGGTTTACTCCTAACTTTTAAACTAGGCCGGGAGCCGTATAGTGCGCAAATCTTTTCGCGAGGCTATTGGGCTGAAAATAGAGGTATTTTGTGCATACATCGCATATACAAGCTTAGTTTTGAATATTTCTCGATGATTCTTAAACCAGTGGAAAGCTTATTCTTTCTACATTCAGATGATATCAAATTACTCTCAAAACTACTTTTAACAACTGCTAAAGAAATTAATTAAATACAGCGTACGGGGAATTTGATGGATAAACCTTAACATCGACGTATTTTGGAAACGATTACAGATAAGTGTATATATCCTGGGTATGATATGTTTAAAAATGAATAAATAAATTTTTAGTGAAAGAATGATCTGCATTGGTTTATTGATGTATAAAATATAATTAATTTTCCATTGTCTGATTTAGGTAGTTGAAACGCACTCGCACACGGAACTTAAAACATGCCGGCGCCGGCGTGAAGGTTAAGCCTGTTGAAACGGAACGATATCAACAGGTCTTCGTAGTGTTGTTAAAAATTGGTAAACCCCCTTTTTTGCAGTCGCAAGCGCCGCGGTTCAAATCCCTCCAGTACCGGATTTTTTTTAATGTGAAAATTTATTTAATTTATTAGAAACGTGAAGATATTTTTACTCCTAACTTAATTTCATTTTTAGAATTATTTAGTGTCACAATGTCGACGAGGAAAGTTCTAAATAAAGCCTTTTACAGATTTTTTATTTGCTTTTTCAATTACGGAATTATAATTTATTAGGTTATAAAATAAAAAAGAATAATAATGGTTAAAATGTCAACATGTTTAACTGACTTAAGTAAAAATAACTCCTTTGCATGGCTGAAATAAGTGAAGTTGATTTATTCCTAAAATTTAATTACTTTTTAATTTCAATCAAAATTTAGTTAATCGTAATTCCGTAGCCGAAACAGCAAATCCAAAAATGTTTTGTACACATATGTAGTTCCTCACATAGATTCGAATTTTAAAAACAGAAACACATCATCTCATTTAAAATTCCAAAGTTACCCCCCACCCCTCAAAACAGAGAGAGGGGTAAAATGTAAAAAATATGTTCAGATATGTCCCCCCATATCCCTATTACCTCACCAAAATTTCATGAAAATATTTGAAACTGTTCTCGAGATATTGCCTTGTAACACTTTAAAAAATCTGTAAAAGGCTTTACCCAGAACTTCCCTCGTCGACATTCTGACACTAACAGACAGTCTTATAAAAGCCACTTATCTGACGTTAACTTTAATTCGCTGTTAAAATAAACAAAAGCGCATGAAAATTTACTAATGAATAAAATGTCATAAGCACTGACGTTTCGATGCGCTTTTATTTATTTTTACAGCAAATTAAAGTTAACGTCAGATTAGTGGTCTTTATAAGACCGGCAGTTAATGATTTTAAAAATGAAATTAAGTTAGGAGTAAAAATATCCTTACATTTCTAATAAAATAAATACATTTTCAAATTTAAAAAATTCGTTACGGGAGGGATTTTAACCGCAGCGCTTGCGACTGCGAACAAAATCGCGTTGACCAATTTCTAGCAACGCCATGGAGCACTGTTCATATTGTTGCGTTTTAGCTGGTTTAACCTTCACGCCGGGGGCATGTCGTAAGTTTCGTGTCGAAACGAGGTGTTTCAACTAAATCATTTAATGGAAAATTAATTATATTTTTTACATCAATAAACCAATGCAGATAATTCTTTCACTACAAATTTCTTGATTCTTTCTTACACATTTGATACGCTGGATGTATACACTTATCTGTAATCGTTTCCAAAATACGTCGATGCTAAAGTTTATCCTGCACATTCCCCGTACGCTTTATTTAAACATTGTCTGTAGCAGTTGTTAAAACTAATTTTATTAGTAATTTGATATCATCTGAATGTAGAAAGAATAAGCTTTCCACTAGTTTAAGAATCATCGAGAAATATTCAAAACTATGCTTGTAAATGCGATGTATGCATAAAATTCCTCTAGTTTTAGCCTCACAGCCTCGCGAAAATATTTGCGCATTATGCGGCTCCCGGTCTAAAAAGGTCAATGGTCAGTATAACGCAGTTATTCTTTGCTCTTTTTTTTTCTCGTACAACAGTTATCTTGTATCTGTTGGGCCCCAATTTTGTCAAGGATAAAGCCTGTGCTATGTACAAATTACTACTTTCATGTATTCCTCAACTCAAGTAAAAATTAACAATATTTAATTTTTTTGAGGTGCTCACCCTATATATATTTGTCTGAAATTTTCACGGTTTTATGCCATGTAGATACATAATATGTATGCAAAATATCGTCTTCCTCCAACAAATAGTTTTTGAGTTATACCGCCAATAGACAGACAGACAGACAGACAGACGGCATTGAGAAAACTTGTTTTTCCTCATCTAGGGACCCTGAAACGTAAAGATCTGATGAAATCTGGGAAGATAATTTTTTCGTGATTACAATACTTTTTTCGTCTTTCAGACGAGGGAAGTAAAAAGACTCACTCAGTAGAGAGACAAATTTTTGATTGTTGGAAGTTGGAAATGCTCTTCGGGTACCGATTTTCTACGGTTATAAAGGAAGTTTAACATATGACAAAGCCACTATTCACCGAGATTTAGTGACAGATTTTAGCGACCATAGTTCTTCGTTATCCGCAGTTAGTTACTGGTTCGATGATTTTGAACGTGGACGGTGTAGGTTGGAAGATGAACCGATGAAGCTGGCCTATCTTTAGTAGATATTTCTGATGAAAAAGTTAGAGCTGACGAAAAGTTGCTTAAAAAATCGGATTATAACTCAGCAAGAACTAGGTATTGGATCATTAGGTACAGAAATACCAAATATTGAAAATAAAATTTTCCAGGAAATAAATTGTTATATCTATTCCCTCTTAAGGAAGAAAGGTCCATTAAAACCATAATAGTAGGAAAGCCAGACGGTAGAACCGCAAGAAGACAACCACGCTTGCAATATATTAAGCAAATCACGAGAGACATGGGCAACAAGGAATATCAAATAATGGAAATATAAATAAAGAGATACAAAACTGGGTAAAACAAATACACTATCACTATACTACACAATAAAAATAACACCTTGGTAGGAAAAAGAGAGGCAACTTAATTCTTTTTTAAAATGAATTTTAACAAAAAAAATAAAATTAATAAATATAAAAATAGACTGTGATCCTAAAAGAATCTGTCCTATATGTATAAAAAGTTTATTGTTCTGAGGAAGCTAACGAAACGTTACCTTCTTCTCTCTTTTTAGATAAAATGTTTTTTATTTGAAAATTGATCTAATTTGCATTACCAAGTATTTCCTTTTATTGTTTCAGTATTATTAGGAACGTGAAGATATTTTTACCCCTACATTCCTTTGATTTTTAAAATTGTTTAGTGTCACATTGTCATTTACGAGGGAAGTCCTGTGTAAAGTCCTTTACAGATTTTTTTAAGGTTGTTCTGAATAATACGGAACATTGCAATTTCCTTAGAAAAATATAGAAACAATTACGCATTATTTCCTGTAATAACACGGCTTTCTTTCTTTAAGGATATTTTGATTTCAATATATTGTATATTAAAAGAAAACATGAATATATTTCGCTGTAGGATTGCTAAGGCCGAATTTACCGACGCATTTATTTTAATACAATAGCCCCGGTGAACATTTTCGATCCGGGACATAGGACATAACTTATGTCACATAAGTATGACTATCCTTGATAATGACATTTCAAATCTAACTACGACTATTGAAATATCAAAGTTATTTTCTATAGTAAATGTTTATAAATAAATGCTTTATAGCTGGTAAGTTTAAGGCATGGGTGACTTATTGTCAGTTATTTCCAAATAGTCGCATTCCAACATTATCAACGCCACACCATTTTATCTGAAAATTTGTAAATACAGCGTATGTAGCACCAGAAAGTAGGAGATATTTTTGTGTATGCATTTACAACTTGTTTAGTAACCCCTCTGAAAGTTAATAGGTTATACTTGAACCAACATGCAAATTAATCTGGTCAACTTTCAAATGTCATTATCTGGCATAGTCATACTTATGTGACATAGGTTATGTCCTATGTCGCGGATTGAAAATAATCGCCTGATGTATTTTACTACATTGCATAAATTATAATTCTCATGTGAATAAATTACATTAAGCAACCATGTTGTTCTGATAATATTTCTTTTCAATGTTTTAGTTAAATTAAGATATAATATACCAGCGTTAGTTATGTGGATATGCTCATCCCTTCAGTATATAAATATTATGCGGTGCTACTAAAAGCTCAGTATTTACCAAGATCAATAGAGGAGTCTGAACCCCACCTCACCCACATCGCAGTTACATAGGTGATAGGTATAATAAAATAACAAGGGGAAAGAAGACCAAATAGCTTAGCAATGCGGTTTCGAACCACGTAGATCTAATAAAAGTTATTGGCATGAATACTCATTATCCATAATTTATCTTAATTGAAGAATTTATGATTGCACTCTTAGTAGCTCTTCTGGACCAATTTGTAAATATGTGATTGTATCCGATATTATGTAAAACAGTAACTATCAGATAGCAATCACAGTTATTGATTTGTTACTCAAATATGATTATTAATGATGAGAAATCCGATAAACTAAATGCTCTCTCTCTTTTGTACATTAAGTTATAAAGATCAGGTAGATCAACCGTAGTTATATGTTTATAATACATACATCTTAATAGGTCTGTTTTTACTTTATAATAACACTTTCTAATCACATTGTATTGTTATCAGATAAGATTTCGATCAGTTGGGGTTAAAATTAAATGTGCTTATTTGTCGCGAGATTTGCCCCGATTTTATGTACGTAAGTCTATTTCGATCTAAAATATAAATAATTTTAAACCAACAGGTACAAAACACATGCAACATAATTAACTTTCGGGCTGAAGAGATCTTCAATGTTAAAAAGTCGAATTTCTTTTTCCATTGTGGGTTCCCAGAATTAAAACCTAACAAATAATTAAAACGTCAACACCAGTTATGAGAAACTTACAGTTTCTTAATTGAGGTTATAGAACCATCGTATGTGTAATGATTGAAACTGCCCTCTTAAAAAATTATAGTGTTAGTAGATATACAGGGTGCCCAACTTAAATGTACGCAGCTTTAAGCAGGTGAGTATGCAACACACATTACATTTCAATGGCGAATGGTGTATGTGTTGCATACTCACCTGCTTAAGGCTGCGTACATTTAAGTTGGGCACCCTGTTAATTGTGAAGATTTGTATTAAATTTCAGAACAATGGAACTATAAAAAAAATTGTCTTTATTTTTCCTACAATAATTAACTTTTTAAAAATATTATTCTCAGTTAAAAACAGATGAGATGATACTTCGTCACACAATAATTTTAATTGGATACGTCGCCAAATGCATCCGATTTGGAGACTACCTTCATAATAGTTGTTCAATTACAATACGCATAATCTCGTGAAAGAAATAGTTCGATTGCTACAATTTATGAAAAGCTATAGCAAAAAACCTTGCTTTTGAGGTATAGCTCAAGGGGAAGTACCATATCCAAGCAACCAATATCGCCCAAAAGCTTGAGGTTGAGTTGCTACATCAATCGGCCTGACATACTCAACTATTCTTAATTTTCCAACTTTCCTTTAACACCAAAGCGGCTGTTTCCTTCATAAAGTGGTTTCATGTAACTGGAGAGGTTGCAGGTTATGACAAACATTTTAAATTTGTATAAAATTGTCGAGGTCGAAAGCAATTTGTGCTGAATGTGTACTTTTTGTTATTAATATTAAGCAATATCCCAATAATAATAATAATAATGTAGCAGTATAATTTATACTTGTAGGTTTTAAAGCCCCCTACAAATCATCGCTTCTTCTACAATGTAACTGTTATATATTTTGAGTGTTCTGCGATTGCTTCATTGTATCATACATGTCTTTTATGCAAAGTTGGTGCTTCTTTCTAGTAGCAGTTCTGTTAGCTTACATCTTAAACATGTATTGTTGATTTGGTAGCTCAGGTGTTGCGAAAATATTCATATTAACACACGTAATATCAATTGATGGAAACATTCTTATCATTCTAGGTATTTTCTATGAAGCAGTAAATATTTATTTATGTACCTAGAACAACAAATTCAAGTTTTAAGGTATGAGCAGGTTATTTAATTACTTAAAGCTATTTATTCTTCGAAATACATACAAAATTTTATTTCATACTGATTGTTTAAGGTGTTTAATTATGAAAATAAATGTAAACTTTTTAATTTACACAAATGATTCTTAATAAATATACAGGGTGTTCCTTAATGATCATTAAGGAACACCCTGTGTAAGTAGGCTAAACTAAGGTTCTACATTAAAGTAACATTTAAGGTCCTAGGACATTCAAGTTCAACTTTTCGGACTATAAATAATACAAAAATATAACTTTAGAAACCAGTATGAAACAATAGCTATTTGTGCAACAAGTGCTAAAAGTGGCCGTTTATGCACGAGACAAACGAAGCCGAAGGCTGATTTTCATAACATGTCTCGTGCATAGACCACTTTTCGCACGAGTTTGCACACAATATTATTTCTACGGCCTTTAATTTACTGTTATTACTCCATAAATGTCGATTTAACAAAGGTTTGCATTAATGACAGTTATAATTTATGTCATAATAAAGAGATGGCCTTGACGCGCAGTGTAATATTTCTAGAGCCAGTAGTTGTCAAAGTCGGTTATCAAAGGTAATTATAAATGTACACATTTCACTTTATTCATTACATAACGCTTTAATTATTTAAAAAATACTTTACCTCTAACGCAAGAAGTAACTAGAATAACTTTACGACCTGACTTCTAAAGTAGGGACAAGAAATCAGACGATGTGCGCCACCAAACAAATTTTAGTGACGTCATAAATACCACCATTAGATTTACAAAACCGATATTTATTTTCTTCTTTACAGCTCATTTGAAATCATGCGTTTGGTTTAAGCTTAATCAATTATCAATGGAAACTTAACAATTTAAGCTAAACTAAAATTTGCTTGGTGGCGCACGTCGTCTGATTTCTTGTCCCTACTTTAGTTCGAAATTGCAGTTTTATAACCTCAATTCACTTTTAGCACATGGGCTAAAAGTAAACAGCTGATTTCACTTTTAATACGCTAAATTTTAAGACGTCAGTTTTAGTGAAAAAAGCTAGCGATAAAAGACCTACTTTTAGTAGTGGCCTTAGAAAAAAGTTATTAATATAGTTACAGATTAACAAATATCAACGTATAAATGTAATTAAGTCTACATAGAGCATTAGTTTAAAAATATAGAGTCGCTGAGATGAGCACTATTAACCGTACATTGTGCATTTCCCCAAATTTACAGCAAATTGTTCTCAAACCACTAACGGCAAAAGCTGAGCATCCCTGGAATGTCTGAGGTGAGTAAAATCAGGAAACGGGTTAAAAACACTACAGCGGTCGAACTCGAGCAGTTGTAGTGATCAATCTTGAAAATAACCGAGATGGTTCGGATCGCGGAGGCAGAACTTAGCGAACAAATTGCTTTAAGTCGGTTTAACACATAAGCATAGCCTGGTAATTGCAAATGAACATGGCTCCGTCCACGATTAGTCCCATTTTGATGATACCATCTCCCGTGATAGCGAAACGCCAAAAACAATTTTCACGGTGCGGTTTTCCCTTGAAATTAGAGTTCAACGTCACCCATAACCGTAAAACCCGGATACGTTTTAAACGCAACTTTTCGCCCGAATTAAACGATTTTGAGCAAATCTCTAAGTTAGCTTATGGTTGTCATAGAAATTGTGAAACCGCATACTTTGGTTTTAATGTTACTTGAGACGGAAACGAAATATTAAGTATATTTTGAGTTGCTAGAAATACCTAAAAGTTTCGTTTATAAACATATTTTTTTTAAATCGTATAATAAAATTAAACAATAATAGGTGTTCAAGGAATTGAAGGATGGTGGAATAGTGAGAAAGTGTAATAGCCAGGAAGGAATCACGAGACTAAGTAGCCAAATAAACGAAAAATTAAGTGATAATTACGACGTCAAGGTAGATACTCTTAGGAATACAAGAATTAATGTTGTTAGGGTTGAAGTTTCTTATAAGGAAGCTGAGTGAGTCATTAGAAATTAAAACTGTTTTAGCGCAGAAAGTTTACTCAAGGTGCAATCTGCAATATATAGAGAATGTGAAAATAGTAGATTATGCAATGAGGGAGAGAAATGCGTTATTTTGCTGAGGTACAATTTCTGACTCGAGGGCGAAGCCCGAGAGTCAGAAATTGCACTGAAGCAAAATAGCATTCTCTCCGAGTTGCATATACTATTTTTTTCACGTTGCAGAAAGATTTAAAACGAAAACCCGTTTTTTTAAACGTCATTTATTGACATTTTAGTTACAATTATTTTAAAATTAGTAGCCTTTGCTAAATTTTAAAGTTGGTGGCACTGTAAGTCATTATGACAAGAGCTCACAATTATGTCAAATTCGAGGTTAATAGATGAGGTTTTGCGTCAGTTTATGTCAAAACTGACGCGAAACCTAACCTGTTAACCCCGAATTTACCATAGATTACCATAGATACGGTAAATTGTTTTACTTTAGTCCCTAGGGGCTAAAGTAATTACTTCTGTCCCTAGAGATAAAATGAGCTACTTTAGTCCCTGAAATAAGTGACTAAAGTGCCAACTTTAGTCCCGCAAGTGCAAAAATAAAAATACATACACGATTTATGCAGAGGTAGGGCAGAATATATATTATTATATAATAAAGTTATGTCGACCAGGAAGGTGTTTGTGGAATGGCAAAGATGTTGCTATTTTTGAGGACTTAGATCTGAGCAGATGTTTCAAATGCCAGGGCTACAACAATAAGAGGAGAAACTGTACAAACAAACAAATTTGTGCTCACTGTGGTGAAAGTCATGACGTAAATAATTGCAACAAATCCACTACAGAATGTATTAGTTGTACTGAAGCTATTCAAAAATATAAATTGAACTATGGTGTGCAGCATGCAGCTAACGATTTTTGAAAATGTGGCTCTTATATTTTCTGTAGCAGTTGTTAGGCAGCAAAAAGCTATCTGTCATTCATTTTAATATAAGAGGATTGGATCAACATTTTGATGAGATGGTGATTGAGCTCTCACAATGTCAAGGGTTCTTCGACATTATTGTGTGTACCGAGATTCGAATTTTAACCAATTCTAATCTTTGTTCAATTCCTGGATATTTGCTTATATGTAACGAAAGTAACATCAATAAATATGATGGAACAGTAATGTTTGTGCAGACAGGAAACATAAAAACAATACAGCTTAAACCCAGAAATGAACATGAATTTGTAGTTACTGCAATAACTATCAATCACACTGAAAACGTTGACGAGTTCTCGAGTCACTTGTCAGACTTCTTACAGTCCTATCATAATACAAATGAACACATGTATTTGGAGATATAAATATTAATATTCTCGATATACCAACTTGAGTAAACGTTATTTAAATATTATGTACGAAAATGGTTATGTATCTGCAGAGCCGGGCAATAATTAATTACTTTTTAATTAAATTACTAATTAAATTCCTTTTTGTGTATTTGCCTTGAAATTGAATTACTTTTCAAAATGCGGTAATTGTAATTAGGAATTGCCATCTTTGTTAGAAAGTACTTGAAAATTACTTTTTGAAAGTAATTAATTACTACATTCAATTACTCAATTACTTTTGTGTAATTAAATTACTCTAAAGTATTTAAATTACTTTACAAGTATTTGAATTACCTGTGGTGATTGAAATTACTCGAAGTAATTGAATTTCTTTGTGGTATTTCAATTACTGAATTACTGACCTCGATTGGGTGCCAAATCTCCAGAACGCAAAAATATAAGAGAAGTTACATACTAAGCAAACCGCAATAGAAGCCTAATTTATCTGGCGAGTCGAAAACAGCAACTATCACATTTTCTACGACGCGTCACGAGCAGTGTTGCCAGATTTGGGGACAAGTTCCTAATTCTAGGGGATCTGAAGAGGCTGTTAATGACAAACTTTAGTAAAATGTGATTAGCTACTTTTCTAGGGTTTTTACGTACAATTTGGAGGGAATATTATGGAATCAATTTAATTCTGTTGAAGGTATCTATTACTTTCGTATATAGGGGTAAAAATAGTATATTATACATCAAGGTAGCGAAGCGCAGTATTATAACCTGAGCGCATATTAGATACTGAGCGCGAAGGTTATAAGACGATTCGCTACCGTGGTGTATATACTATTTTTTGCACTACCAAACGGCTTAATACCTAAATTCCCAACAAATTTCGAAAATATTTTAACTGTCAACCTGACAATACAGCTCCTTAAAACGTCAAAATTAAAATAGTCGTATTTGGTAACTTAGCAATTTATCAGTTACCACGGTGAAAATTGTTTATTTTACTTTCTCTCCCTTGGTGGAGAAAATCAACTTCACGACCTAAAGATAGACCAATAACGGTGCGTTCTGAGACTAGTAGTGCAAAAAATATTTTATTCGCAACCATATATGTAATAAAATCATTACTGACTTTTAAAAAGTTGGAAAATGAGCTATTCCCAACTTGTAACTTTCTAACCGGTCGGAAAAGTGATTGCCGGTTGGAAATGAATCCATTCCCGACCGCTGTGTAGGTAGGGACAATGGAAATCTCGTTGATCCATTCATGCGCGATCCATTCATGCTCGATCCATTCATGCTCGATCCATTCCCGACCGCTGCGTAGGTAGGGACACTGGGAATCTCGTTGATCCATTCATGAGCGTCACAACCTGTCCTATCATAATATGATAATTCTTCCAATTATTGTTTAGAGTAAAGTGGTTGCGAATAAAATAGTATACATACCACGGTGAAAAGTTTCATTCCTGTCTCGAGATAAAGTTCACCTCGACGCTACGCGTCTCGGTTAACTACTTAATCTCTAGACAGGAATGAAACACTTTTCACCTCGGTATGTAATATACTATTATCTATTAGCAACATGATATTGTACATTTTCGTCATAGAAACAAAATATGAAAAGCTACTCATAACTCCCAAGGGACTTGTCAAATTATTTCTCCCTGAAACTCATGGTAACAATGCAACTACAATTAACGTCTTAGCAACCATACAATGAGGCAATCCTTGATGTTACTTACATATTCTAGTTTTAAATCTCATTATGACATTTTGAAATATCATACTATTTTTACGAATATGCTAGTAGAAAAAATATTGTATGCACCACGGGAGATATTCATGTTCTTTACCTTCGGTTGGCAGAGCCAGAGCCCTCGGTCTGTAACACATATCAACCTCAGGGAAAACATATTTATATCTCCCTTAATGTTTAAATATCTACTCTAACTGAGCCAACAAAAAATACTCAAGTTGCGCCAATTGAATCACCGCGTAGTGTTCTACAAAATCTAAATAGAAATTTGCTGTCAAACAATTAAAAAATCCAATGCTCCACCCTGTATACTTAGGTAAGTTACATATTTTCGTCATGCAGCCTCATGTTAGGCGTATTTAATAGTACATTGTTCTACAAGTTAAGAAAAGTGAGAGTTTTTCAACGTTTCATTTACGAGCGAGCGATGCAAAACGAGTGGATTAATTTATTACGAACATGGAAAAATTACTTTTATAACATATTCAGCGTGCTATTTTTTCTAATATAATTACAAAATGTAGCCAAAATAAAATTCGACATTTCTTCATATTAAAAAAAATATTTTTTTTAAATCGGCAGTGAAGAACGTCGAAATCGGCAGTGAAGAACGTCGAAATCGTCAAATAAAATACGAGAAATGGGCAGTGAAGTAATCCATTGTTATACGACTTTTTGTAGGCGGTTGGACGATAGGTAAACGTCAACCGAGGTCAACATAACCTACAAAAGTTGGTTAAAATGTTGTAATTTCGCGATTTAAAAAAAATTTAGTCCACGGCACTGAAAGTTCCTTTTTATCCCTCATGTGGTTTATTTGCTTTGGCCCTACGGGCCTCGGCTACTAAATCTGCAATCGTGATAAAAAGCTCAACTTCAGTGATAACCTATGTGGAAACTAATATAAAAAAAATTCCTATACCTTCTTACTGAAGGGCTTTGTACTAAGGTATATTAGGTTTAATTGGTTTATTATAACCTAAGGAATCTATGCCAAATCGGTGTAGCATTTATTTTTGGACACCCTGTATAATTGTTATCATTGAATTTATTTATTTACTTACATCTTTCTTCAAAACAAACTAAAAAAATTTGGTTTTGGTGAACGTTGCATGTAGCTACAAGATTTAATTATCAAAAAACCTTCAAAAGTGAAAGAGTATGTAGGTTACTATAGCTAACAAAACATAAAAATTAAGCATTAAGCGATTACCAACACTAATGATAGTTGCAACTTGCAAGAAGGTTCTACTAAATAAAACTACGTATATGACAATAATTTTTATTGAAAGTAATTCAAAAAGTAATTGATGTTGTACAATTACAATTACTAAGCAATTGGTAATTGGATTACTGTTTCCTGTGAGTAATTGAATCTCTGGTAATTAAATTACTGCAGTGGGAGGTAATTGGTAATTAGTAATTAATTACTTTTTAAAAGTAATTTGCCCAGCTCTGTGTATCTGCTATAACTGCACCGACCCGAGAAGACATTTTTTATTACCCTAACTGCATATTACAGAGTGAGGGGCCTCAAAAAACTTGAAAAGCAATTAACTTCATTCTGCACAAAAAAGTAACAACTTCAAGCAAAATAAAAGACATCACCACTGAAAGGAGATATTTTAACATATAAAGAAGAGATAGCCGATTACATGAATAAACATTAATATTCTCGATAATAACAAACTAAAAGCTGGCTCCAAGCAATATTGCATTGCCAATGTCAGTGCTATGGTATTAGTAGCAAAAAGACTGGGATCAGTAACGTTATAAATTTCTTCAAGATCAATAAAGCTCCTGGTCCTGATAATGTAACTCTGGGATTGCTTAAACATGTGGTAGAGCATGTGGAAAAAGCCTTTAAGCCACCTAGTAAATGAAATCTTTGAAACTGGAGAATTTCCTGAAAAGTTTAAGGAAGTTATTCTAGTGCCAGTGTACAAGTCTGGGCTGACGAATGTAGTGGGTAATTATAGAGGGATCGCCTTGACCTCTTACTTATTGAAGATTGTGGAAAACTGCCTGAAGTCGGGAATGATTGATTTTATAAACCAGAACAAATGAGAGACAATTCGGTTTCACAAGAGGTAAATACACAGAGGACGCCATAGCCCAATTAGTGAAACGTATCTACAACTGCGGTGAAGCAGCACTTACTGTTTTTATTGACTTGCAGAAAGCTTTCGACACTCTGAGTCCTCTTATGCTTTTGGATAAGCGTTATAAATATGGGTCCAGGGAAAACATTCATACAGTACTTGAGAGTTACCTCAACAATCGTTATCAAATAGTGAAGTTGGACGATGTAGTAAGTAGGCCTGAGAAGGTTGTTTTGGTGTCCCGCGGGGATCCATCTTAGGGCCGATTCTCTTTATAATGTACATCAATGATATCTTCAACTTGATTACTCGGACATGCCGATGACACTTTTATGAAAATGAGACCTGGTTAACACTGTGGGAGAGGACCTAGCTAATATTTTTGAATGGTTTGAAAACCAAGTCTTGACTGTCAACATATCAAAAACAAAATTTGTACCATTCGGCTGCTATGTGGACAGCATACCTGGTGTCATTAATGAGATACATGTCAGTAGCATGGAAGATTCTCCAGTGCACGCGGTTAGACAAGCAACAATAGTTATTGTTATTTGGTAATCCACATGGATAAGAGCTTTCGGTGGAATCATCAAGTGGCCAAGCTAGTGAAGAGAGTAAGAAGTATGTTAATCATGTTTATGAAGCTAAAACAAATTATGCCAGTAAATAGATTAAAGCTGGTCTACGATGCTTTCCTTATGTCCATTTTGAGGTAAGGTATTATAGCCTGGGGAGAAGCCGCTGGAAATATGATGAAACATTAAATGTAATAGTCAGAAGTATAATTAAGGTTGTGTTTAATCTCGAGAAAATTTTTTCTTCGGAGCGTTTATACATGCATTGTGATGAGTCAAGCCTGAAATGTATCTTCCTGACTAGTGCTGTATCATATCTCAAGAAATCGGGCCAACTAATACCAGTGGAGCACGAACAGAATACAAGAGCTAAAGAAGTACCTAGTGAATATAGGGTACCTAGGAGAAACACGGCTATTGGAGAAATATGTTTTGATTGGATTGGGGAATGATGTTAGAATCAGCTGCCAAAGAACTTAAAAAGAATAAGGCACATCAAAACTTTTCGTAGGAACATTTACATATGCCGATTCAAAATTGGAACAGTGCGGTGTTGTAATTTGTAATTTATTTCTTTTTTCGCTTTTGATAAGATACAAATGTTTTGTGTATACCATCATATGTTTTCTGTCAGGGTGAGAAACTTTTTTGTATTAATATTCACTTGTTTTATGTTTAGGTATTCAGTTTAAATGTTTTCAACGCACACAAGTCTTTAAGGACTTAGACGATTCTCTTTATATGATATTTGATTATATTTCAGAAAACATTAGTGAATGTATTGTAATGGTATTAAGCCCACGACTTGGCTCTGCTAGCAATGCATAATTAACCGATTAAATAAGCACAGAGTTGAGGTGTTTTATGTAATTGCAATGTTAAACTAAAATTAAAATATTAAATGCATTGACAATGAGATGCGAGAAATAATAAAGTAGTTGAGTAAGGAACACAAAGGCAAAGCTTATTTTCACAGAGGTCGAAATTGACTTTTAAATAAATAAAAGTAATAGGTTTGTGCATAATCTAAAGTCGAACCGAAAGAAATTAATAGAAACAAAAAGGTTTGCTATGTGCATGTTAGAAGAAGCGTAGTTTTCAATAAAGCCAAGCAAAGTGAAAATTGTGAGGAATCTAAAAAGGTAAAGTAAGCAAGAATCAAATAGCAGGACATTGCAAAGAGCAATTACCGAAGCAGGCAACAGGACAGGAAGAAAGCAAATGAGAAGTGGTGAACTCTAATAAATCGGTGCATTTAAAATTACAAAGCAGAGCAGTGGCTAAAACTAAAATAATAAAACGTTTGTGAATGAGGTGCAATGACACAATTTTAGATATAAGAAAGAGACAATAACTTGGGTTGTAAAAAATGTTAATTTGAATTTATATAGTCAAATTTATTTCTGTTTTGTCCTTTAATTTATCAAACCTAATTTTCGTTAATATTGTACCTTAGCAACCAGATGCGATATTGTTTAATAACGAGGAGAACAATCGAATAAAATTCTTTGGCAGTTTGTTAAGATTTGTGCTCTGCATTTAATACATAATTTTTATAATAAACGTGTTTTACCAGTTACAAAAAGTGTACCTTTTATTGCCCAAGTGCGAGTGTACATGTGGGAGTATTTTCATAAATTTACGCAACGAAAATATTAAGAATTCGACAATCCCATCTACGAGAACATCGAAGCCGATCACCAAAATTTTTCAATCTTCGACTACGGCCACAATTAGTTTCGGAGCCAAGGTATTAGCAGTCCAGGGCATAGCACGAGTCTGCAAGAACGTCACCAGATCTGGCAGCAAAAGAAGCAGTAATAGCTGAGAAAATCCAACAGCGTCATTGTTAAGGACTTTATAAACTTTTGCCGCCTCTCTTACATTCTGAATTCGTACTGTGCGCAGTAGACTGCCTCGCCGGCATCCGATTCCAAAAACACTTACGTTTCATCTGTCAACGTGGCAGCATGCAAACCGGTCCGCTCTACGGAAGCTAATTCTTGTAAATGTTCAAATGTTCCATGTGTTTTTTATTGCTAATAAAGTAACATATTTCCGGCTTTCAACGAGTGTATTTATTCAGTGAAACCTACAATCATACAGTCCACAAATTCCAAGGCGAGCTGGCGATCAGCGGTTTTCCAGATAGCGAAAAACTGAGAAGGCTACAAACATTGTACCTTCGATCCTGATTAGTGCTCAAACATTGGTCCTACAGAGCCAGGATTAAAACCACATTAGGTCATTGCGGGTCCAAAACAGCGACAGCATTCGACAACATTGGTCATAGGCAAGTACAAAGCATATTCAGTTTGTATTGCATCGCATGCAATCGGCCGCAAGGAAGCAGCGTCCAAATTCGCAGCAACGCGTGGAACGAAGAGGGCGCATGCGGTGCCCGTAACGAGAGGAAGGAAGACAGCAGACGGTGCTATCAACGCCAAGATTCGTGCACGTGGGCATTGCAGCTGCTAGCCAGACGGTAGTAGGAACAGAAAACCGGCAAGGCGGCACACCAATATCAAATGTAAGCCTGATTTTCCTATGCATAAATTTGGTTTATTTCGTCTGTGTTTGCATGTGCATAATTTCAGCTGCGTATTATTGCGTAAACAAATGGTTTATGATTCGTATAAACATTTTAATTGCGTGAAATGCCAAGCTATTACGTTTGTTAGCGATAACCCCTGCATTTTCAAATTGCAGAGCCGTTTGCGTCGTTAAAACAGTCTCGCGTTCGTGGCGCAATTTGGTCTTGCGTAGTACACGGCCATCCGCGTCGTGATTCATTCCGAATACCGGAAGCGTAAACAAATTCGCGCCAGAGGCGTGCGAAAGGGTTTTATCATTAAAGAATATTTCAGATTCTGCAAGTAGTAAGGCTACCGCGCGTAGCATCTTGCCTGAAATATCACAGATAGTTGACCCGTTGGGTCCGCGTACCAGAAGCGTACAAAATTCACGCCAGGGGCGTACGAAAAGTTAGTTCGATCTGTTAAATTGTTTTTAATCTCAACAATTATGGATTCGCTTGTAAGAGCACGTGGCTCTATCAAGGGCAAGCTTACGAGTTTCGCAAAATACGTGCAATCGTTGCAAGCAATTTACGAGGTAGATCAATCGTTATCTAGCATTCAAATTATTCAGTTGCAAAAAAGATTGAATAATGCAGCCACATTGTTATCAGAATATGATGCGGTTCATGAACAAATTTTAGAAACCAGTGAGGATGCAGAACGGGAAATGCAACAGCGAGTCGAATTTGAAGATTCTTATTATTTTGCAACTTCACTAGCTGACTATTTGATTAATGAATACAACAAGCAGTCTGATGTTGCACCAGATCGTTCTGGATCTCCTAATGGTAGCGTAAGATCAACGCATTCAAATTGCAGTTCACATTGCAATAATCAAGCTGTACGCCTTCCTGCCATATCGATTCCCAAATATTCAGGGAACGTGTCAGAATGGTTAGAGTTTCGTGAGATTTTTATTAGTTTAATTCATGAGAATCAAGCGTTAACTAATATTCAAAAGCTGCATTACTTAAAGGCTAGTTTACAGGGTGATGCAAGCCAAATTATAAAAAGTTTAGAGTTTACTGCGGGTAATTATACTCTAGCTTGGGAGGCATTGTGCAATCGATACAATGATCCAAAAATTCTGGTTCATAACCACCTCAAGGCCATTTTCGAGCTTGAATCTTGCAGTAAGGAATCTGCAACTAAATTACGTACGATTAGCGATATGTTATTCAAACATTTTGCAGCAATCAAATCATTAGCTACCGAAAGCGAGCTTCTTGATTTTGTTATAATTTATGTAGTTTCTAAAAAACTGGACCCCACTACATTTCGTGAATGGGAGGTCCTTAGAAACCGGTCAAGTTCTGACCTGCCTAATCTTGATGAGTTCAAGGAATTCTTACAAAATACAGCAAATCTTCTAGAAACTCTGGAAGTAAAAAATGTTAAGCTTGTACCCGAAAAGTCTTCCAAGGTACATTCGAAATCATTTGTGTCGGGTACCCCTTCGTGTCCACTTTGTAAAGGATCTCATTCCTTGTACAAATGCGATAAGTTTGTCAAGCTGTCTGTTCGTGACAGAAATTCAAAGGCAAAAGAGCTCCGTGTATGCTTTAATTGCCTAACTCAGGGTCACCTTGCGAGCCTTTGTAGCTCCAAATATACGTGTAGAAAGTGCAAATCAAGGCACAACACCCTTCTTCATGAGGATAAGCCTCAGAACGCTTCTTCTAGTCAACCAGGATCTGCGATGTCGGTAGAAGCCCCTGTTGAACTAAATCAATCGATTTCGGCATTCTGTTCGAATGCTTTTCAGGTACTCTTACCTACGGCTACCGCTAAACTCATCGCTGATGATGGTACGCCTCACGTTGTGCGAATCCTGTTGGATTCCGGTTCCCAATCGAACTTTATACGTTCAGATTTGTGTAAAAGGTTGAAGCTTCCAACTCGCGAAGTCAACGTTACTGTTTCTGGCTTAAGTAAAGCCACTTCTCAAATCAAGGCTAAGTGTGATATCAAGCTGCAAGCCCCTCACACTTCATACGGCATTGGCCTATCCTGTCTTGTTCTCGATGAGATTACGGGTGTTACCCCAAGTTTTCGCGTCCAGCGAAACAGCTTCAAGGTTCCTGATAACATCAAGTTATCAGATCTGTCCTACGACCAACCGGGCACCATCGACATTCTGATTGGTTCGCCCATTTTCTGGCAGCTCCTTTGTATTGGACAAATTGGTCTAGGCCCAAATCTTCCCATCCTCCAAAAAACTCGTTTTGGTTGGATTGTTTCTGGCCCTACAGGCCCCCCTTCTGCGTACCCTGTACAGTGCAATCTTAGCACGATCGAGGATGCTTCTGACCCCATTGCTAGGTTTTGGCAACTCGAACATTACCCAGAGGAAAAGGTTCGCACAAATGAAGAGAACGCCTGTGAGGCACATTTCGTGCAAAATACTCAACGAGAAGCGAATGGTCGATTCGTTGTCTCTATCCCTCTCAAGGAACCTGTAGAGGTATTGGGTGATTCATTGCAAATCGCTCAGAAAAGATTCTTATCAGTAGAGAATAGTTCAGATTCTGCAAGTAGTAAGGCTACCACGCGTAGCATCTTGCCTGAAATATCCCAGATTTCAGATTCTACAAGTAGTAAGGCTACCAATCGTAGCAGCTTGTCTGAAATTTCCCAGATAGTTGACCCGCTGGGTCTGTCAAGCCTTTGGTGGCACGGTCCCATCTGGCTAAGCGAAGGTGAGGCATCTTGGCCTACTTCCATGTTCAATATTTCAGATTCTACAAGTGGTAAGGCTACCAATCGTAGCAGCTTGTCTGAAATATCCCATATTTCAAATTCTACAAGTAGTGAGGCTACCAAGCGTAGCATCTTGTCTGAAAGATCGCAGATATTTGACCCGCTGGGTCTGTTAAGCCTTTGGTGGCATGGTCCCACCTGGCTAAGCGAAGTCGAGGCATCTTGGCCTGCTTCCAAACATGTTCGTGCTGAGCTTCCAGAATTCAAAAAAGAAGTTCAGAGTCTTCCTGTAACCTCTGTTGAACCATTTCCGTTCAATCAGTATTCAAGCTTTGCTCGCTTACAACGAGTTATAGCTTATTGCTTTCGTTTTCATAACAATGCGCGAGCCCCCAAAGCTGATCGTCTTTCTGGGCCCCTTTCTGCAGATGAACTGCAAGCAACCCTTGTAAGGCTTGCCAGGTTTTCCCAACGCGAGTCATTTCCTGACGAACTTAAACTGTTGTCACAGAGCAAGCCTGTGAAACAATCTTCTGCTTTGATATCCCTGAATCCCTTTCTGGATTCCGAGGGACTGCTAAGAGTTGGTGGTAGGCTCCACAACTCTCAATTACCCTTTGACAAGAAGTTTCCTCTAGTGATTTCTGGCAAACATCCATTCGCCAAACTCCTAGTATCGCATGAACATCTTCGGCTTCTCCATGCCGGACCTCAAATGCTGTTAGCTAATCTCAGAGAACGATATTGGATCACCTCTGGCAGAAATATCGTCAAGCAAGTGGTTCATCAATGCTTACGGTGTTTTAGATTTTCTCCTAAGTTAACCGAACCCATAATGGGAGACCTGCCAGCCTCTCGTACTCAATCATCGCCCCCATTTCATACGACTGGTATTGATTATGGTGGACCTTTCATGATAAAGGATCGCAAGGGACGTGGTTCTAAACTAGTGAAGTCCTACCTTTGTCTATTCGTTTGTTTTATCACAAAAGCAGTGCACCTTGAATTGGTCGCTGACCTTTCTACTGAAACCTTCTTAATGGCTTTTCGCCGGTTTGTGGCTCGTCGAGGCAAACCGCTCCATGTCTACTCAGACAACGGCACTAACTTTGTAGGCGCTAATTCCGAGTTAATCGAATTAGGCAATTTTCTCGCGGAACAAAACCCTTCTATTTCCGAATCAGTCGCGAACGACGGAGTAGCTTGGCATTTTATACCCGCGCACAGTCCCCACTTTGGCGGATTGTGGGAGGCCGGAATCAAGTCCTCCAAACATCACATACGTCGCGTTATAGGTAACGCTAGTCTAAATTATGATGAATTTAGCACTTTGTTAGCACAGGTGGAAGCGACCTTAAACTCCCGACCCCTGTCTCCTTTGTCCTCTGATCCAAACGACCTTCAGCCTTTGACTCCTGCTCATTTCCTGATTGGTCGTCCGTTGGTGTCACTGCCTGATCCCAACGTTACTGAGATAGCCGAGTCTCGGCTGTCTAAATACCAGAGAATACAACAACTACACCAGAATGTGTGGAAAAGATGGAGCAAGGAGTACATCTCGGAACTCCAACAGCGCACCAAATGGCGCACGCATCTTTCGGACCTCCAGCCTGGTTCCATGGTCCTCATCAAGGATGACAATTTACCCCCTCTGAAGTGGAGGTTAGGCCGGGTCACCGAGCTGCACCCTGGCCTTGACGGCGTTACGCGTGTGGCGTCAGTGAACACTGTGTCAGGGATCGTGAAGCGATCCTTCGCCAAATTGTGCCCGCTACCTAGTGTTGTGAACTAGTGCGTTAGCGTTCAGCGCAGTTTTCGTAAAGCCTTTTGGCTCCCCATTGTTCGGGTTTTCTTGTACTAGATTAAGATCCATGTACTATTATGCTTTGTATATATGTGTGTTCATGTTACATGTTTTACTCTAGCTTTTACATGTCAACTCTGTACTGTTTTATTTGAAAGGTTACCCTTTCCAAGGCGGGCGGTATGTTAAGGACTTTATAAACTTTTGCCGCCTCTCTTACATTCTGAATTCGTACTGTGCGCAGTAGACTGCCTCGCCGGCATCCGATTACAAAAACACTTACGTTTCATCTGTCAACGTGGCAGCATGCAAACCGGTCCGCTCTACGGAAGCTAATTCTTGTAAATGTTCAAATGTTCCATGTGTTTTTTATTGCTAATAAAGTAACATATTTCCGGCTTTCAACGAGTGTATTTATTCAGTGAAACCTACAATCATACAGTCCACAAATTCCAAGGCGAGCTGGCGATCAGCGGTTTTCCAGATAGCGAAAAACTGAGAAGGCTACAAACATTGTACCTTCGATCCTGATTAGTGCTCAAACAGTCATCTCCAGTGAAGCATCGGTGCAGTTTGACCAGATTTTCTAAGGTACACATTTAGCCTAAAAATAAGTGTCAGCGTCCGGAAAATGAGTTACATATTAGATCAAACCTCGCTGAAGGAGGTTAGATCATTTCCAAGGCTTCAGCTAAGCCGTATATCCTGTAATTAACAAGGCGTCATCAAAATTCGTGGTTTGGCGGAAGTACGGGGCTGCCACAGGAAGCGGCCGAAAACAATTGCAATAGACGGCGTCTGTCCTACGTCACTGCTAAAACAAAAAGTTGTTGCCAAGCGCGAATAATTTGAAAATTTACCTTGCGAATTCTCATGTTTTCACGAGTATTTAACCTTTCAAAGGACCGTGAGACACCGATTTTGTGATATGACACTTTTGGTGAACATTGAACTAACGCGTATTTGAACTAAAATTGCTATTTATAGTACAATTCAAATCAATTTTAAATTATAGTCGACTTCGGAACCTACCTGAGAGGGAGCTTGTCTTTTACCGAGAGCTAGCATTTTTAAATAATTGCAGTTAAATAAAGTATAAAGCTGGGCATACAACCGTTTATTTTGTGCAGTAGATAAGTACATTTCATATTTTAACCAGCCTAGTAATTTACTGACAGGCAAAGTTCGACCGTAGTAGTAAAATATAAAACAGTGAGTTGTGTATTGGATTTGCGTTACTTTAACTTATCAAATATTTTAATTAATTAATTAACCAGATAAGTAGAGGCTTCCATTGCAGTATATGTATCTACATTACATATTTAAATTAATTATTAACATGCATCGACAGCCATAAATTATTATGGAACGAATACGTATTCATCTAAGTTCATGAGGAATATTTCAAGTAATACTTTATAACTCAAAATTACATTTAAGCAAGCTTGTAAAGGTTTCTAAATCACATGCAAAATCCAAATCACTTGTTATAATAATTTCATTAACAAGATTTCAAAAATTGTTTACTAGTGTTTACTGCATATATGACGTTTGAAGCAGGGCAGAGGTTTATATATAGATAGGTCTTTAAGGTCTGACAGATATTTGGAAATTTAGTAGAGCAAGAAGTTTCGAGTAATCGATTTGGTTATTTAACAATTAATATCCAACAACTTTCATACTAACATTTCTACGATCTTCTAATCTGTCCATTTCAACTCCTCACGGAGACTAGCTGTTCTCACAGTACGAAAATAGGGGTAGTTATTAAAGTTTTTGAACGCGATAGATGCATACTCTGGTATCGGCCTGGTAGGAGAATTGCATAAAGTTTTTAAAGTTGGAATTTGTTTAAATTTACTTGTCTGTCTTATAATAAAACTCAATAAAATCAAATGCGAAATGCTTCCACTTTAATTCGTTCAATATGAGAATCAACTTTAAATTTTGAATAATGCTATCGACTTGAAAAGTTCATTTAATAATTAAAGAGTATTTTATTTGTCTTATGATTATGGTCATTTGCGAACATTTTGCAATATTAAAAAATAAATTGAATATTTGAAAGGCTTCATTCATAAACATGTATGTAATTTATATTATAACATCTTTTTTCCAACTTTTATGAAAATTGGTGTACTGGGGGTATCTCATATCAGACGGCAAAGTTCTTTTTTCTAATAGTTTAATTGATTTTCAATAGTTCGGTAGACTAGAGTATAAGATTCTTATTCGCCATACCAAAATGCACAAAAAGGTACACTTGCTAAACATCGATTTTCCTAACAGTTTTCAATATAATTATGATTTTCCGATTGAATCCATGTCATATGAACGGATGTACAATTGTAAGCACTTTTTATTAGAATTTTTTTGTAGAACTGATTATACACGCATTATCTACATGAAATTTCAATATACAATGTGTCTAAGATAAAAAGGGCCAATATGGGGATATCGTTAATAGTAAGAGATACAAATTTGGTTAAATGGAATATAAGCTACGTAATTAAAGAACTAACAAAATGACTACTACAAATCCTTGATATGAATTTTCTTAGAAAAAAAGCATTAATTCTTTCCGGAAATTAATACGACGTTGTTAGAACGCACTCAAAAAAAATTCCGGATATGAATTAATGCTCGAATGCAGATTCGGCAAGAAAATCATAACGACACAACCTCTAAAAAGAAGTAATGTCTATCTACAAAAAATATTCAAGAATTTTTGTTGTTGTTTTGGTTACGGCCCGTGAACTAATTTTCCTATTGGTCATTAATGAGTGTCCTATGATTTTCAATTTTATTTACTTCTGGCGTTAGTATTAAAGTTACAGCAAAGCTGATAAAACTTCTTTATAGCAACTTTTAATGGGATTAAAGATTACATTACAATTAGGTACATTATCAATCTTTTATCTGACGTTTCGTCTTCGAGCAACCATCATCAACTTAATGTTTTTGAAATACGATTCTGATTTTCTTACGTAACGTTTTAGAAGCCCTTTTTATTCTGAATTCATCAATGCATTATGGTTTAATTATGTTTTTGACTATTATCAGAAAATTATTGGACATGGACGTACGTCCTAAAGCATTCCATACGTTGTTTCAGCTTTAATAATTTAAACAAAAAAGTAGTGAGCCACACTCGAAGATTTTAATCCATAATAGTCACGTATGGTTTTGGAATACAAATAATTTTCAATAGTAATTAATTAAATTATTCATTATTATTCTTACTTATAAACAATAATTAAACAAAATAAAAAAAGATCGAGTATGGCTCATTACTTTTTCTTTAAATTACAAAATCCGAACCAACGACGTATGAAATTCTTTAGGGCACAGCTCCGTATCCAAACATTTCTTGATGACGGTAAAGAAAACGAAACGTAATTAAACCCTCATATTTCGTATATTGTTGAATTCAACATTTGGTATCAAAAATCAGAATCGTACTTGAAAAAATTAAATTAATGATACATGCTCAAAAACGAAACATAGCGTAAAAATCTGATGTAATCTTTAAGTCCATTAAAAGTTTTATCAGTTTTGCTCTAACTGTAATGTTAACTCCAAAAAAATTTTAATCCAAAATATCAAAATTCAGTTTTTAAGACAACGAAAAACGAAAAATCATATGTATTTCTAGGCGTCATTTTGGTAGTACTTTAATTACACAACTTTTTTTTCTATTTAATTAAATTTGTATATTTACTATTAACGAAATCCCCATATGGCCCTCCTTATGTTGGACATACTGTATACATGTATTTCATCAATCAACCATGTGTTTTTGTAACTACACCTCTCACTTGCAGCACTTGTAATATAAATTCTACTCTTAGCTAGATCTTCGTTGAGTAATGATCCCGACTATTTCAGTTTTTTCTTGGTGTTGATAACTAATAAACATTACGATAACAGCCCTCGGCCTTCCTCTGTTACCGTCTACTATTTCAACACATCTTTAATGTGATGTTTGGTGATTGCTAAACCTAATTGGTTGCTAAATACATTTAAAACTGATTTTTCAATGTCCTTGTTTGGTTCTCCCTTAATGCCGTCGTAGTCCAGTAAAATGGTGCTCAAAAAGAGCTTAAAGTGGAAAGTTCTGGTGTAATTGTTTTGAGTGACTTACTTTATGTTTTTTAGGGTGCTGAACACGAATATGAAGTTGTCCAACAAAATTTTTTTCGGCAAATATGAGAAATCATAAAAAAACCACTAAAAATCACAGTTTTTTTTAGTTTTTGGCTTATAGCTTTCAAAGTAAGCTTTTTACGCAAAAGATGACCCTATATTAAAATAAAGACGAGAAAATTTCCTACAATTCATGTTCGTATCAGTTTTTTGTACGACATATGGTTTCCGCGCTAAGAGGCGTTGAAGAACTGCCGAAAATCAGTTGATTTTGGAAAATAGCAAAAAACATATTTTTTACAGCCTTTCCGTTCATAGCACTAAAACCTAGCATTTCTCTGTAAACATTATCCTATACTTTGAAAGAGCAGGTAAAATTCTGTACAATTTATGTGTAAATAATTTTTTCGGACCTTCAATAGTTATGAGAAAAGCAATGACGAATGCATGAAGTAGTCAGTCGCCTCCTTATTGAAGGCATATACTTAAATGCACAATTATATGTCTGCGCATATATGTAAAACGTTAACCTTAGGTTATATAGGTGCAACAAAAAGATAAACAGCGATTCATGGTTGATTAATATGAAAACTGTGCAATGTTAAACAATACATATAATAACATGGGTATATAGGTAGGTATTTTATAAAACGCTTATTATTAAATGATTATTGACATTGAAGTGAACCTCGTCAGTCAAACCAACCCCTCTTAGTCAAAGGTTCCATGATTTCTGCAGGGATGCCTTCCGGTTCCTCTACATCTAAAACAATAAATTAAATATAATTAATGACTTAGTTTTAATTGTTTGAACATGGAATAGTTGTATTAGGATACATATTTTGAACACATAAATAAAAGTGAATGAGTAAAAAATAAAGGTGAAATGGAATTATTTATGCATAGTTACATTCAAGTACTCCAGGAAGTTCCGGGTCATCCCCGTACTCTTCGATTTCAGTAAGAGACATGTTATTGCAACTGGTTTCGCAGTTCACACACATATTGGAGCACTTGAGGCCTGCTTTTTTCATCCACAGTTTTTCTGACAGGTCTTCTTGCATTTGCAAGAAATAAGTTTCAAAACGGCTTGAGGTGCTGGTGGTTCTAGCGTGGTTACTGGCTCCAGACCATCTATGGTTTTCTTCCAACCCCATTGTTCAGGATCTTCTTCATTCCCAAGCCAGCCTCGGCAGGTCGAACGTGTTCACAGATGCTTGCTGATTCATAGATTTTCATTGTTCTACGGAAGTGAGTAAAGCTGTATATATACTGCTGAATCGCTCGGTGGAGCACTGATAAATGGCACGCAAGCAGCAAAGGAGACCACTTGTGGTTTGCTCCATGAAACCACTCCATCCTGGAATGCTGGGCACATCTTTCCACTTGCTGTAAAGCCAAATTAGGTCCGCCAAACAGGGTGTGATAGTATCGGATGAAACAAAAAACTTTTGGAAATCCTTTAAGCCAGGAGAACCTGCTTTCTCAAAAATTTTCAAGGAAACGGCGCCCATCTCGCCAACTAGTTGAGCTGGTAGTATTTTCTTCACTCGGAGGACAATTCTCTGATCTGGAGCAATAGCATTTTTTGGGATTATCAAATGTATACACCCCATTGCATGAAAGGTATTATACCCATTCAGTGTACGAGTGTTAAAATTCGTGTTGTCATGAACGGATTGATGGAAAGCTGTGGAGTCTATTCGTAAAGATGGTCTCATGATTACTGACACTTCCAAACGAACAGCTTCAGAATAAGAGGTGCAAAGTCCCAAGGCTGACATAAGATCAATTAGTTTTCGTGACCCATACTTCTTATAAAAAAAGCTCATAGTCCAATTTGTAAGGCAAAGAACTAGGTCTGACAACGCTAATAACACTGTGAAATGGCTAAAACTTTTTTTTCATTTATTACTGTCTTCACGGTTCTTCTTCAGTATCAGCATTTCAAAGAAAAGATTGAGAACCTCAGGAACAAGGCTTTCATTTTCGTGCAAGAAAGAATCTGGAGGGGGATAATCATCCACGACATACGCTACAGATCTTATCTCTTCAAGAATTATAACAGCTGCTGTTTCAACTAATCGAAGACGTTTTTCGGTGTACCACGGATCTGGCCAGTATGTTTGAAACATACGATCGTATTCTGTTTAATCTTTGATATGATTACATCCTCCCTTCCTCCCCATATCTCTCCAGTAAATGCTTTATTACTGTTTTGGGGAATGTATTCACCCTATGTCTGAGCTATTAACTGGTCTAATAAAAATTAACATTCCTCATCACTGTTTTCCATAAAAGTAAAAATTTTCTCCCAATTTCTTTAGCATAAGGGCCAACCTTGTTTTTCACATCAACCTTGGGCTTACCAATGTACAGATTTTTTAAACAGTTATCATGGTACTAACAATCAGCAGCAATACCTGTTCATATCTCTATCAGCAGAAAGAGGTGGAGCTGAAGGTCACAAGATAGTCCGCTAGCACAATACGTCACATACCTGTTTTATTATATTGATAAAAATACACAGTTTTCATATTAATCAACCATGAATCGCTGTTTATCTTTTTGTTGCACCTATATAACCTAAGATTAACGTTTTACATATCTGCGCAGACGTATAATGATGCATTTAAGTATATGCCTCCAAAAAGGAGGAGACTGACTACTTCATGCATTCGTCATTGCTTTTCTCATAACTATTGAAAGTCCGAAAAAATTATTTACACATAAATTGTACAGAATTTTATCTGCTCTTTCGAAGTATAGGATAATATTTACAAAGAAATGCTTAGTTTTAGTGCTATGAACGGAAAGGCTGTAAAAAATGTGTTTTTTGCTATTTTCCAAAATCTACTGATTTTCGGCAGTTTTTCAACGCCTCTTAGCGCGGAAACCATATGCCCTACAAAAAAATTATATGAACACGAATTGTAGGAAAATTTCTCGTCTTTATTTTAATATAGTATCATCTTTTGCGTAAAAAGCTTACTTTGAAAATTATAAGCCAAAAACTAAAAAAACTGTGATTTTTAGTGGTTTTTTTATGATTTCTCATATTTACCGAAAAAAATTTTGTTGGACAACTTCAGATTCGTGTTCAGCACCCCAAAAAACATAAAGTAAGCCACTAAAACCAATTACACCAGAACTTTCCACCTCGAATTACCATTTGACTGAACTAAGAGTAGGTAGTAGGCATAGAGAAGTAGTTATTTTATTCGCTAACTAGCAAGATACCCGTTCTTCGTACGGACTACAAATGTTTTTTCTTCTAAATCCTAAACGAATTCTAGAATGCTCCCCTCCTCTCTCACTTAATACGCTAAACTAACAAACGCTGCAAAACAATATTGTAGGTAAAAAGGAAACAATATTCTTCCGAAAAAAGGTCTCCATAACCCTTTTATGCTTCATGTATTTCCCGGAAATGTGTATGTAATCGTCGTTCTCCTTATATAGATTGATAAAACTATAGGCTTAGTCAGGGCCGTTCCTAGCTTCTTGGCCGCCTGCGTGAAAAATAAAATAGCCGCTCCCCCCCCCCTTCCAAGCAATTAAAAATATATTTACGTTATAAAAATTATTAATAACAATTTTATAAAATAAAATAAAAAGAAATACTCCTATAAAATAAAATTGTACAAATACAAAAAAAAACAAAACAAATACAAAGTTTAATATCTTAGAATTTTGCTTTTCTAGCTTTGACAGACGCAAAAGTGGTCACAAGGTTCTTGACATCAATTGCTTCTGCCAAGTCTCTCTCTATAGATATAATAGAAAGATCTGACAATCTTTCTTGCTTCATGGCCGAGCGTAAAAAGTTTTTAATTATTTTTAATTTTGAAAAAGACTTTTCTGCTGACGCAACTGAGACAGGTAAAGTCAGTAGAAGTCTTAAGGCAATTGCTGTATTTGGGAAAGTCGCAAGTAAATTATTTGTAACAATGTAGTTGAGAATTTTAGATGATGTTTCAACAGATTGGAAATGTAATTTTAAATTTTTTAATTCATCATTTAATTCTACGGCGTTTACATTAGGGATGGTAAAACCTGTTCCTCTAAAGGATCAAGTGCACCTGATCCGACTCCGACTCCGAACTAGGTGCAAGAAACTAGGTTCAGTTCCGCTTGCGGTCACCGGGAAATAGCAGGTCTCGCCAGACGCTGGAGCGGTCGGAGTCGGATCTCGGACGGGTCTGCACCTACAGTCGCATGTTATGGCTCAAATGTTAATGTAGAGGACGTGATTTTGATTTGAATCCGACGGCTCCGGTCGGAAGTTTTTGCTAGGTCGTCTATTTCAATTGTAAAAGATTTCTTTGATTGCATTAGCAGTACACCAATAACTATTACAATTAAATATGTCCTATTACAATTTAAAATTATAAGATGTTTTCCCTTTTTTCTATTTATACCTTACAGTAGCCTACATGGTCTATGATTTTGGCACAACACACGAGGCATTGCCATAACGATTCCGCAATTCCGAATCCGAATCTGAAATTCCTTGGGTAGATTATGCAGTTCCTAGTCAGTTACGAACGATTGCGAAGCGCAAACCGCAACGATCCATTTCCATTCCGATTTCAAATTCGACGACTTTGCAGTCCGAGAAAGAGGACCGATCCGATCCACTTCGTAGGAGCGAGAGTCCGGGATTCCGTTCCACAGTTCCGCCGCTCCGCGCTCCTTAGCGCTGGGGCGGTTTGGCTTAGGTGCAAAACGGTTCGATTCATTGAAGGAACGACGGATCACTCCTAGGTGCGCGAGTCCGGCATTCCGTTTACAGGTCCGCCGCTCCGCGCGCTGGCGCGATTCGGCTTAGGTGCACAGCGGTTCGATTCATTGAAGGAACGGCAGTTCAGGCGACCTACTCTTTAACGAACGCCGAACCAGGTGCACCTACTCCGGCAAACGTGCTAGGTTCAAAAGAGTAGGTCCGGGAATTGACAACCAACCCTAGTTTACATCAGCCTCTTTTCTGACAGCGTCTTCTAATTTTACGGATAAATCTGTACAGTGTTTTTTCATTGAATTATCGTCCATAATAGGAAATTCATAAATCACTTTGAAATTGTCACTGTAACGTTCAACGTAATTGTTCAAAACGTTCCTGTATAGATACTTTGGCGGTATCCAAAATAGTAAAATAAAAATTAATCTTACAATTCAACTTTGGGTCAAGTATAGGCTCATCAGGGGTTTCATAATCAAATTGTCTTTTTTTTCGACGTGGACGAATTATATTAGTTGGGGGAAATTCCGTTGCTATATCAAGTTCTTCTGTAGCAAGTATTTTCGCCTCTTCTATCAACGCTTCAAAACTGTGGTCATTTCTTTTCTGTTCCAAATAATCTACTAAATTTTTTAACGCATTTGAACAATCTTTTAGATTTGTATTCACACCTTGAAGCATCTTACTGACGGAATTAATTTTAGACAGAACATCATGCCAAATAATTACAGAACAAACGAATTTAAAACTATTAATTTTTAAGGCCAATGCTTGGGCTTGTTGTTTGGTGTTAATGTCGCGTGATTTGTCATTTACAAGTTCTTCTAGACTATCATAAATTTTCCCTAATTGATATCGCAGAGGTGTAATAGCTTTAATTCTACTTTCCCACTTAGTTGAGCTAACAGCTTTTAATGTGAAATTTGGTACATTAGTTTTAAGTACATTCCATCTATATGGCGAAGAAGAAAAATATGTATATAATTCTTGTATAAGATTAAAGAACTCCGATGTTTGCAAGGTAACATTGGCAGAATCATTAACCACTAGATTTAGGGTATGAGCAGCACAAGGTACAAACATTGCTCGAGGATTGATATTTAAAATTCGGCGTTGCAATCCTACATGTTTTCCGCGCATATTTGCACCATTATCATAACCCTGTCCACGCATATTGTAGATATCCATATTAAAATCTTTCAAAAGTTTTATTACAAAATCGTATAAAACCTCACCAGTCACATCAATAATAGGAAAAAATCCGAGAAAATGTTCACAAATTTTAATGTGTTTATTATCATCTATTATAACAAATCGAACAACGAATGAAATTTGTTCGGTATGACTTGAGTCTGGGGTTGAATCTAGAATAATTGAATAATATTTTTTGCTTTTGACAATAACTCCCTAATTTGTTCTCTGATTTTATTTGCTGTAAGTGAGATCAATTCATTTTGTAATCTATTTCCTAAATAATGAGGCATACGTTTATGTGAAATTTTACTGATTTCAATATTTTTTAGATGTTCCGAAAGAACTGCATCAAATTTTGCAAATGTTTCAACCGTCTTCAAAAAGTTTCCATTGTTTGATTCGAATAATTTATTGGATGACCCACGAAATGCTAAACACTGTCCTGCCAATAATAATATAATTGCAACAATACGTTCTAAAACATTACACCAATATTGTTGTTTCAAATTAAAAATACGTTGTTCTTGGTGATCGATTGTTGTGTAAGTACTCAATCTTTTTTCTAATTCGCTCCATAATTTATAATTATGAATATGATCAATTCATCGTTCGTGTCTGGATAAATTATTAGAAAGATGTTTCCAATCTGAAAAAGCAGCATCTGTTAACTGAATATTTTTGGTCCCAAAAATTTTGCAACAAAAGCAAAAAACGCAATTTAACTTAATGGAATAAATTAGCCACATACGAGGTATTTTTTCACCATTTGCTAATGTTCGTGTATAATAATGAACCGAAAAGCGCCCTTGTTCTGTTAAAGGAAATGAAAAATTTTTTACTTGTGTAGGTCCCATTTTTACTAATACTTCAATTGTTGAATTATCAAGTGATTTAGGCCATGAAACTGGATCTTCTAAACTCCCACTTTCAATGTCCTCTGGTTCTTCTGGAGTACAAGACTCTGCCGAAGTCGATGGAATCTGTGGCTCTATGGGGACGACTTGCTGACTGTCAGGCGTTGAAACAAAAGGATCTCCAGCCGTGCTTCCACTTTCTTCCTGTGCTCCAGGAGTTTTCAAAAATTGTTCTATAGAGCCCCGCAACTTCTCTTTTTCAGTTTCTTTAGACAGTTGTCTTTTTCTGTAAGCGGCTCCAGAGAGTCTTTTAGTTCGTCGTCGTTCCGAGCTTGACATCTGAATAAATTTAAAAAAGTTTTGTTTTAATTTACTTCTAGATTACAGTCTTAATAGACTATCAAAGCAACTATTACGTGAAAATCATATAAATTAAAAAAACGTATATCAATAGCTTACCTTTAATAACCAGGCTCTACAACACACGTTTTATTATGATGAAGTATGATAGAAGTAACTGAGTAATATAGATCTTTAATCAGTACCACAATATTTTATTTCCATATAAGGGCACAAAAATAACAATGGGTCTCAGTATTTTACACCTACATATTGCTTCCACCATTCACTAATGAACGCATTTTTTCGTCGGGTGATATTTATACCCTCGGTAAAATACGTCACCCGGGGATTTACTTGAATTAGTACGAACCAATTCGGGACTTCACAAGAAAGATTTGATATGATTTTACAGATTCCTATCTTAGTTTTTTGTCGTATTTTGGACATTGGTTGATAGAGGGTGCTAATTATTTGAAAGGGAAAAATGAAAACACAAATTATTGGTAATAGTTTCAAATTTATTATTGATTTTCTGTTAAAATATCTGTAATAAACGCAAAAAAACAAAAATTGGGATTTCGACTAACAATAAAGTGGTGTTTGTTTTTTGTTCGTGGTTTGCATTTTTCAGAGATGTTTTATTCTCAAATTACTTATTTTTTTAATTTAAATTTGTATAAAATCGGTTTCGAGCGGCCGCCCCTTGCAATCGGCCGCCTGCGTGATGGACACGCAACACCCCACCGGTAGGAACGGCCCTGGGCTTAGTATAACAATGAGAATAAAAATTATAATAGCTATTTATGCAACAAGTGCTAAAAGTCGACGTTTATGCACGAGACATGAAAATTATGAAACGAAGCCAAAGACTGAGTTTCATAACATGTCTCGTGCATAAACGACTTTTAGCACGCGTTGCATACAATATTTTATCTACGACCTTAATTTTGCTGTTATTAATCCATAAATACCGATTTAACAAAGATTTGCATCTATGACACTTCTAATTTATGTCATAGTAAACAGTAGACCATGCCGCGCGAGCGAATGTTTGCAAAGCCAGTACTGTCAAGGTCAGTTACGAAATGTAATTATTAATACTCCACATCTGAGTGTATTCATTAGATAACGCTTTAATTATTTCAAAAACACTTTACCTGTAACGCAAGAAAAAACTAGAATAACTTTACAACTTCACTTCCAGTTCGAAATTGTAGTTTTATAACCTCACTTCACTTTTAGCACATGGGCTAAAAGTAAACAGCTGATTTCTTTAACCACGCTAAACTATAAAACGTCACTTTTAGTGAAACAAGCTAGCGCTAAAAAGCTTACTTTTAGTAGTGGTCGTAGATAAATGTTCTTATTAAATGTTGTATTTATAAATTGTAGCAACATACTAGTTTCCACCACTTAGAGGTGGAATTTCGGAAATCCTTCTATTTTATTCTAAACTGGTTACACGAAAAAATCAATAACTTTAACCTCTTTTTTAACTTCTTTTTACTTTTACTCCTTTCACAATGAAATTTAGAATAAAAACTTTAAACCATTTTTTAAAGATTTAAAAAACACACATATACCCAAAAATCATGATCATCAGGAACCACAGAAAATACGAAAGGTTCTATAATTTACCCCTGAAACCAAATTCTCACCTTTAGGAGTTGATCTGTGCACAATCCTGAATTACGTTTTTAGGAACTTGTATAGGTAACCTTTCTAAGTAAAACCAAACTGTTACATTATAGGGCCTTATGAAATATTGAGAAATTCGTAATATGACAAAAAGAATGTCCTAACTCAATACACATAGGAGATATGAAGGGTTCTTTAATTCACTCCCAATCCAGATTTGCACCTTTAGGGGTTGATTAGGGGAAAATTCTAAAATACGTTCCTAGGTATTTGCATTGTTAATCTTTGCAAGTAAACACCAAGTCGCTATCTCATCGGGTCTAAGAGATATTGAGGAACTCGTGAAATCCTTCCGTGGGGGTGGAATTTAAAACAATTTCTTTCAACCCATTTAATTGTGAAATGGAACTTACAGCAAAAAAAATAATAATTTTATCCTCCTACCCCTACTCCTACCCCTTTCTGTCCTTTTATCTTTTTAGGGTTAAAATTTTCAAATTCCCTTAAACTCCTTTCTAAATATTTTTAAAATACATCTATATGCCAAAAATAATGTTCTAACTCAATAAACATAGGAGATACGAAGGGTTTTTTAATTCACCCCCAACCCAGATTTGCACCTTTAGGAGTTGATTAGGGCAAAATTCTAAAATACGTTTCTAGGTATTTGCATTGATAATATTTGCAAGTAAACACCAAGTCGCTATCTTATCGGGTCTAAGAGATATTGAGGAACTTGTGAAAACACATTTTACCCCTTTTTACCCCCAAATTTTAAAAAATCGCATTTAACCCATTTTATTGTGAAATGGAACTCACAGCAAAAAAATTAATAATTTTAACCCCCCTACCCCTTTTCAGTTTTCCTCGTTGTACCCCTTTAGGGTTAACATTTTAAAATTCCCTTAAACCCCTTTCTAAATATTTTAAAAATACATCTATACGCCAAAAAAGAATGTTCTAACTCAATAAACATAGGAGATACGAAGGGTTCTTTAATTCACCCCCTATCCAGATTTGCACCTTTAGGGGTTGATTAAGGCAAAATCCTGAAATACCTTTCTCGGTATTTGCATTAGTAATCTTTGCAAGTAAACACCAAATTGATATCTTATTGGGTGTAAGAGATATGTAGGAATTCGTGAAAACACATTTTACCCCTTTTCACCCCCTTTGGGGGTCGAATTTCAAAAAATCCCTTCTTAGCACTACCTTACGTAACAAATCGAACCTTCCACTCAAATTTCAAGTTTCTAGTACCAGTGGTTTCGGCTCTGCGTTGATTAGTCAGGGTTGTGACTTTCCTTTATATACAGTGTGTTTCACTTTACATGGAAGCACCCCTGTATTTTCTTTGTTTTTGTATGAATCGATTTGAATTCTTTACCAGTTGTACAACTCACCAAGAGGCATCTATTCATGTCCTTGGGCGCAAATAACGTTATTAGCCTGGCCTACTACGATCAAGAACATGGGCCCTATTGTCAATATTTTGCATCGCTTTAGAGTTACAAAAAGAAGTTATTAAGAAAAGTTGTTTAGAATTAAAAGAATACCCCAAATACCGATTTTCTTTTAATAATTCGAATTTTTAATTTTTATCCATAAATTTGTTCAAGTCCCAAATTTCAACTTTTAATTTGGTATCAAATGGTGCCATGGAGAACCAACATTTTCATTATTGTTGTAAACGTCATTAGCTTTTAATAATGGCTCCATTACGCTTAACTGTAGCTGAGAAAGTAGAAATAATTAGAATTACTGGTGAAAATGCAAGATCCTTAGAGAAGTAGTTAGAATATTTAATGGAAGGCATTCAGGGCGTGCACCTATTTATCCTGGAACTGTTTCAAAAATTCATCAACTTTTTAATTTAACTGGAAATGTTTTTAAGCCCAGACCAAGAAGAATAGTTCGAGAGTGTCCCTTGGAGGAAATGATTTTGGCGGTTTATGACGCTAATCCTCCTGAGATATGGCATTAAATGTAACTATTGCACCATCGAAAATTTGCCGCTGCCTGCATCGTCAGAAACAAAGTGCCAGGAAAAATAGGTGCACGCCCTGGATGCATTCCATTAAATATTCTAGCTACTTCTCTATTGGATCTTGCATTATCACAAGTAATTTTAATTATTTCTACTTTCTCAGCAACAGTTAAACGTAATTCAGCCATTATTAAAAGCTAATGACGTTTGCAGCAATAATGAAAAATGTTAGTTTTCCATGGCACCATTTGATACCAAATTAAAAGTTGAAATTTGGGACTTTGACAAATTTATGGATGAAAATTAAAAATTCGAATTATTAAACGAAAATCGGTATTTGGGGTATTCTTTTGATTCTAAACAACTTTTCTTAATAATTTTTTGCTGTAACTCTAACGCGATGCAAAATATTGACAATAGGACCCATGTTCGTAGTAGGCCAGGATAATAACGTCATTTGCGCTCAAGAACATGAATAGATGCCTCTTGGTGAGTTGTACAACTGGTAAAAAATTCAAATCGATTCATATAAAAACAAAGAAAATACAGGGGTGCTTCTATGTAAAGTGAAACACACTGTATATATATAGATTAGGATTAACGATGTGTCATTCAATAAGGACGCCACGTTCAATAACTTATCACGAAATAAGCTGAAAGAAACTCAAGAACAAAACTAAATAACATCGGTTAGTAGCAAATCGTAATTCGTTTATTTACAATAATATTCATATACCATCCGAGACTAGAGAGCACATAATATACGGGGTGACACGAACAACATCAGCACAATGCCGAATTACAGATACTCCAGTATACTCTACCAGCTAAGCTAAGTGACGCAATAAATATTCAATTAAAATTTACTCTAGGCCCGCAAATGCAAAAGGTAAGTAGAAACTGATTTAGCTCATTTTACACAGAATCGATTCAGCAAAAGTATTTGATGCCCCAAATGAATGATTGTTATTAGTGCCCCAACAAGGCTACGGAGGAAATAACTATTAATCCATTATTTTATCGGTAAAATTAAAACGTTAACCTTCTCTCTGATCGACGACAAGCAGTGGTATAAAGTCGGTCGGTGTATTATTCTTATTACAGTTGATAATATTATATAAAACTGAAAAACTTGTGCAGCGGGCAATAATGCAATTACAAACAGCAAGCGACGAACAATCGCATGTCAGGAAAAGAAAGATTGTTCGAAATCGGTTTCGAGCAGTTTTCACTAGCGGGCGTAAATCGGAGAGCTCAGGAATTTCCCAGTCGGGTTTCAAAGTCTCTCACTTCCAAACTACGCGCTCCGGAAATATTGGTACGAGAAGCACTTCAAGTTTTTTATTTAGTACCTGCTAAATTAATCAAATAAGCGATTGTGAGCGTTCGCAATTTCTGAATCTGTAGCAAAATTATCGTAAAATCCACTCCGGCCGATAACCGATCGTAATAAATTTATAAGGAGAAGTTTATAGTAGCAGAAAGCATATGTTTCTATTATACTTGTGGCTTTGTTTTCGTCTTTCAATGAAGGAGACAGAATGTCTTTTAAGTCATATATGCACATAATGGAAAGGTAAATTTACACAAACACTACGAAGGCAATGTGGGTGCCTTTAATTGTATTTCAACGTCGAGCAGTTGGATCTCAGTTGCTACTGGATCGGTTCCAGTAGACTTCTGAAAAGCTTCTGCCTGTCCGCGGACTCGAATCGAGGATGAGGAGTCGCTTGTTACGAGCATTGCGCCCTTACTACTATGCTACCTAGGCTTGTTACAAGCATAAAACTATACAGTTAAAGCAAATGCTTGCAAATAATTTATTTAATTGCACAAGACTACACTTAATCATACTCCATTTAGAATTGCTTTATGTAGAAAAGTTTTATATACCATTCTATGGTATATAGATGTTCATGGAGGTGTTTGAGCGCAAGCTCTACTTTGTACTGTCCAGATGGTATATGTGGTGGAAACTTGAAATAATCAGCACTCCAGTTGCAAATATGATAAGAACGCTACGAATAAAAAAATTAACATTTTAGGATAAAAATTAAAAGCTTTACCTCATGAAGCGGGCACTTCGTGAAATTTCCACACCTGAAAACGTTTGCCAGTCCGAAGAGATCGTCGTCTATGGATTTACAAACATCAACGGTCAAGGTTATCGGGAAGAAACGATATTCATTACTCATGAACTTATACACTTGTACATCTGCCTGTAAAGATTCAAGAATAAATAAGATTCTAACTAATAGCTTAGTAGTTTGAGTTGTTAATAGTTCAAGAAGTTGGAACCAATACATGTTAACTAAACATATTTCCAGGTTACTAAGATTTACATATGGCTCGAAGTTGACCTATATTATTATATGTTTTATCGGACTTTTTCCATTGTCTAGGGTTTCGGATAAAACATATCATAATAGACCACTGCCAAAAATGACTTCATTCAGAGAATGTACTATTATTATTAATGCGGAAGCTTAATCATTTATTAAGCTACCTTATTTTGACCTACTTCTCAAAATGTGAAAACAATTACTGACACTGTCAATTCTAATTAAAAAATGTCATCAAAAGTGATTATACAATTCTGAAAAATGCCAGCACATTGTAAATACGGATAAAGCGAGCATAATTGCTCATGTTGACGCATTTTGAGAATGAGGTAAAAAAAAGTGTCCCGGTTTTTTTGGCCGCGACTGTATGTTATGTATTATGTGTGAATTGTTGATGCCTATTTGAAACTTTTTAATGCCTATTTTGTGTTTTTATTGTGCCTATTTGCCTGCCTTTTTCTACATTTTCAGTGCCTAAAAATCCGCTCTTTAGTTATAACTTTTGAAATTAATACGTCACTAGATGAATTTCTGCAATAATCGTGTCGGATTGACATTTTTCTTGTGAATTACATTTTTGTGGATATATTTAACAATTCGTTTTTACTTCCTTTTACGATAAAGGAGGTATTGGATTCACCCCAAAAATTCGAAATTGAGTTTTCAACAGATCTTCACGTTTTAGAGTCCCCTGATCCCAAAAAACATATTTTTTTTCATTGGTCTGTGTGTCTGTCTGTCTGTCTGTCTGTCTGTCTGTGAACAGAATATCTCAAAAACGAAAAGAGGTATGGCGTTGAAACTTCATATATAAGTTTTGTGTACTATGTAGATAAGACAGCAAGCTTTTGAAGAAAATCGCATAACCGGAAGTAGGTGTTTACTCTTGTGATTTTTCAGTTTTTTTCGATTTTTTCAAAAACGGCTCTAACGATTTTTTTCAAACTTCACATTTTTATTACATTTTTAATGTGCATTGACGTGAGATAGGTGATTTTCCAGTTGAATACTTCTAAAGTGGGTTTCTTTTGTTTTTTTTCTATTTTTTTTATTAACTCCTATTTTAAATAGAACACCCGGTATATTATTACATTTTTGAATTCTGCTTAAGATTTTAGAGAAAATTTGTCTCTTCAACTAACGCTCTATTTTGTACCGTTTTTGTAGAATTCGTAATTTTTGAAAATTTTTGACAAATGCTTAAAAATTAAAAATGAAATTTTTGACTAATTATAAGATCACTGTAAAAGGAAGTTGTGTGAGTATATTACACCAGATTTTTTCCTAGAGCAATTATTATTTTCTTAGCATAAATTCCAGAATTAGCAAATATTCATAAAAACCTAGAAATTTTACACAATTTTGTTGATGAACTCATTGGAAAATGTAAAACATTGATTTGATATTAAACTACGGCTCTGACTATAAAATTGAGAGCGCTGTAAGCACTGTTGTATTTGAATCACCGAATGGGCGACTAGCAAATTTCTTTATTGCAGATTGGCACCAATGCTCTTTCAATAGCAATGATGTATTAATTTTGTATACTTATAGAGGCAGTTTACATCTCAATTAGAAAATAAATAATACATACCCAAATAACCTATATAGAAAATATCATCGACCCTGTTGTTCAACTTTTCGGTCACAATTGTCGGGAATATGGTTTGTCCAGCAGAATTTAAAACTTATTTCAAGGCGAGCATTGTATTACAACTGACGAAAATGAGCCCACTGGTTTTGTTATTACGATATTATCGTTCTGTACTTGGGAGTTAATAGCTAGTTGATTACAAAAGGACAATTCCTATACGTGGTTGATATTTATCGGATTATTTCGTTGTTATAATGGTACAACATTTTTTCAACAACAAGAATTTGTTTATAGTAATATCATTTACTTAAATAGCAATATTGTTAAAAATGTGACGAAACGAAGCAGAAAAAAAGGTGATGGCTAAGATATAAAATTAAAACGGAAATTATAAAATTACGACTTTAGCATTGCTAATTGCAACCTAAGGCAGGATAATGATAGAAGAACAATGTTAAGAAAATAAAAACAATCAGGATAGGGACTGTTATTGACTTCGTAAAGTAAATGGCTTAATTAAAGGTGTACATGACATTCACTTAAACATCTGCAGAAAAGTATTAGGAAATAACTGCAAAATTAATAACAAAATCTGACGACATTGCCTAGCCGTAGTCAATATCAGCAAGTAACAACCCACTTTTAAAAGTCATCACAACTTTAGAACCGGAAAAACAAACACACGTTCTAACAATGGAAAAACATTTAATGCCTGTGGTTGGTCCCATGCGAGCCGGGGGTGAAATTGTAGTGCGGTGGTTTGCTGCAGTTCGAGCCCCTACGTTGTCAGCATAAAATTTTAAACGAACGGTCTGACGCCCAGGCGTATTTATAATTTAATTTTACCCTTTCTTATTGCCAGCTAGCACAATAGCAATGGTATTTCTCTAACTTTATTTACCTCAGTTCAAGGTCAGGGAAAGCATTTCTTGTAATGACTCTAGGAGTTGATCTGCATTCAAATAGAGAGCCTATTTGTTTATACATACAACAAGAAAAAATATCTATATTTCCTGTAGAGCATAAGGCTGACTAATAATATACATAAATACTAAACTATTAGGCGAACAGCTGTTTCTACTATGCATTTATATTAACGACGGCTAATTTAATCTCTCGAATCTTTTTGTGGAATTATGTAATTCATGGTGTCGATTGAATATTTCGCCAGCCAACAAAATTATAGCATATCAAAATTTGAACGCCTAAGGAAACAATCAGGCTTCGTCATCAACAGATAACTAATTTTTAACTTAATTATTGTGTTTATAAATCATTAAATTTCATCAAAATATGTAATACTTCTTTTGTGTTAGTCTTGCAAATATTTTCATCCGCAAAATTCTATTATTGCCATATATTATTCATAGGCGTGCAAAAATATACACTTCATTTTAGGTTTCTTTAAATTTGCCTTTTATGACTAATTAATACCATCCAAACTCTCGCAAGGGCTGTATTGTTCCGGATTCGCAGTGCACTGATTAGCCCCACAACATCGCCGAGAATTGAGCAAGTGTAATCAAACAATGAGTTCGCCAAGCTGTATCTGTTAATTAGCAGTATCATCGGTAGTGTACCTTGATCAAAATTGTGTACGCCGCGCCGCAAACAAAATGTTTACGCTGACTGCGCCGGAGCGCGTGTTGAGTTCATACTTCCCCGATTTTGCAATAACTCGACTGAAAGAATGGAAAATTCATTTCAAAATTCACTAAGTAGACACTTGGCAATAATTGTCGTTTGCTACTAATTGTAGAAAGACACATGTATCGATTAAAAAAACGGAATTGGTCGTTAATTCTCGAGGTTGCAGCAAGGTTTTGCATTTATTATATTTATTTAAACGAACTTCGTGAACAACTTTTCTCCTTTTTGATGTAAGTACGCCACCGAATAAAGATATATTTTGCTCCTGCATTAAGAATTATTGCACATAACAACATTTACAGACACATAAACTAAACTAGTTATTAACATTAATTCTTATCTGGTCGCATATTTATTTTTCTTCTGAACGCTGGGCAAAGAATCCTAAAATATTCATATAAATAATACTTGACTTACCAGTTCCGAATTGCATAAAATTTAACTTTCATTCACAGCTGCCACATAACACAACTACTTTCACTCAGACTGTAGTAGGAGGTATGACTCATCTTATACTATGATGCCAGCCGTTAGAACTACATTTTTTGCAGGAAATTTGAATTTGTCCATTCTGCCGACTGGCAAAACTGACCCAGACCGAGACATATCTTATTTCACGATTAAACTTGTACTTAATTAAAGTTACTAGGTATTAATTTCCATTGCTTATGGCAACAGTTTGTTTTGTTTAAGGCTTTATCTTTTTCAAATTAGGATTTATGTACCGACTATTGCTACAAAAAAACTAGAACAATTACTAAGTCCATTAGCCATGAATTATTATTATTTTAGTTGATTAAATGACCTTTTTCTACTCCTGTAACTAAAATGCCATTTAACATACTAACATACACGTCGCTAAGTGACCTTTTAATCATACCTTCATAACCTATGACTAAAGAACCTCTTAGTCATGAGCTGAAGTTGGCAACGATGCTTTAGTCATGGGGTGAAGTTAGGTTCAAATAGTATTTACTTTATTAGCCACAGCCAAAATTAAAATCAAGTTAGTTTTCAACCGTCACTTTGACGTTTGTCAAGCATAATTTAACCTAATATAATAAATGTCAAAATTTTAATGAAATAATATGATGTTATATTCTCTAAATTTGTGGTCGTAGAAAAAGTATAGTATGCAACTCGTTTTATAAACTTATTAGTCACTCATTTCATTAAACACTCGCTCCGCTGCGCTTCGCTCGTGATTAATAAACTTCGTGACTAAAATGACGTTTATAAAACTTGATACATAATATACTATTTTCTACTCCTGTAACTGAAATGTCATTTAACATACTAACATACACGTCGCTAAGTGACCTTTTAATCATGCCTTCATAACCTGTGACTAAAAAGTCTCTTAGTCGCAGGCTGAAGTTGACAACGACGTTTTAGTCATGGGGTGAAGTTAGGTTCAGACAGTGCAGTATTTGCTTTATTAGCCACAGCCAAAATAAAATCAAGCTAGTTTTCAACAGTCAACTTTGACGTTGGTCAAGCATAATTTAACCTAACATAAAATTACAAATCTTAATAAAATAATATGTTATATTGTCTAAATTTGTGGTCCTAGAAAAAGTATAGTATGTAACACATTATATTATAAACTCGTCTAGACACTCGTTTATTAAACACTCGTAGTGCTACGCCCCGCTCGTGCCTAAAAAACTCGTGACTAAAGTGACGTTCATAAAACTTGTTACATAATATACCGTGAGATCATTTAACAACGGGATGCCATGGAATTTCTGTCGCGGGCGGCCCGGGTTCGATTCCCGATCGATGCATCTTTTGTTTTTAATTTATATTAATGAACCTCTCTTAAATTAGCGAACCGAAGCGTAGTTCGGGTGACTCACTAGTCTGTCATATGTCACATCAAATGTTATCAAAAGGTACAGTATAAAGCATTCTTTTTTCAATATGGTCCAGAGAAGGCTGTGACCTCTATAATATTTTTTAGGGCGTACTAACCCAACCTTAAAAATATTACTAACGCCACTTTTGATAGCTGGTTGAACACTGCAAAAGTTGTTACAAGGTTTTGTAAAATGTGCTTTCAAAATCCCAAAACAGCTAACAAAATAAAACTAAGCAAGCTATTTATTGTTGTTTCCGTGAAAAATTTTTGAAAATAAGTGGAAATTTTAATTGAGTTATTTTGCTAACTTCATTTGTAATCAACATCAAAAGCTGGTTTTTAACTTAATTTCTATCTACACGCTTACAACAATGTATGTTCATGGCCTACTCTGAGTCATATTAGAAAAAGATAGACTGCAGTTGGAACCTTTGATCGATTTTTAAATTGAATGTCCCAGCAAATACTTACCGTTTTTATACAGCGTTTTCAAAGTTAATTCGGCACTATTGCTAACTTCGTTATTATTGGAGCTACAAAGTCAGTTAAATAGACAAACTATTAGTATTTTTTTGCCAATTACGATGGTGAAAACGGAATCAAAATCGAACAACGCGTCCCGAGTTATATCAAAAAGTTCCATTTTTTCAAATGGGACACTCAGTATACAATATTCACAATCGATAGGAAATTGAATTCTGAACAAAAAGTGTCCTATGTCCTTTTATCCTAATGTCAAAAATGACAAAGGTATTGATGATTTTTCAAATTCGTCAAGGTGGCTGTGTGAGTGGCAATTTTGCCTTATCATAAAATAGAAATTAAAAAGAATATCCATGAAGTGAAACAATATCATTTATTTCAGATTATTCTATGAACTTATAAAAACAAAACTCAAATTAGATGCTCAAAAACATCACCCTCTTGCTCCAAGCATTCTTGAGCCCGCTTGTAAACGCTTCTAGTGGCCCTGGCAATGACATAACTCGCGAACGCGATGTTCGATTTTGATTCGGTTTTCACCATCGTAATTGGCGAAAAAAATATTACTAGTTTGCCTATTTAACTGACTTTGTAGCTCCAATAATAACGAAGTTAGCAATAGTGCCGACTTAACTTTGAAAACCTAGTTAAAATTTAACTGTTTTTCAATATCGCGGTTATCCAACTCCATCGAATTGTTTTGTACTTGATTGCAAAACCGGTAATGGGAATATGAAAGCATGAAATAAGAGTAATGGACAGAAAAACCCTAGTTTATTCTGACCTCCCACATTAAAATTTTGCATGGGGGTATAGGTACAGCCGATTTTTATTTACATTTACTGAATTTTAAACTTCATTGAAAAGTTATAGATAGGTGTAAACATGAAGTACTTGATAAATGAATCTATAGCCTACATTTCATCTGATAATTTGATAAAATTTGTGGGCTGTGCATTTTTGAACGATTTGATTGGTAAAAATGTCTAATGGTATGGGTTGTTATGTGTGAACGAAATAATGAATAGAAAAACAAAATTACATAGTAGAAATAAGTAATATATTTATATGAAATTTGTTACAATGATTTATCACAATTTGCATACATATAAACCCACATTATTAAGTAAATTAAATTTTGCGCAATTGTTATTTTCTATTGTAAAATAGTGTTATAAATTAAGTTAATTTAAAGGTATGAGTAGGGTGTTTTGGAGTGTTCTGAGACAAGGTCAGGTCAAGGTTGCCACCCCCCACCACTCGACCTGCCACCTCCCACCACCATAAATATTAAGGTCAAGGCTAAGTGTTGGTGGGAGGTGGCAGGTCGAGTGGTGGGGAGGGGGGGGGGGTGACAACCTTGACCTGACCTTGTCTCAGAACACTCCAAAGAAAAAATATTTAAAGTCAAGGACTTCAGCTTTTAAGTTCAAGGAGGTTGCGGGGTTGTGAGATTCATATTGTTGAAAAGATGCTCGCTCGTTGGATCCATGTAGACGATCTCGAAAGTAATCCTGCACATATTGTAGCTTGTAGAAATGTTTGGTGTAGATCTACGACAGTACGTAGAAGAATGCACTTGTGAAAACGGTTAAAGGAACAACGACAATGAATAAAACGAAGAAAGTGTTATACATCATTTATTAAGTATAAATACATTAATTGGGAATTGTCAAGTCTAGTGCACTAATTCTTTGTAAGGCATCACTTATGTTAAGTTGATCCGCAACCAAAAATTGTTTGACTTCTTCTAACCCGTTTTGTAATTGTTGTAACTTTTACACATCTTCGCAAAGACGCAATGTTCGGACCAGCGCAAATGTTCCTCTAGGGGATCATCTTCCGCTACCCATTTGTGGATACGAATTTCACAACAAAAGCACTGCACTTCATCGCTGTCTTGAAGGTAGAAAAATACAACCCGTGCAAGCGAGGCTGAATGTATGACGCCAGTCCAGTTTTTGTAGGTCTGGATGCGGTGCTCGTATCGGCGGAGGTATGGTGGAAATACTTCGAGACACATGGTTAAATGAAAACTAGCGACTATTACTCTGTAAGGCTGTGACACGCTTATATAGTTGGTAATCCAGAATTAGAGGGGGGGATAGCTGTTCAAGGCTGAGCGGGCGACTCCACTAGGATGGGAGCCTTGAGATGAAATTCCACATCCATAACAGGAATATCGTGTTGACTGCTTTAAATTTTAGCACGTCACCCCTTTTCAAGGTCTTTCCAGTCAACTCTGTAGCGCTAAGATGGCTATCATTCAAAATAATTGTAGGAGTTGCAGGATTCGTATTGACAGAAGATATCACAGCCTCAGCGAATTGAACTGTATAGTTTAACTTACCGGATAGTAGAATATACCAGCCTTCAGGGTTAACTCCTAGACTTGTAAAGTGTATGTCCTTTTCATAGTAAAAATCCGCCAAGTGCTCGAAAAGAAACAGTTGAGGAGGATCAGTGGAATGATCTGAGGGATGGCCAAAGTGATGCCTTCCAAATTTATCCAGCGGCATTATAGTTTACTTTAACGCTCCTACGCACACTCGATTCGCTTAACTGCTACTTCGTTGAAATGCTATTTCTAACTGACCAATCCCCCTCCCCCCCCCCAGCACTAGTTTTGGTACTCCTCCTACTTGGAGCAATCTTGTGACTCCCTTCTACCACTACCTTCGAAAAGTAGATAAAAAAGAGCAGGCAGGAGTAGGAATCGCAGAACATCTTCTTATTCAGTGCAACTAAGAATGGAAACCATTACCAAAGTTCTTGGCTTAGTGAAGAGCGGGCAAGCAGTGTTCGATGGTGTCACGAAGTTTAAACCGCAACAGTGTCCAGTGCTCCTTGGCCGTAGTACAAGTACAAGTTTGTATGTGTGGGTGTACAAACCAGCGGTGGATTTGTACCAGTAATACAAATACGTGGAAATCACAATAATTGGGTTCAGCTGCTGGAACCCGAGTGGGGAATCCTGTTAGAAAATGAGGGAATTATAACAAATTATTTTTATTCTGGAGCTGGACAGTGGCCACCGCTTCAGTTGGGACGCATACTCCTATCATTCACAACCATTCAAGCGGTGAAGGTGTTACGCATACAGGGTCAGGACGGATCGGATGTTTACCTGGGGAGAGAAACTGTGGAAGAGTTGTACAGAGTTCGCACTCTAATGGACGAAAACTAGCACAATTGAAGAACTTAAAGTTTCCTTAATTTTATTCAACAGCAATAACGCGAGCGCTAACTCAACCTGGGGATTATATTCAAAATCTACAGGTTACATTACAAAACTTTGACGAATTGTCGGAGAAGGCTCTGTGTCTGTACGAACTGCTGATGTTTGCTAGCGACATTGTTAGGTGTGATATTGAACTAGAAGCAATTGGGCAGCAACTGTCGTCGTAATGTGGATGTGTTACCCGGAGGCTGATCGAGCGCCAGCTACGGATGTGCGCAGCGCCATAGGAAGTCTGCAACGTTTGTGTGAGGACTTAGCATTCGACGCAGGACATGAAGTTGTGTATGGTATGGGGCGGAGCGGATATACCGATGAAGAGTTGCACACGAGAGAAAGATTATACGAAAATGGTGCAGAAGTATGTCAATTGTTTCTAAATAATGTGATAAATCGAAGGCTCTTTGTAAATCTGATGGAAGGTCTCGGGTTACATCATGAGCTAAGTGAAGTAAACAAATTTATAGAAGAAGAAGATGAAGCAAAAACTGAAGAAGAAACTAGAGCGAGAGAAACTAAAGAAGAAAATGTTACTAGTTAAGCTAGTATTAAAAATGTTTATATATTTTTGCACACAGTGAGAAATTAAAATTATTTTTATATTATTATATTATTATAGTATGTAATGTTTATTTGTTAGAGTTTTTTTACTGAACAAACTTCTACTTATACGTACAATGCTCTGACGAGAGCGGCCAAGCAGGTGTAACTCTTCTGCGCAAGTTTTATCATGGAGGGGGGGGGGGGGGGTAGTATTACTTTGCCGTCCAGCTAGTTATCCGACCATAACTTCGTTGTGCCCTGACAAGTGTGAGTGCGCCAGTACCTATATCCGTTCAGCTAGTTCTCTGATCCAACATGAAATTGCTTATCGATATACAAGGATTCAAAACAACCGACAAGAATTTCACTCCAAAGGAATTTGCTGCTTACGATGGAACCAGTATTGCTCACCACGTGTTCAAACAACCCTTTCCTTTCCAAGCACTGCCTCAGAATTTGCGAAAGCAAGCTGGAAAATCATCATTGCATCGCCTGGAAGGATGGATTTACTCCAGCATACCTGTTCCCCACCATATTGCGCCGCCTTCTGCGGGACGCTGAACTGATATATGTCAAAGGGAGAGAAAAGGCTAAGTGTCTGAAACGCTACACCGCAACACCAATCATTGAAATTGCGGAGCAACAACCACTCAGTCCAACACAACCCCTTTGCATGTATCATGCTAAAACTTGTTCCTATTGTGCTGTCTAATGTTTACCATATATATAATCATTACTTAATGGAATAATAAAACCACATTTAAATTTTATTGTGTTTTTTTATTTTCAAACAATATAGTCTAACAATGTACAATCTAATGATCTACAAAGGCTGAATGGCGTTCTACGTATACTTTATCCCTATGTTTTGAGCTGAAGACGTTCCTCAATACCTCTTCCACATTAAAGATCCTCCGCTGGAACCCCATCTTATCTATAGCTTCTTGTTGCCAGAGTCCTCTCCGAGATTGTACACCTGATTCTTCGAGTCGTCAAACTGCACACTCTTCTTGATTGATTGATTAAAAGCAGGGATTTAGATGGGTTAGTAGTGAGCCCAGTTTTGCACTTCGACTCTGTGGTCTTTTGTGCCCCCCCTGACCCTATTAAAATAGATCTGCCCCTTCAACGAGTTGTAGGAGGTGTTTTACGAGGTGCTCGTGTGTGAGAGCTGCTCCGTGTGGAGTTCCCCCGAAAAGTTGCTGTCTTTTGCGGAGTAACGCTGGACAGTCGAAGATTATGTGTGAGGCTGTCTCCTCCTCTTCCTGACATAATCTACAGAGTATATCCCCTCTGTATATGCCTATTTTGTGTAGGTGTTTTCTCAGGTGGCAGTGTCCTGTGACTAGTCCTACCAGCCGTCTGATCTGAGTTCGTCCTAGATGGAGTACATCGGTTGTTAGTCTGCGAGAAGGCGTTCTAATTATTTCCTTCCCCAGTGTTTGTCCCTGTGTGGCATCCCAGCGAGAAGCGTGTTGTCTAACGGTCCATTTTTCTATCGCTGTTCGGATGCTTTGTTTGGGTATACCAAATACAGGTTCTGGGCCTATAAATGGGGTAGATGCACCAGCTTTTGCGAGGGCGTCTGCCGCTTCGTTTCCCTCTATCCCTGTGTGCCCTGGCACCCAAATGAGCTGAACAGTGTTCTTTTCAGATAGGAGTGTCAGGTGACTTAAGCATTCTCTTGTTAGCACAGAGCTTACACGAGGTGATTCAAGCGCTTTCAGTGCCGCTTGACTGTCAGAAAGTATGCTTATGCGTTGTTGGGAATACCCGCGTTTTGCATTTTCCTGGACGCATTGCATTATAGCAAAGATTTCAGCTTGAAAGACTGTGGCTTTGGTCCCAAGAGATACACTAATGTCCTCTTTTGGTCTTACGCCATGTATTCCAGCACCCGTGCCCTCTGCTGTTCGGGATCCATCTGTGTACCAGACTAGCCCATTTGGCAGGTGGGTTGAGGTTTCTTGGGTCCAGTCATTGCGATCGTACCTCACAGTGAAAGGTTTGTCAAAGGAATACTCTGGAAGGCTGTAGTCTGAGCCCATTTTTAAGATGGGGTTACCTTCGCCCACTTCCTGTATCCGTTTGTGTCCGCACCGTTCCTGGTTGGTGTTCCAGTTTCCGGTGGTTTTCATTCTGTATGCTCCAATCTGGGCTTCCCCTTTTAGATATATGTCTAGAGGTGTTAGTCCCAAGAGAGCTTCCATAGATGCTGTTGGAGTGCTATTCATAACTCCACAGATGCACAAACAGGCCAGTCTCTGTATCCTGGATAGTTTTTTAATTGCTGTTTTTTGTTCTACCTTTGGCCACCATACCAAGGTGCCATAGGATATCACGGGTCTGACTACTGTTATGTAGTACCAATGAACCATCATTGGTTTCAGTCCCCATGTTTTACCAAACATGCGTCTACCCATCATGAGGGCCATTTTTGCTTTGTTTGCTATTTTATCTAGGTGTGCATTCCAGTTTAGTTTTGCATCTAGGGTAATACCCAGATATTTAACTTCCTGGCTAACCTGAATTCTTTCACCAAAGATTGTAAGGTTGTTGAAGGCCTCTACATTTCTTTTCTTAGTGAAAGGTATTATAGATGTTTTGCTAGGGTTTACCTTGAGGTTTTCCCTATTGCACCATGCCTGAGTGATGTTCAGTGCCCTTTGCATGAGAGCTGCAATGATGGTTGGATACTTGCCCCTTATGAGAATGACTATGTCATCTGCATAACCTTGGGTGTAGAACCCTTCATCATTGAGTGTCTGCAGGAGATCGTTTACTACCATGTTCCACAGTAGTGGGGATAGTACACCCCCTTGTGGACAACCTCTGACAGCACGTGCCTTGAGGGATTCTTCTCCCAAATCGGCCTGTATCTGGCGTCCCTCTAACATGGTTTTTATCCATCTGTTTGTGATGTCGTCCACGCCATGTCTTAGGGTTGCAGTCATTATTGATTCGAAGGAGGTATTATCAAATGCTCCCTCTATGTCCAGGAAAGCAGCTAGGGCTACTTCCTTGTTGGTTATCGACATTTCTACCCTACTGAGTAGGTTGTGAAGTGCCGATTCGCATGATTTTCCTGGTTGATATGCATATTGGCTACGATGTATGAGATTGTCTTTCAAGACCCCATCTCGTATGTGCCTGTCTACCAGTTTTTCCATAGTCTTTAGACAGAAAGACATTAGGCTAATCGGTCTATATGCCTTTGGCAGGGTGTACGATGCTCGCCCTGGTTTGGGAATGAAGACGACCTTGATCGGTCTCCACGCCAGTGGCAAGTAGTTTCCCGCTAGGCATAGGCGAAAGATCTTAATTAGGATCGGTACCAGAAGGTCTATTCCCCGCTGCAGTAGAGCGGGGAAGATTCCATCTGGTCCGGGTGATTTATAAGGTGAGAAGGATTTTACAGCCCACTGTACCTTGCTGTGACTGATCACTTCCCTAGCTACCTTCCACTCGTCTCTCGCGGGCCTTTTTGAGAAGTTGCTAGGGACTGGCTGTGATGTTATGTTAGCCTGATCAGCCATCAGTGCTCCTGGAAAGTGTGCTTGAATTAGCATTTCCAGGGTTTCCCTTTCACTGGTTGTGTATTCCTGTGTCGGTTTTAGCATGTTCCCGACTGGATTTAAAGGGTCTTTTGACAGAACTTTGTGGAGGCGTGCTGTTTCTGTGGTGCCTTCAATGTCCCCACAGAAGCTCCTCCATGAGTCTGTTTTTGCTTTTCTCAGAGCTTTGTTATATTCGGTTAGAGCCTGGGCGTGTTGGCCCCACTCTCCGTTCCTTTTTGCTCTGTTAAAGAGTTTTCGTGCTCTTTTCCTCAGGTTGGCCAGGTGTTCATTCCACCATATGACCTTCCTGTTGGTCTGTCTCTTTCTTAATGGACAGTTGTTTTCATATGAGGTTAGTATGGCGTCATTCATTTGGTCCACAATTACCTCAATGTCTGCTGGCGTATGGATATGGGTTTTAACATCAATCAATCAATCATCAACTATAACTCACTTATAAATAAAACGTCAAGTTTGAAATTAAGTATAAACATAGTTGCATTTATAAATTAGGAACTGTTTCACAGGCATACTAGATGAAAATCGCTTCTGATCATACTTTATTTAGCTTAGGTTATGTTTAGTTATCAATTTTAAACTTTACAAAGTTGTAGCAGTTGGTAACTGTCCTAAAATATTATTTCCGATTTTTCCTGTTCTTAGAAATTCACTTCGTTGAGTATACCACGTTGCCTGCCTATATAATTTTTGGTAATTTTAAAGCTGTTTTGAAGCGTTATCAACATGTTCTATAATTTTGTATCTTGATGCCTCAAACATGTGCAAACGTGTTCATGGGAAACTTATTTAATTAACTTCGAAATTCTTGTAATTTTGTAATAATATTATTTTGAAAAGTAAATGTCAATGTATTTGTATTTGACTGCTAATAAGCAATCGCCCCCAACGAAGAACAAGTAGCAGTTTTCCAAAAAACGGATTTGACAGCATTTCGTTTTTACAGCCAGTTACAGCAAATGTTGTTTATATGACGCTTTTCAAAAGCCGTCATTAAACCGCATTGTATCGTACATAAATGTAACATATAGGTATATCAGTTGCTCTATTATATGATTATCTACGAAAATGTGAAAAACTGTATCCTCTATTCCAAAGAATTTCTAGTTTTTAAATCAACGAGATCTGCTTCTTGGTTCTGGTTTTTCTTCCGATGGAAACAACATCAAACACCGTCATATCTTGCGCGTCCCCTACATTGTTTTCGTAGCCTTTGGTTTTTCGAGCGGCGTGTTTTTGTCTCCAAAATCTCGCGTGTGCAGTATAGAGGTGATGGGTATCACTTCGACCGACAGTTTCCTACTTTTGCTTCTGAAGCTACACGACGTGTTTGGACGGAACTTTCTTTGAGTGACGCTTTAAGTTTCGTGACGAAATCGTCGCCACAGCCTCGTAATTACTTTGGGATATAGCAGTTTTTTTATGAAAAAATATCCATTGGTCGACCAGGATCTGAGGTACGATGCGATTTTACAGCTATTTCCATGTGTGCTAAAGTTAAGTCAAATTTATTTTCAGGCAATCGTCACCTCCTTTCTGTGTCTTTTCAACCTCGTCTATTTCGGTTCATTAAGCAGCTCTCAAACGACCTATTCGGAATATTCTTTGTACTTCAACACCGACATTTTTGGCAAATATATGATTTACGTTTAACATTAGCCGTTGTTATTTCCTTTAGTGGGTACTCGTTATGTCTTTTTAAGCTGACACTGGAAAATGATGTAAATATTTATTTCATTTAATGCTGCCAACCCACCATATTTTTGTGTATAAAGAAGACATAGTTGTCTGAAATTAGTAAGAGCTGTTATAAGTATCAAAGAAGGCGATTTCCAAATGTAAAGGGTGTTTTTTAGAGTGGGTGAACTTTAAATTGAAATAAAACACAGAAAAATGTTTTTAATATCCATTAAATTGGCTTTATTTGAAAGATAATTTTATGGCATTTATGTTTGATTTCGGGCATGTGACCGCCGCGGCTGGCGTGTACATGACGTAATCTGGAAGTCCAATTTTCACACACTCTTCGCAGTAAATCAGGCTGTATTTCGGCAATAACGCGTCGAATGTTGGCTTCCAAGTGCTCAATTGTTTCCGGTTTATCGACGTAGACATGCGACTTTACATATGCTCAAAGAAAATAATCTAACAACGTCAAATTGCACGAAAGAGGTGGCCAATTAACAGATCCACAAAATGGATCCACGAAATGGATCTGTTAATTGGCCACCTCTTTCGTGCGATTTGATGCCGTTAGATAATTTTCTTTGAGGATATGTAAAGTCGCATGTCTAAGTCGATAAACCGGAAACAATTGAGCACTTGGAAGCCAACATTCGACGCGTTATTGCCGAAATACAGCCTGATTTACTGCGAAGAGTGTGTGAAAATTGGACCTCCAGATTACGTCATGTACACGCCAGTCGCGACGATCACATGCCCGAAATCATATTCAAACATAAATGCCATAAAATTATCTTTCAAGTAAAGCCAATTTCATGGATATTAAAAACATTTTTCTGTGTTTTATTTCAATTTAAAGTTCTCCCACTCTAAAAAAAACACCCTTTATGTGGCAGAGCTAACGGTCGCAAAGGTATATCTCTACACCATTCTTAACGGAGCCTATTAAGACACCTTACAAATTAACATTTACCAAACCATCTGGAAGAAAATTCATGAAGATGAGACGTATCCTCCATTAACTGTAGCCCTTTCACAATCTGCAAGAGAACATGCACATGCAACGCTACGCTAGACGTCGTTTCAGGAATGATTTATATTTAATTTGAGCAACAACGATCGTTGCGGAAGAGTTTGGAAACGTCGAGGGGAACGGTTTGAGGAATGGTACATCAAAGATCGTTTTAGAGGAGGTGGTCTAACGGTGTGGGGTGGCACAGAATTTGTGGTGTATTCTAAAGATAATATCACTGGTCTAAGCTATATCGATTATATTTTATGACTGCGAAAGTGTGCAATAATTTTATCCTCATGTTGGTCGATGCTAACGTCGTTTTTATGACCTTGATCTCTTTGTAGCCATATTGGACATCATTGTAAGATCTATTCGTGCAAGAGACGAGACGATATAAACCTTTGGTAAAGCATTAACGCAATATGGCTGTAGAACAAATGCTATAGATAATACAGGTATGGCACATGGCTGTGCTACCCTAATTCAAGTAACTTCTGGTGAGGCATCCCCGTAACTCCAATAACAACTCTTGCTATAATGCTGGAACCGATCAAAATGTTCTGCCTTTTTTCGTTGCTCCTATTCTGTTGATAACGTCGCTGAGGAATCACCGTTATCACTTCAATATAAAATAAATCAAAACTATAACGTTGTTGTTTAGTTTTGAGTTTTAACTTTACGTAGGGTTTTTATTCTATCTTTCTAGATGATCATTTTGGGATCATGCCCTGGTGTCTACTCCTTCATCATAATAGCTTTTAAACAATTTGCAAAACTTAAAGGACAGCAAACATAATATCCTAGAAATAAAAACAATTATATCATAAGAATTTGATATTTAAATAATAATTTAAACTGGAAAAGGGCACTATCGACCAAATTTAAGCAGCGTACCAGACACATTAACTTTCTTTTTAAGTCCAGATCGCATCATCAAAGCTGGCGGAATGTCCAATGCATTAACATTTTCCAACATGACTGAGCAGATGTGGCTGGTACCCGAATTAATCCGGGCGGTGGCGCTTACATCAACATAATTTGGTAGCCGAAATCGGAATTCGCGCTGCCGGACGTTGTCCCTAATTTGTCCGTCCGAGTTTCCGGCAGTGGCGACCCCTGCCAAGGTAGCCCATTGACTCAGTTGGTCCATTCAATGGATTATTGTAATGCGTATTTTGCACTCCATTGTGCCTGGTTAGGAGAATCGCGGTTTTAGTTTGAAGGTCGAGGTTACTTACTTAGACGATAGAGGGATGATACTTTTTTAATTGTGTTTTTCGATACACAGCGAGGCGGTTTGTGATATTAAAAGCTTGGTTTGGGGACATTTTTGGATTTATATTTTACATTTAATGGGGTTGACGCAGGAATCACAACTCCATTTAGTATGCAAATAATGTAGCGCTACTTGAACACCTTAGAAATGGGGGCGCAGCTAATTACCAATGGAAATTAGGATTATTAAGGTAACACGCGTTGTGTTGGCCACCTGGAGAGCATACCGCAGCAATCGTAAACATTTTCTTAGCCACTGCAGATATAATCATATAAGGAATGTCTTTTTTTATTTACTTCGTAAAATAAAATATAGTTACCATGATTCTTTTCGAATTACATATTTTTAGGGAAATACTCGTTTTCGTGGCTTCTGATTCAGAAAAGGTGGTTTTCGAAGTGATGTCTCTCTGATAGTCTGTGAGTATGTCTGTATCCTCTGTACAGCTCAAGGCACTTGAATCGATCGACGTGAAAATGTATATCTTCGTTTTCAGTGTATATTCGAAGATCCCAATGATTTTTGGTTAAAATCGGGGAACCGACAGTTGTATTTTACTCTTGTTTTTTTTTCGTTTTTCAGGAAAAAATGTCTGATAAAAATGAAATTCCATAGAACAAAATCGAATATTATGCAATTATCTACAACTTTTGTATACACAATTTTTTGGTACAATGTATAATTTTTGGAAAAACAAAATTATTTTTTTTAAATTTCCTCGAAAGTCCAAACAATAATAATGGGAATATATATTTTTTAAAACTCTATTATATATATTTTTTATACTATTATTTATTACATAAGTCGAGTGTTCTTTATAAGAAGTATATTTGAAAATTTTTACAAGCAGTAAAAACAAGTTGTATGGTGACAACACCTATTTTTGTATTATGAAGATGTTTATTGTTTCGACAATATGGTATGGTGGCGCTTCCAATACACAGGCATACACAAAATTTGTTGTTTCTTTTTTTAATATGCCATCTGGCGGTGCAATGCTCAACTTGCCCCGGATTCGGGATACAAAGTTGAAGCGCGCCTTTGGTGCTTGCGCAGCAACCATTGTATGAGGTGCGTGTCTTGGCGATGTGTTGACCTTGTTACTCTATCTCTTAGGTCTGTGGTTCTGGGTAGAGCACAGTTAATTTGGTTCCCAACTGTGAATGATCTCACCGAGCCCGATTCCAATCGCCAAGGCTGCGGAAAAATTCCGGCCCCCGCGGGATTCGAACCGAGAACTTGCTTAATGCAGGCCTGGCGCTTACCCAACTGCGCCACTCGGCTTCTTAGTCAAGAGTTGGTAACTTACACAAACCATCGTATACCTTGGTTCAATTTTATAGAAAAAGAATTTAAACGCCCAAATTAGATAAGTTACTTTAATCAGAATAAAATTTTTAAAAAGTTTCTGGTCAAGGGTGAGATAATACTTTCATCTATCTTTTGGAATGGTGCAAGATCTATTTTCGAAATTGCCAAAAGTTTTTATTATAGCTAATAACATCATTCGGCAGGTCAAATGGATGTAAAATGATGCTCAGTGCACAGCAAGCTTATAATTTCACATTCTTTGTACGGACATGCGTGAAACCCGAGGAGAAACCGGAAAAACCAACTTGCTTGAAGAAGTTGTGCCAATGTTATAAGTTATTTTGCGATTCTAATTAATTTATTCATTTTGTTCAAAACCATTTATTGAAAATACCACACAAGTCTATGTGATGCATTTACATTTTGGGTCCTTTTCTCGTCTCCCCTCTGCACCAACCACCGTAAACCAAGTCTTCAGTCTGTGGTTATTGATTATTTGGACACAAGATTCTGTATTAAAATGAATAAATAACCGTTCTACAATTGTTTAGCATTCTGTATCAGTGTCACACTAAAGTTTGTATCATTGCAGTAATATGGTTCTGGATGAAGCAAGCTCGAACGGGGAAAAGGGTAGGTAAAGGTTCAGGGTCATTTCAATTCCCCCAACTGCGGGCGAGCTGCTATAGAGACCTTGCGTCCCTCTTCAGCCAAGAACGGGAATTATAGGATGGGTGAGAGAATGGAGGAGTGGAGAATGGAAGTGACGAAGTGTTTATAATTATATATAAAATATATCAGATAAAACACTTCCAGCCGGTCTTATAAAGGCCACTAATCTGACGTTAACTTTAATTCGCTGTTAAAATAAACAAAAGCGCATCAAAATGTGTTTACTAATGAATAAAATTTCATAAGCACTAACGTTTTGACGCGTTTTGGTTTATTTTAACAGCGAATTCAAGTTAACGTCAGATTAGTGGTCTTTATAAGACCGGCCGTTAGTAATGGAATGCCATTAATTCGTTAAAAAAATATTGTAGTCGGTAATATTAGAACCTACGCTGCTAGAGGGAATCTGATTTTTAGACCATAACCACTCGGTCAAGAAAGCTAAATAACACACAGGCTTATCGCTGTATTATGAAGGTGAGGGTAACGACTTAATAAAGTAAGCCCGATCTCGGAGAGTTTGATCGGTGACGATTCAGCGTGAGGGACGGATGGACGCAACTTCACTCGCTTTTATATAAGTACTTCATTATTTAATAACTACGATTTCTTGAAGTTAAACAATTCGATAATACATATTGCATTTTTAACGTTTTGTAATAGCTCGAGATATACATGATAATTCCTGAACAATAAAAATTGTAAACAAATATGCAATCTTGGTATCCATGAAAAATTTCTCAAAATGTTTTCCACACTAAGAACGTATTTAAGGGTTATTTCGAGAATCATGTTATAAACATAAAAATTATACATGTTACGACATACATCGTAGTAGCGACAGATATGGATTGCTGGATGACTTTATTTTAGACAATTTTAGTGCAAAACACTATGCGTAGGTTAACAATTGCTACTACACTCAAAATGTTCTATTTCAACAAAAATACAGCCCACTGCCAACAATATAGTCTCTGGTAATTTAGATATTCTCAGGAAATACGGCATTATCAGCAATAATATTCTAGCAAAAAAATGAATAATCAGTAATTAATTTTGGCATACCTTTTAAAAGTTCAATACTTAATGATCGACGCCGCAAGCGAAGGGCTGTTGCTTAAAGACAACGTTGTTGAGGAAGTTGCGTCAAAATTATAAGTTACCTACTAGCTTTTTTAGGTGGCATAGTCGAAATAGCTATTTGTGTAATAAGTGCTAAAACTGGACGTTTATGCACCAGTTTGCACATAATATTTTTTCTACGGCCTTAAATTTACCGTTATTAATCCATAAATGTCGATTGAACAAAGGTTTGCATTTATGACAGTTATAATTTATGTTATAATAAAGATATGGCCTTGACGAGCAGGTGAATGTTTCTGCAGCCAGTAGCTGTCAAAGTCAGTTATCAAAGGTAATTATAATAGTACACATCTGACTTTATTCATTACATAATGCTTTAATTATTTAAAAAACACTTTACCTCTAACGAAGGAAGTAACTAGAATAACTTTATAACATCACTTCCAGTTCAAAATTCTAAATTCCACACCAGCTGTTTACTTTTAGCACATGGGCTAAACAGCTGATTTCACTTTTAATACGCTAAATTATAAACGTCATTTTTAGTGAAAAAAGCTGGCGCATAAAGGCCTACTTTTAGTAGTGGTCTTAGAAAAAATAATTTTTGCAATTTAAAAATTTAATTGTAAATCAATAACTTACAGAGGAAAATATGTCTAACTTAACTGCTACATACGTATGCTTTCTGTGGTCTCATTATTTTTATTCCATGCCTTATAGATGACACTGAAAAAGTGACACATGCAGACGCATAATCCTATAGCAGTAAAGTTTCTGCCATTGCTGTTAGATGGCGCAGTAAAAATGACACGCGCAGGCAAGTAGCGGGTCAGGTACAGTACACGTTTATATCGTGTTTAAAAAAACTCATTCGCAGCATGCCATGAGCAAATTGAAGTTTGCCATAATTTGATAGATAACCACTGAAGCAAATGAACTACCATAAGTCAGAGAGAACTAAATTACATCTTGATCTTGGAACTATTTTCCTAAAAATATACAAAACACTTAATAAAAGCAATTTTTATTGACTGTTATGATTTATACACTCGTTGTGCAAATGCGATCTTATTTTCCTTTTTGCTTAATATAAGTAAACTTAATGCAGTGTAAACTTTTGCCTGTCACAGTGACAGATGTTTTCATAAACAAAATGCAATCTGACATTCATCTACAGACTTAAGTTAAGACAGTCAAGACATCTTTTCTATCTTTCTTCCCAAGGCCTACCCTAAATGAGTTTGTTTTAACACACGATATATAGTTACAGGGTGTGACAACACTAGCGATAGGTATTTGTATATATTTTTGCTACCATACGTAATAGCGAAAAAGTTCATTACAAAACTTTAATGGAACCTACTGCTCTATAGTTCTATGCAGTCAATTGCTTTTTACGAACGCTGTTTTATTAAGAGACGCCACCTTGGATTTTTTTAAATGACACGCGTACTTTTTTCATCCCTTGATTTTTACTTCCCTCCTCTAAAAAACGAAGGAAGTACTGTAATAGCGAAAAAATCACCTTCCGATATTTCTTCAGATCTTAACGTTTCAGGGTCCATAAATGACGAAAAACAGGTTTTCTCAATTCCGTCGTTCTGCCTGTTGGCGGTATAACTCAAAAACTATTTGTTGGAGGAAGACGATATTTTGCATTCAGATTATATGCATACCTGGCATGAAACCGAGAAAATGTCGGACAAATATATACAGTGTGAGTATCTTAGAAAAATAGGTCAGGTTTTACACTTGACAAAAATGGGACCCAACAGATACAGGGTAATGTCGTAAAAGACTAAAAAAGTTTCAACAATAAGTCCGTTCTGTTAAATACAGTCATGCATCGCAAAGCTGGAAGAGGTCCGCGATGGACCCGTGGATGAGACAACCGAATTTAAATTCGCCTTCGCATTTCGCAGGCGCTGTAGTTCGAATCCCATCGCCGGTACTGTGTTTTCATTTGAAATTATATAATTATAAAATATCAGGTCATCAAATAAATTTCACCTCCATGATGTTTATATGGAACCACAGCATACTAGAGATGAAATTTATTTGATTACTCGATATAATTCGCATTACCAAGTGTTTCAGTATTATTACGCACGTGAAGATATTTTAACCCGTATTTTAGTTTGATTTTTAAAATTGCTTAGTGCCACAACGTCCACTTACGAGGAAAGTACTGAATAAAGCCCTTTACACATTTTTTTCATTCTATTTATGAATTGATTAAACAAATCATAGCTTTGATTGATTGTTTTCAAAATTTTTATAGTAATTACTTAGGTATTAATAACAACAAAAAACATAATTTACTGTTGTGGTAATTCTGTAATAGCTAGAACTCACATGATTTTAATCGCTTTTGTTTTTTTTTAAATTTCCAAGCGGTTAATCACTACTTGGATCATTTCTGCTCATATAATTAGCAAAAAATTATTGCATTTATGTAAAGTTGTTTTGCATTTTTGTGAGAGACTTTCCTATCCACTACTATGTTTTTTTATAAATTCGTAAAGAGAATTAAAGAAGGAATCAGAATTGGCGAAAAAAGTACCCGTATCATTTAAAATCCAAGATGGTGGCGCTGATAAAAAAGTGTGCCGTGTTAAACAATTGACTGCATAGAACTATAGAGAAGTGCTTCTCACTGAAGTTTTGTTATAGACTTTTTTGCACTTCCGGGACTAAAGGTGATACTTTAGTCCCCGCAAACAGGGACTAAAGTAGCTCATTTAATCCCTAGAGACTAAAGTAAAAATAATTCCGTAACTATGGTAAATTTATGTACACACGAGGTTAATAGGTTAGGTTTTGTTTGTCATTTGACACACCCTGACGCAAAACTTAACCTGCAAATCTCGAATCTGACATATACTGACAATACACTTCAGTACTGCCAACTGATTCAGGCTACCAGGACCTGCTGCAATTCAGTTTTTAATAAATTGTAATTGTCAGTTTCCAAATTGAAAGATTCCAAATTTTGGAAATGTTTGATGATAATGTTCCCAAAAGTGCAAAAAATAGCGTATATACCTTGGGAATAAAGTGCCTAAATCCCTTGAGTGGTTGTTGCCCTCGGGCTTCGCCCTTGAGGCAACAAACTCCACTCGCGGGATTAAATGGTGCACTTTAGTCCCTCATGATATAATATACTATTTTACAATAGTGTATGGCATCAAAAATATATGTAAATATCACTAGTATTGCCTTACCCTGTATATGGATACATCAACAGTTGGTTAGAAATGTATGCAATTTTGTTCAAAATAGTTTACTGAAAGCACTAAACCGTAACAGTACCATTTTAACAATTATTATTAAATTATAAAACAGTCAAAAAGTGTTTCTTACTTAAATACTTAGGAAACTCATATACAAGACATAACTACCCGCGGGCTGTTATTAGCGACATTATATTTTTATAGGATATTTTCGCAAGTATGACTAGAAACGCAAGGATGTAATGGGATTTCTATTCAAACGGAAGAAATCAATAGTAATTTCCCACGTGCATAATAAAATTGGAAATATATTTTACAATTTAAGTATCACAAAGTGTCACGGTTAGTTTTTTGATGGGTTGCTTATTGTTTTCTCAGCTTTAAATATTAATCAATGAATTTAAATCTAATAGTTTTTATGAAAATCTGTGGCAACCATCACCATCGAAAATGTGTAGCCGTGAAATTTTTTATCCTGACTGATTGCACTTTTCGAATTGAATTGTGTACTATATTACATAACAAGCTGCGAAAAGTGGCGTACGATACACTTTCGAGTTGTATACGCTATTTTTCCTACGACCACAAAAACTACACATTTTGCAATTTTATGAATCACAGCTGTATCGTGTCAACTGACAAATCAGTAGATTGCCCGTAATGTTTAGGTCAAAATGAGATATTGACAGTAGTTTTTAGGTTAAAATGACAATAGTCAGCAATTTTTAAGTTAATATGGCATATATAGCCCACTGCATAACTGTGAATTGTGTTTTTTTATAACAAACACGTTCGTTATGATAACGATTGGGTGAATGATATTGTCATTTTTCGTAGCTACTTGACTGTGTGAAAACTGCCACTTTCGTATGTGTTACAATAAATAAACTACAGAAGAAAAATTGTTTATCTAACAATTGTGTAATAATAAGTGCATTATACAGTCTGTTCTATAAAAAAGGCCCCGCCTTCTAGCTACTTTATTATTTATTTTAGACCCAATAAACCTTATATCAAATCAAATGGCACATAAAAACCTACATTTTAACACTATCAAAATTTTTTTATCTTCAATTGTTTCAGAGTGGTGACGTCACGTGCAATTTTTTAAATGACACCGTATATATTTTTTGACATTTTCTGGTAGAGGTTTTTTTTCTCTTTTCAACAATATAAATATTTCATGCACTTGCATAAAAAAATTTTCGTGAAAAATTACAAAACTTTCACAGTGGGAGGCCATGATACAAAACTTTAAACAAAAGTGTAACTCAGAAAAACAAAACAAATAGTAGCCAAACGCTTTAACTGTCAGATTTCAGAATAATCTAAAGTGTTTATTGTTTTGTTTTTCTGAGTTACACTTTTGTTTATAGTTTTGTATGGTGGCCTCCCACCGATAAAAAAGTTTTTTAATTTTTCTCGAAAATTTTCTTATGTAAGGGCATAAAATATTTATATTGTTGAAAAGAGAAAAAAAACCTCTACCAGAAAATGTCAAAAAATATATACAGTGTCATTTAAAAAAATTGCACGTGACGTCACCACTCTGAAACAATTGAAGATAAAAAATTTTTGATAGTGTTAAAATGTAGGTTTTTATGTGCCATTTTATTTGATATAAGGTTTATTGGGTCTAAAATAAATAATAAAGTAGCTAGAAGGCGGGGCCTTTTTTATAGAACAGACGGTATATCCAACTCTAAATACAAAAAGCGGCTCATATTCCATAGGGTATTTTTTTTTATTAGTGGGCTACATTGTCAATAAATGACAACGTCGAGGTTAGCAGATTAGGTTTCGCGTCAGTTTTGACACAGACTGACGCAAAACCTAACCTGCTAACGTCGAATTTGAGATAGACTTACAGTGTCACCAACTATATACACCGTTGTAGATATAATATTGTATTTGATACGCATATAATGGCTGTATTACACTTGGATGATTACAACACTCGCCTTTGGCTCGTATGTAAACTTCATCCTCGTGTAATATAGCCTACATTATATGCTTGTTAAATAAAATACTATTTTCTCTCGCCCACATACGAAATTGGCAGTTTCCATACAGTCAAGTAGCCACAAAAAATGACAATATCATTCACCCGATCGTTGTCATAAAGAACGTGTTTGTTATGAAAAAATGCACAATTCATAGTTATATAATGGGTTAAATATGTCATTTTAACCTAAAAACTGTTGACAATTTGTCAGTTTAACCTTAAAACTACTGACCATCGACTGACATTGTCATTTGTCACTATACAACTGTCATTCATTAAATTGCAAAAATTTGACTTCTTTGTGGTCGTTGGAAAAATAGCGTACATAACTCGCTCGAACGTGTAGGTGTATCTTACGCTTGTGTTTTAAGTCACTCGGCTTCGTTACCCTTCCACTCGTTTCTCAAATATAGTCGCACTATATATGCCACTTTTACAGTTTCTTGTGTAACATACTGTAACTTCACTGCTATGTGCCGGCCAGTATGCTTGCTTTCCGTCGTCGTGTTTCTGCATGTTGCTGACAAACTGACGCAGGTAAGCACAGCATTCTATATTAAGGTAAGTACAGTATCCTACAGTAATAAATGTTCTGCCATTACCGTGAGATGGCGCCGAAAAAGTGACACGGCACACAAACACGCACATCTTACGTTTATACCTAACACGTTTCTTTATAATAAATTCGATGCCAGTTTTTAACAAAAATTTGGTGTATTAGAAATACTCTGCAGTTTTTTTTCATGTACTACGCATTTTCAAACATTTACTAAACTTAATAGTTATTTATGGTGTGTTATAGTACAGATAATCCATGAGAGAAAAGTTGCGCCCTCGAGGCCGCCAGGGTGAATTATTTGTAATAACATACGCGTGCCATACAAAATTTTATCCAACAACTCGATAAATATCTAAAACACATACATTTTGTATTGATAGCTATGAAAAGCCAAAGTGACAAATTAACTAAAGCTAAAGTACCGAGTGATCAAATAAATTTGTAACTAGAGTCGCCTATCATTCGTATTATACATTTGGCAGTACTGAAGTGTATTGCTGGTGGCACTGTCAGTCTAGGTATGTCAAATTCCCGGTTAGTGGTTAGATTTTGTTTGTTATTTGACATAGAATGACGCAAAATTTAACCTTCAAGATTTCGAACTTTCGACGTAGCCTGACAGTGCTACCAACAATACAGTAGTGAGTGACTTACGCAATGTAATTTTAGAAATGACTTTGAGAAAACCGATTTGAAGAACTTTTTGTACTCTCTTGCAGTAGCATTTTTGGCCATCCTCAGTATAAAGGAAAATTTTCTAGTAATATCTACACACCTCTACAGTTATGAATAACTTCAGTTTTCAAGCTTTTGTGCTATTTAAGAAATTTCTTTGTAAATGCTAGTGTTTGATTCGCACGCATTTGATTCACACAGATGCGTGCATCAAAACCTTTTTGCTTATAATTATTCATGTAATTCAAGTCATAACTGTTCTATCTCATTCAAAGGTCGTGGTAAAGTCAAATTTGCATCTTGCCGTATTTGTTTGCCTCTGTTAATATTGGAAAGGAATTTGTAAGCTTCCCTTAATGGCTTTTAAGCGGATGGATACACTTTCTAATAGGACTTAAGCTGACTTAGCGTATTTGGGACTCATGTGTTTATGGATTTCGTTCAATACAATGCCTCATTGAGAGAGCTTAGCATTAAGATTTCTTAAAATAAGCATTTATTCCTAAACAACGTGCGACGCTCCGATTGGCTACGCAGGATCGCCTCAGCCAATAGTGTTTGAGCCTTCTCCTCCTTGTTGAATTTGCGAGTTCAGATCATTGTCAATTCAGCTTCAGTTAGATTCAGAATTTCGAGTAAGCAAGTTCAGCTATGCTTTGTGCTGGTTTGCGGTCGGTCTAGCTCCCTGGTAAAGACGTTTCCAGGTTGTTTTGTGTGACGGTTACGCGCAATTCGCTATTTTCGCGTGGCCAATCCAAGCGTGTCACAACAGTTGAAGCTATTGTAAAAAACCATCGGTCCATCAGTGACGTTTGTAATCGTTGTTACTCAATATACTCGTGTTTGTTAAGTCTTGTTTCACTCCAACAAATAACTGAACCCAAGTCAAGGGTTATTAAGTGGCAGTTCCCGGCAATCCCATTGAACCGGAATTCGCAGCGGATTAACTGGGGGCCCCATTCGTGGAAGCCTCTTTTCAAGTTAATCATACAAAAAACAGCTAGTTTCTACTTTCTTTTACAATAAAAGTATTGGATTCACCCCACAAATTCGAAATTGAGTTTTCAACAGATTTTAACGTTTTCAAGTCCCATGAACCCAAAAACATGTTTTTGCGCATTGGTCTGTCCATTATTCTGTGTGTGTGTGAACAGAATATCTCAAAAACGAAAAGAGGTATGACGTCGAAACTTCATATATAAGTTTTCTGTATTATCTAGATGCGACAGGAAGATTTTGAAGAAAATTGCATAACCGGCAGTATGGTGTTTACTCTTATTTTTCTTTTTTTCGATTTCTTGAAAAACGGCACCAACGATTTTTTCCAACTTGTGTATTGATGTGAGAGGCGATTTTCCAGTTGAATGCCTCTAAAACGGGTTTTTTGTTTTTTTTTCTTAACTCCTATTTTAAACACCCGTTATATTATTACATTTTTGAATTCGGCTCAAAAGTTTAGAGAAAATTTGTCTTTTCAACTAACTCTCTATTTTGTACGGTTTCTGTAGAATTTATAATTTTTGAAATTTTTTGACAAATGCTTAAAAATTAAAAATAATTTTTTTGGCTAATTATAAGATCATTGTAAAAAGAAGTTGTGTGCGTGTATCACACCAGATTTTTTAACAATTATAATTGGGTTGGCCAAATACATAACAAAAACTGAAAATTTAATACCTAAAAATTTCAATCCATTACTTTAATTTGTTGAGTATCTGCAAAAAAAAACATAAAGTTCGTTAAGTTACCAAAGTTATAATCTGAATTATATTGGCATTACGAGGAATAATTATTTTCCATATACAAGAAACATTTTAATAATTGCTTCGATTTAATGTTAAAATTAGAATTAATAATGTTAACATTTGCATTTGGCATAACCTAGTTCCTTTCTAATTTTCAAGGAGCAATAGCAATTGTCTAATTATTTCATAATTATTGAAGCAATATTCTATGAATTTTTTAAGCATACAGTTATTTCCAGTTTTATTATATTTTCAGTTTCAATTTAAGAAAGTAAAAATCTTAAAAGGGCGTGAGATTTACTCATTAGCCGTTCAGGCCAATGTGTACGAGAACGTAAGGAACTAATTATGAGCGCCTCTCCAAATCTAGAGTTTTCCACCTTCAAGAGCGACCCACCCCTTGGTGGATTCGGGCGCTTAGCCGAATTCCGGGCGGCTTCCTGCAATAAATTTGATCGAAGTCGGATACACGTGCGGCGGCCGCAAAGAAAACGCAGGTAGAACTTTCCACGCACCCGCTGAATAATAAACGGGGGGCATTACGAATTCATGACCAAATTTCAATCGAATTCGAATTGGAATTAGGCAAACGTTAATTGTTGGCAATTGGCGCGCCTCATGGCTTATTCATGAGAGGCCCCCGATGGATCACATTATTCATCACATGCGACACTAAACATCTTGTTGCTTGTAGCGAACGGCATATCGCTTTTCATGAGCTACACGGGGGAAAATTACCCCTTTAAAAAGCGAAGGCCGGTCTGGATAATACAAACGGCTCTTGGCAATGAGCTATAGCACCTATGTTTCGTTACCTGTCCAACCGTAAGGTAGATCGGGGTGCGTCGTACAATCCCAGATGTACTCGAGCAAATCTGGGACCGCAATCTGGAGCAAATCAGCACGTGTCCGTTTGTTGTAAGTCGTAAACCAGCCCGAGGAGTCATGCGGGCGCAAGTGAGCGCATTTAAAAACCACATGTGGTCAAATCTGGCGATGTCGAGGCTCCCCAGACATCGGCGGAGCGATGACGGTGTCACCCAAAATAATCCCGAAGGGTGATCAGAGCCATTAGCATGGCGGAAGTGCGGCGACACGACACGGGGTCAGCGGGTCAGGGTGCTGCGGTGTCTGCGAAGATGCTAAATTTAGAACCGCCTGGTCCCAGGTTCTCAACCCCAATTCTAGAGCGCCGACGATGGCTGTCTGTAAGGGTTGCACCTTGCTGACCTAACTTTGATGTCAGGAATCGTTTTTGGCGAACAAAACACCAAGTGAACATCTACGCCCTTCGTTGCTGAACCCTGTCCAAGCTGAATGTAAAAACAAAAGGTGGAAGGACGGCGGCTATAGTGCTACTTATTAACCAGGGTAACTGGTCAGTGATCAGTGATCACCTATTACTGTCAAGAGGCAACAAAATGATCTAGAAGACATCTTCTTAAACAGATAATTATTTGATATAACCACCTCTTGGGCTTTGGTATCTAAAATTTCAGTTACCATGCCTTCAGATCTTTTCCTAAGTGCTAAAGAAATTTTATAAACACATCTCAACTTCTGTTTATTGACACAAATTCGTCATCTTGTAGCATCTTTGCACTTAAGTAATACTTAGTGGTCGAAGCATGACGCAGTTACCGGATCTAAGTAACATTGTGTGAAGGACTAAGTCAGTTCGTTTGAGGCTCCCTTCAAATGTGGTATGTCTTTTCTCTCTCTCTCTCTCGTGAGAGGCTTTCTGTTACTGCCCTTTGTGCGTTTTCTCTTAGAAGCGAAGTTGCCTACAAACCTTAGCCAGTTGTGTTAGTTTAATTATTAATGTAAGTACTGTAAGTGCATGCACTGTGCGAACGCTGCCCCATTTGCGAAGTAAACGGCTTTGCTGCTCAACCCGAACCTGTAATAACACGTATAGAACCAACCTTACTCCAGATAGACTACAATCTCTTCGTCTCGATCCATTTTATATCTACGATACATCTTCAACAGTCTCCCACTGCTCTTCCAGGACGAGCAAATTCTGTAGTATCAAAAAGCATGAGTTCAAGTTCATCTCTGCAGTACGAAACTTTTCGGTCGTGGTGATAATACGAAGCTTTCGCAATCCTGTCGACCCTCTGCTCAAATTACGGCATTACAGCGGACACACTCGACACACCTTTACTACAACAATTCGTAACAAGTATCAGATTTCAACATGTCATCAATTAGCAAACATACATACAACAGATGCGGGTAGTGCACCCCAATGCAGCTTGGATGTTACGCAAAACCTGGGCAAATACCGAAATTATTTGGTACACTCTTGTACAATTAATTTAGTAGAGTTTCATAAAAGCTCAAATGAGTACAAATTAAAAGATGCAGTTGAGAAATTCTCAATAACGCCGATCTAAAATTGAACTGCATTTAAACTTCTTGACGTAGCAAAATGCTAATTTGCAAAAACTGTTGAAGTACCTATATAAATTGCATTTTGAACTAAACTCAGAAACCTCCTATGCGTATTTATTAAAGCTGAAATTAGGAACATCAATTGTTGTTTTCTAAGATGAAATATGCGTACTCCTAGAAAAACTCGAGGATGTTAGCGTCAACTACAATAATATTAAAATTCTGATAATTGATCAGGAACATAACAACCAAACTGAAATACAATTTTTGGTCGATGTCAAGGTCACCAGCTTTATCTGTTTTGGGGCACAAATAGACAATGCGAGTAGCTGCGAAGAAGAAATTCAACGCCGTATCCAACTCGCAAAATCAGCGATGACCCAACTTAACAAAATTAGGGAACCACTTTGCCTTTTCCATCTCTACATATGGTTCTGAGAGCTGGGCTGTTATGGAGGCGGATCGACGTCTTATTGAGGATTTTGAAATGTGGACTTGGAAGCGCATGCTGAGAGCTCCATAGGTGGCTCACCGAACAAACCTTTCCACACTAGAAGAAATCAAGCCCCAAAACGGTTAACTACAATAATATACTCCCGCACACTTTCATTTATTTTTTGGGACGGATCGACTGTGGGGTATGGTAAACTAGAAGGAATAAAACGACACGGAGGCTCACCAAAAAGCTGGGTGGATTTGACAAAAGATTTACTCGCCGTAGATTTGACAGAAACTGCTCATATGGACACCAATCGACAGAGATGGCGAGACGCAGTAAGGAAAGCTGTTATTACACAACATACGTGTCAAGATGTGGTGACGAAGAAGAAGAAGTATTTAAGCATACACCTTGCTTTCAAAAAAATATTTTTTATATATCTGAACAACAACCTCAAGGGATTTTTGGTTACCTTCACTCTTTCTTCTTCCTAGCGGCTTTCGTCTTTTTTCTAGGATGGGTGGTGCAGAGGACCGACTGGAAAATAATACCAAGAGCTGACGCACCTGAATTCGTCTGTTTTTATTGATTATTTGGAACAGTTTATGTATTAAAATGAATAAATGGTAGTTCTACAATTGCTCTATTTGGTAACACGAAATCACCGACTTAAACAAATGAAGTGCCAAAGTAGCTACAAACAACATTCCGTCGCAGTAAAGTTTGTGACAGTTCCGTCAGATGGCCCTAAAAAGGTAAGCCCGATCGTGGACGCAGCATTCCGATCGGTAACGATGCAGCGTGATGAACCTTGCTTCACTGGTCTTGGTATACAGCGTGAAAATTAAGTAGCGCATACATTCGGCAACTGCGTTAATCTTTGTTTTCGGTAAATAATCTCGACGGGTGTAGCGATTCAAATTGATATATTAGCTATTTTCAGATGTTTATATCATTTGTTTTAAATCTTATGACGTCGTCAATATTTTCTTAAATTGAAAACCTATTTTAAATTTATTTCGGTAGCCAGTTTTGGTCTGTTCTCAACGGTATAAAATTTTAAATAGGTTATATTAGAAAAAGTTGAAAAAAAAAACCTTAAAATTCATATAGCAAAGATGGATAAAATTAACAGAGTAATTCTAGTTACCCGGGTTTGTAACAAAAAACTTGATAGTGATTATTTTTGACTTTGACAATAATTCCAACATAAAAAATGCATGTACAATTTAAAATCCCCTGTATTTGCTTTAACTATCCTTACTATTTAAACATCAAGCGCATTTTTTTCATTTTTTTTCGAATGCAACCTATTCAAATTTTATAATGTTGAAAACAGATTAAAACTTACTAGCGAAATAAGTGAAAAAGAATAGGTTGTAATTTCAAAAAAAACAGTGATGACGTCTTAAATTTAAAACAAATGGTATACCAATCTGAAAATGACTTAACATGTACACTGCAATTTGAATCGCTACATCAGTTGAGATTTTTCCTGAAAATGAACATTAACTTAGTAGTAATCGAAAGTATACTGTACTCTATTACAAGATTCCAACTAAACAAATTGTTAAAGTGTCTATAAACTTTTAATTCTATAAACATAATGTATGTATATCTGTATATTATCTGTAACCCCATTTACCTACCGGTGTAAGGCTGGTGCTTTGTACGCTAGCATGTGGCGCTGCAGTGCTCAACTTGTCCCGGTCTTGGGTTACAAAGTTGGAGCGCGCCTTTTGAGCTTGCATAGCAACCATTGTGTTAAGTGTGTGTGTTGGTGATGTGTTGACCTTGTTACTCTATCTCTTAGGTTTGTCGTTCCCAGTACAGCACAGTGAATTTGGTGCCCAACTGTGAATTATCTCAACAAACTCGATACCGAATGCCAAGATTGCGGAAAAAGTCCGCCCACCGTGGGATTCGAACCGAGAACTTGCCTAATACAAGCCTAACGCTCTACCAACTGCGCTACACGGCTAAACATAATATTGACAAAAAAATTGTTTGAGTTTCAAAATTTGGAGTTTACATTTGACCCAAGCCACTCAGAGACAAACTTATCACGTTTAGCCATATGATTGGCCAAGAGATATGAATAATTATTTCAATCACATATATTCTTCTGAAAAAACTATAACGCTGTAATTAAACACAGCACAGCAAAACAAATGTACGATAAACATGTTTAAAGGATTTCGATTTGAGTGCTTTGTTGACAGTTCTTTACATTAACACTTTTTTCAATATTTTCTTGTTTCTAGGCCAGATTTAGTAGCTCTATGGAGAACTGTTTAGTACAATTGACGATAACAGACAACATTATGCTTTACCCCGTATATATCTCGTTTTCAATTTTAATTGAATCTTTCAAACTCACTTCTACTTAAGCCATATTAAAAAATAAAAGATATTATGTCGCTAGATAACCAAAGAGTTAGGGGCAAAGACGAGTACCGCAGGGTTCTATACTTTGACCACTACTGTTCGTTTCTATGTTTCTAAAGATTGCAGTGAGTGTTACACCAAAGATACATTTACGTTAGGTATTTGAAAGATTAAATAAGAAAAATTATAGAACGTTGACAATCTCCTATGCTAATCGTATTTTATGGAACCTGAAATTTCGGAAAATGTTTGCTATTTATTGTCATAGGCATACATTTGTCGATCTTCGTTTAAAAGTACAATAATTAGATCACACTGGGAGTTACAAAATATATAAAAATGAAGCAAATGCACGATAAAGGCCTTAAATATATTTCCTATAATTTGAGCCGTTTTTCATTAATTTATTATTTTATTTTAAATATTTGACATATAAACTTTGGTTATTGTACAGAGAACTGTTCATATACATTAAACAATTGCGTTGCAAATGCTGCTTCATCGTTTGTATAGCCCAGTTTTTCAATTTATGTCAACTTTCTATACCTAAATGTAACTGTGGCATTGCTGAAAAACAAATATATAAAGCTATTGGGGTTTTTAAAATATACCGATACTATTCTTCCGTTTTGTTCTTCTTCTTCTTCGCACTGTTTCATAGTCTTCAGTTGGCTGGCACCATATATTTCCATCTACCTATAACTATCTGGATCAATTCTTCCCTGTTCCTCTGATCAAATCCAGTATGTTATCCATCAACGTCCTTCTGTTTCTAACAAACTTTCCTTTCAATAAGTGTTGGGAGTACTTTTCCCACTTTATTCTTTTCCCTTTCCTAGCGTGCGGTTCGTTAGGAACACGTGGTTTAATTTTTCTCTGTTCCTGGCTATCCAATCTAGTATATTGTTCATCACTGCCCTTCTGCTACGAACAAATTCCTTGGATATAAATTCTTCGTGACACTCACATAAGATGTATTTGAAGTAGTTAGTTTTATTTTCTTGATGGTTTGAATATGTAAATTAAGTTGTATCTAGTGACAAATGAAGATGCTAAAAGGAGGTATCACAAGGTTCTACACCTAGTCCATTACTATTAATTTCTTTTACTTTGTTGAAAGCATTTCAATAACCACGTTACCAGTATTCCGTGTGTATTCAGTAACTAAGCATCTTCAAGTCGACATAATTCAAGAAAAAATATATTGCTATGGTTCAGCAATAATGGTGTTATTATTTCTAGGGTATCGTTACCGAGCATACTTTGCAGTTCCACACATTATTGAACAGCCAAAAGAACTTAATCTCTATATTGGCAGCATCCTGGATTATCGAACAGCTACCGTTAGATCAATATTGAATCGATGTAGCTAAAAGTAGCCCACGCAGCGCGCACTTCAACATAACGGCGGTAATTCGAACCAAGCGCGCTGCAGCTGCCGGCCGGTGCCACATCCGCCGAAGGAGGCATTCATCCCTTAAAAAACTAATTCCCAGGCCGTTAATAAGACTAGCGGGCCCATGCAAATCCACCGTAGCTATCGTCAAATCTTTAACTTTTTGTGATCGCGACAAGGATCGGGTCGGGGTCGAGGCAATCTAGAAAAACTGGAGAGGGCGCACGCGATTTTGCCTGATGGATGGAAGATTGCGATTCCAGCAGCATTCGATCATACAGCCAAGATACCGTTTCCATGCGTTGTTGACAATGTGGCAAGAGCGGAAAATAATTTCGGAGGGAGGCACGCGCGACGCGTCCCCGTTCGCATCTGTCAGAGTGCAAACATCGTAAACTGAAACTCGACACCCACATTCGGAAGTGGCACAAGGTGTCTGCCATAAACTCTTGTTGCCGGCTTGATAGCGTGCTCCGGATCTGTCTGCTCCCAAGGGCGATCCCGCTCAGTTTGGAAGGGAGCACTAATTCTCCCATATTTCGTACAAACCCATATTATAGCTATTCATTACAGCCAGGAATAAAGTTTGAAAGAAATAATATTGTGCAGCCTCTACTTGTCTGTAAATTCATCCCCATAGCACTTTTGTACACTTAGAGGTTTCAGAAAATTCCTTTTCATATGAAGGGTTCCACCCATTTCATAAATATACTGTTATACGTAAACAACAAGATGGATATATAGTGTTTCCATATTTGTAGATACTTAGAACTTGAAATAGTATAGATAAGATCCATGTTTTTAATGTACAATCTATTCAAGAGTAAAGTCACCTTCTTCTTTCAAACGAGGTAACATTTTCTAGAAAATACATTTTTTGTGTAAATTTACAGTTTTACTATTAACGTTCAATGATATTGACATGTTTCCTTCAAATATTGGACGAATACGAAATATAGCAAAAGAAAGCAAACACATCATTAAGATTGCATTTTTAAATTACTACCACAGAAGTAACGCCATAACAACACCATTACTGGATACAATTTATTGAATTGGAATTAATTAATATATTCGTGTAAACTTAACAACAATCTCAAATTAGTAATTAAATTTAAAACTTCCTTTATAATTTTTTAGTAATTTCTTAGTGCAACAAAACACTAATTCTTGTATTTCACCTCCAGTGACGGTTATTAAATCTTTGAGCATCGTTCATACCTACAAGAAACTTGGCTCACAAAGGTTATGCAAGAGGTACTTTGATTAATAGGCCGGCTGCTCATATCGAGGCAATCGCAAGCATTAGACGTCTTCCAAATAATAGGGCAAAACCATGAGTTAATGTAGAACAAAACCTGTAAGACATTTGCAACGATAACCAACAAAGACAAGTGTGCGACAGTGTTCAAGAGTGTTACATTAGTGAAAAATGCAATGTTGTACAGGCTTTCGAAATAACCAGACATTCAAAGGCACTACCTTCCTGAATTCGGCAACATGTCGAAAATACAATTGAACCAGCTACAATTCATAGTATGTTCACCAAGAGGTTCCACAGGGACCCCAGAACAACAGCCACGGCTTCAGGTTACAGCAAAATGTGGTCCTGGGTGTAATGCATCGATGACTTCAAGTCGAAAATCTGCGACATCTGTCATTTTGGGAGATGGAACAAATGTACAATTTGTCGGAATAGATTGAGTTGCACCCACGAGTGCTTCTTTCAAAGGGGTCAATGGATCAAATGTGAGCTCCAAATTCGCTGAAGTTCAACACCGGCTGAGCAAAGTGCGAAAGGGTCGCCATCTTCGTGCATTTATTTAGCAGCTTATCAAGTTTATTGTAAAAAGTTGCAGTTGTTTGTTACCATGGAAACTAGACAATTTGATATAAAAGCGGTGGTTTTGTAGTGAGTCGTAAACATAATCTCGTTATTTTGTATGTTATTTTAAAACAATAGAGAGTCGCAAAGCAAGTGGGTGTTTTTATTTGCTTACCGACGATATCAAATACTGCAGTCGTGAAGTGAATTATTAAAAGCAAGTCAAGCTAGGCTGTATTTAAGTGCTCAAGCGTCAATGATTAACGGAGATTTGTGCAAGTCAAAGTCAACATAAAAGTTCCTGTCCCAGGGCTGTGTTCAGCAGCGTCACCATCCCAGCAGAAAGCAAAGGCGTACGAAGGTGGGTGGAAACTATTTTACTGTTACGTTATGTCCAGTTTTCAATCTTTCTAAATCATTTTGTTGGCACTAAGTTGTAAGGCGACATCTACTGTCTAGGTTAACAACGTCACATGTTACTTATAAACCGAGCTTACACAAGTAAAATTTACAAATTAATTTTACATTTGGCACTTCCACAGCAAAATATAAATTGCAATGCCTTCACGTTTCTGTACCATAAGTATTTAATTCAATTGCCATGCTCTGCTAGCTGCGAGTATTTATTTCTTATTTAAAAATTAATTTCAAATGATTTCTCTTTTAAAAATAATTATTGCCATGAAAACTCAATCATCAGGGTTAGGTTCTTTTATCTAGTTGTCTTATCTTTGACTTGTCATATTTAGAATAAATTTCAATTGTCAAATGACCTTAAATGTCACTTATCTTGAATGAATTCAAAATAATTCTTCTACTTGTAATCAGATACGACCAACGTACACTGTTTTCAATATTATTATGATGTATGACTTTCTCTATCTTTTATAGTAAGTAATAACTCTTTTAATTATTGCAAGTAATAAATATTGTTCATCTACTTCATTTTTATTCTAGACTAAACTACTAACCAACCTTATTGACTCTACTAATTGCACATCCATCACCAAAGATCCCCTTGTACAACTAGTCACCACACGAACACGTCCAACTGCAATTAACTGTCAAACCAATTTACAGCCATTAAATCCTCCAGAAAATATCCAAATATTTGAAGAATCCAACCTCCTTTTACCAAGACTGCACCTATCGACTTTTATATTACTCCTTCACAACCCTCTTCTGCCAGTAAACTATCCTTGATGTACTCCAACTAATACTACTTTTTTTCAGGTTTAATTGTCACGATGATCTGTCCTCTGCATGAAAATGAAATATCCAAATACCACCAATCACTCAGAATGATTCCCAGGAAGATACATCAGTCCTTCATCACGGCTCCTACACTTGCAGTAATCCACACCAGTCAAATCCTTTCACTCCTTCCCATAAACTGTATCAGTTCCAATAAAGCAGCTCAATCCAAATCTATTCAAATACTGTAGTTTTCTGGTTATTTCTATCTAATTAACTGTATTGCACAATCTCTTCACCGATTATGTACTTGTATCACTTCAAAATTACTTTCTCATATTTTTGTACCACGTAGCTTTGTTAAATATACAAATAAGGCATAATTTCAAATTTTTTATTATATCAAAAAAGGAGTTTTCAAAATTCTGTTTACGTTTTATGAGTTTGTTATTCTTAATTTCAAAACAACTCTCTTAACTACCGTATTTTCATTATTGATGCTTACTATATTAAAATATACATTTGATACCTACATACTTTGTTATCTTTTAATATTTTAATTTGGTCTGTCGTATCTGATATCAGTAGTAAATAACTTCTATCTTTTAACATCTTACTTTATAAATTAAACTATATGAAATTTTCTTTCCATTCTCATTTCTCAAAATATGATCTCTATTTAAAATTTAATTCAAATAACCTTTTATATTCTAAACTTTTGCAAAGACTGACTACCATGCTTTACCAAATTCTTTTATCGTATTAATTATCAAACTATATCCACTCTTATGATATCATAACAAAATATATAATTTCAAAAAGTGGCCCAGAAGGATTCGAACCCATCTCCGTAGTATATTAGTACTCCCACAACTGAACTAGATCAGATTCTAACAGCTGAATTGCAAAGCATCACTTAATAAAGTGAAACCAGAGACTTACTTAGAAACAGCATTGTTGAGATTTAAGCTACATACTGTACAGAGAACAGTTTAAAGTAAAAATTGGAATCGGCTCAATAATAAAGTCCTCCTACTCTTCTTCTTCTTCCTCTTAGAACTGGCTGAGAGCTTGCTACTATTACCACACCGAGTGCGGCCTTGCCGGCCATCTTCATCCGTGGCCTGGCTGGGGGCTAGCCTAAATCATTGTTAAGGAACAATGCTCCTTCATAAGTCACGATCACTAAAAGTATAATGGCCGGAGAACAATGATAAAAACAAATAATCCTCTAACTAAATAACGATTGGAAATAAGACATGGACCATACCTTTCAAATCATCTTATATATAGTCAATTTGTCTGCATGCTTGTTTATTGTTAATTATTGTAATCGAGTGTGGCTATAAGTGCGCGTACGGTCTTGGTTCAATGCGTGAATCGATCGATTTTGTATACGCTCTCATCGATATGAATCGAGCTTGCAGCTGTGTTCTTCATCGCCGTATACGTGGGAAATTTCCATCCAGTCTCAGGCACGGGTTTAAGGTAACCTGCTACAGGAAACGTTTGCAGTAACGGAATGCGATCAATGGACAAATAAATACGCGCGAAATAGTTTGTACGGGGAATTCAAATTCAGTTTCATTTAGTGCAAGTCGACTTAGCATTTGCGTACGTTAATTCGTTCAGTCTTTTACTGGAAATATATCTTTGTTTATTTGTGTGAACAAATTAGCTTTTATCGTGCATATTATTTGAAGTTGATTTTAGCACCCTAGTTACAGGGCAGCTTCCTGTTCTTGGCAGATAGTGATGCTTCATAGCCACGAGTTATGTTATTTTTAATAGTTCATGTGTACTGAGCTAGCTAGGTGAACAAACTGAGCATAAAGTAAAGACGTGTTACAACATAAAAACACAACTGCGGGGCTACGAAAGATCGAGTTACACCGTGTCAGAAAATATAGGTATAAATCAGAATTTAACATCTAATTTAACACCAAACCTCTCATTGTCGTCGTCAATTTTTATAGCTACTCTTTCAACTTTGGAAGCAAAATAAATCCCATGATGCTACGTCAGGAGCATACATCCAGCACAGTTTTGTTATTAACGTTATTTATGTTAAATAATATGATCTTGTGACAGTCCACTAATAAATTTCCTTAAGCGCCCCGAGTCATTAACTTTACTTACAGACGATACTGTTCTTTCTGAATTGTGGAAACGTGATGATCCGGAGCGCTCTATCTCATGAATCTACATTGAAGTGATAAAGCCGTCTCATCGACTGTCGAAACAATTCTAAATGTACCAACCTTTCAATATGGTTGGAACGGTAGCTTGTGAGAAATTCGTTATCAATAATAGTGGGATAGTTGGTTATTGACAGGCGTAACTTGCTATAAATGAGTAATATCAATCATCACACCCATATTTCCTTTGGATAGTCCTTTTTTGAAGCTACTTCATAATTGTTTCAAGTTTCAATTGTATTTGTGATGGCAACGATAGTAAATCAATATATCGTGTAGCTAGTAAGAGAGGAGGGAAGATATAGACATTTTGAGACCAAGAATATGTATCTGGTGAGACCTCGTTTCAGAAATATTCAAGCCTGAGCGCGCCTTCATTGGCAATTGATCACTCAGTATGACTTTGGCAACTGCAACTACCAGACGTTTGGTAGCCGTTAATAATTATTATCTGTGACCGCCTGATTAGCAGATCTTCTTTAATCTAGTTAATTTATTGTTGGGTATTATTTGTGCTAGGCCTGGTTAATTGGCAAGCGACTTCTGAGATCAACGTGATGTAGTGTGGAAAGTGGGTTGGTTGAAACTTGCTTAGAACACCCCATTCGCTACTTTAAGGCCTAGCGCGCACTATGAACTAAACTGTTCAACGACAGTTTGGTCGGTGAAACTAGGATCTACGCGCACTAACGAACTAAACTGTTTTATCCCCTAGTTGTGCGCGCACCTAAACAAAACTGTTGAAATTTTTGTCTAGACCCAATCTCAAAATGGATTTCGTAAAGGTAGCTTGCGTCTCGGCGCTAGTTATTAAACACCGAAAAAACAAATATTTAAAAAAGGAGATATTGATTTCAGCCAATAACTAACCAACGCTTGCTGAAGGGCTAATTTCATAAACTGTACGAAGATTTGCGGACATATCCCAGAAAGTTCTTTGGCTAGCATAGAATGAAAGTCACAAGTGACGAACTATTAAATCATCTACCAAGATACAAAATTCAGAAATTGCTTAACATGTGAAGAAAGACTATCTGTTCCACTAAGGTAAGAATATAGCAAAGAGGAACAATTTTCATTCACTGCATTTTGAATCTATATTGGGAAAGAAATATGTTTTCAACACAACATATACACAATATCTAAAAATCAGGGCGTTCAACCAATGTTTGCTACCGGTTATGACTTACGCCGCAGAAACATGGTCTCTAAGGGAAATAGACATAGAAAAACTAAGAAGAGCTTAAAGAAATATGGAGCGTGTAATGTTAGGTATCAGACTACAAAATGAAATACTTAACGAAAGAATAAGAAAAATAACAATTGTTGAAGACGCCGCTCAATGCATTGCAATTTTGAAAAGACATTGGGAGGATCATGTTATGAGAAGGGAAGAAAATAGGTAAAGCAGAACAACAAAATGGAGGCTACGAACTGATAAAAGAAGCTAAGGCGGACCCACGGCAAGATGGAGAAATTATATCAAGAAAATAACTGGAGAGAAAAGAATAGAAGAGAATTGGGGAGGCGTATATCCAGAGATGGAGCGCTGGCAATGGTGATGATGATTGGAAACGTCAACAATACGTCAGTTGTGAGAGATACTTGCGACAAATTGTGGAACTACTTGCAACCATTATCCATGGCGAGAAAAATCGCAAAATGATTGAGTAAAGATAGTGGATACATTTGATCAGAGAACACATTTTCCAAACTGTATAGGCGCCATCGATAACAAGCATATTAAAATGAAGCAGCCCTCTAACACAGGTTCCCTACACTATAGAAGATGAAGCATTTAGTTTGTGTCTTACGTCCATATGGCAAAAGACTGTTCAGAGACGTTTTGCCATTAGCTGTTAACCAGGGCTCAATGAATGGTCGAATGTGCATTTGGAATACTTGCTAACAAGTGAACAGTCTTTCATAGACGGATTGATGTGTCCCCGGAGTTTTATGATTCTATAGTCAAAGTCTGTGGTGTACTGCACATTTATGCGAAAAAAAGGTGAAGTGCAATTTGAAGATACTTTGTTTAGTTGCCCATTAGAGGACCCTGCTACTTGGAATAATCGTAGTACAGAAACAGTTGTTTAGATTATAAAAGCCATTATATTCTAAAATATTAGATTGTAGCAAACATAATATTGAATTATTTTGTACTGTAAAAAGTTTTTATTTTATTCAGCAGTTTAACAGAATATAACATAAATATATGATACGACCTTATTCCTGATGTTCACATAGATTTTCAAACACAGCTGAAAAATAAGAGTGTCCGGGCAAGTTCTGGGGCAGTTTAGTCGTCTAGTGCGCGCAGAGTAATTCAAATCGTATGTTGCAGGTGTGTCGGCCAACAGTTTAGTCGTATTCTGGTTTGTGACAAGACCCAACAGAAAAGTTCAGTAAACTGTTTAGTCGGTAATGCGCGCATCCCCATATGTTGCAACATACCTCACTCGACCAACAAAACTGTTGGACGACAAAAAGTTCATAGTGCGCGCTAGCCCTAACAGTAGTTATAGCGCCTTGCTTGAACGAAGCTGAGTTATCTCCATCATTATGTTACACCCTGTATAAATATGGGATCTGTATCCTTACTAACAATCATGGGAACCATAAATATGTCAAGACTTGAATTCCCCGATACTATCGCTTGTTGGTGAATTAGTGTGTTGATAGAAGGTCTTGTACAAAGTAAAAGCTGAAACTTCGAATATAAGTTCCCTTTCAACCACCTAGCTTGTTGCTAACCCAGAATTGCTTTACTTCGGCAGAGGGCGTAATAAAAGGAGCAAACTTTGTATCTGTCACCTGCTTGGACCATATGGGCACCTTCGAAATTTCGCCGTACGACAAACAGACCGGGCACCGCCAAATCGCAAATTGAGTTGTTACGCGGCGACCCTCGTCGCCCGGCGGGCGGTTCATGTGTTTTGACGGCCCCTGTGATTGACCACCGGGCCGTGCGGGCTCAACAACCCCGAACTGGGGTGCGGCGGTCGAAATTGGCCCGCGCGAGGTGGTCACCATCGACCGATCGCCGCATTAGGGGTTTAATACGACAGCGGTCCGCCCCAAATTATCGAATTAGCGTGGACATGCTCGCCAAATTGGCCACAGAGGGACATCTATTATTTACCTGCTCCCTGGGTCCGTTATGGGTGACGTCACGTGTTGTTCCTGTGGGACCGATGTTGGAAAAAGTTAATTGGACCGATAGTTTTCTTGTTTGTTTAATTCTCCGTATGGCATAATTATACTGTCCACATTTTCTTAAACTTGACTAGTGGTATAAATCTCTCCCTTGTTGATATCTAACATATCTCTCAATCTTTAGGTTAGATTTTCTCGAAAAATACTGTTCCAGGCGATTTAAAATAACAGAGCTTTTTTATGTTAAAACGCCCAAGTTTTTCCAATATGTAACTAGATTGACGAACAAAAAAAGCTGTGATGAAAAAACACCCCATCAACCCGCAGAACACACATATTTTCATGGTCGTCTAATTCATACAATTATAATATCATGACATTTAATTCTAACGCTGTTTTAATTAAATGAAAAAGTTTGTTTTTCTATTACCCTCTATTACCTTTGTGGCGTGACTTCCTTAAGAAGCAATTCCGGACTTACATTCATAGATTTTGTTCTAAGTCTATACATAAGATTTTTTTTTCGAATTCAAATATCGTATTATGGTTGAAAACAATATTGGCCCCAATTCACTGTTAATCCGTCTATCTTTGAACCTACTTTCTTCATCGCTCTCCGCCCGCTGCAGCTATTTAACCGTCAAAAAGCTGGGCCAACTTAAATATGGTCGTAATGCTCCCCGAAAGCAAGTAAGCGCTTATCATACAGTTTATACTCATAACAATTACTGATGCTTTGTTTAACCTTTAAAATGAGAATGATGAAAAATAAGTTAAACAATTCTTTCGGAATAAAAAAAACTTGAATGACTGATTTGATTCGGTAGGATTAAGGCTCGATCCACACTACCGGGCTGCTCTCGGTTCGATCTCGCTCCGCTCAAATATTTATACATTGTTAGCAATGGGCACATTCACACTATAGGTAACGCTCAAGCTCAGGTCGCGCCCATTGCTAACAATGTATAAAAAATTGAGCGGAGCGAGATCGAACCGAGAGCAGCCCGATAGTGTGGAAATAGCTTCAGGCTTCTTAGGTTATAGCGAGCCCCCACTGCTAAAATTGTCTGTTACACATAGTACTGTTTGATAGAACACGGAATGCAGCTCAGCCCTTACAGTTTCCGAATCTAAATGACGAGCTGAGTCGATGGATGCCGTTAATGATCCTAGAAAACTATCCCTTAAAATTGAGATTTTTAAAATTTCTCCATTGCTTTTCGACATATCTCATTAACAATACTCCAACTGTACGTGGCCTAACTAAGTCTGACATAACCAAATTTAATATGATATAATACCCCCCCCCCCCTTCCGAACTGCTTTCGCATTACTTCAGGAGGTGTCGGCGTCACTTATTCTATCATGTCTCTCGCCCGAACGCTCCGCGTTCCACTGTGCGACTTCAACTTAACCTACTCTAACCAAGTCCAGCTTGACGTAATTTATCCTAACATAAACTTACGAACCTCAAAATACCCTAACCTAACCAAATATAACTAACTTAACCTTACTTTTATGGAGTATAGTGAGCGACTTTCGGTTACCCTTCTAAACCGTCTTGTCCCGGAACTACGTGAGCGTTACTTCGAAATCGGGCTGTCTTTTCTAGAGCTTACAAGTTAGCCCAGCTTTTATTTTTGCATTATGCTGTCATTTTACTTCTAATTGAAACTATTGTGCACTAACGGCAGATGGTCGACGACCCTTCTCATTACTGTTGTCCTAACGCTTCATTACTTTGTATCTCTCTCTCTCTCTCTCTCTCTGTCTCTTTCGCTATCCTTTATTTGGCGTTTGTGATTTCCATTTGTCTTCACATGTTCATATGTTGATTTCTGAGGCTTTTACGGCCATTGTCATTAAGTAACAAACGACTTCCGGGATTGAACCGTGTCATGATTGAGATCGAGGAACTCCACGTTTCGCCCACTTTCGTAAGGGGCTCCATCAGGAGGAAAAAGCAAAAGAGCACGGTAACTCTACGTGTTAACCACGTCAGAGGCGAAACTCTTTGCAAGGGAAGGGATAGAAGAGCACGGTAACTCAACGTGTGAACCACGTCAGAGGCGAAACTCGACTGTCGAGTTCCCTTGAAAAGAGTTTCAGTCGAGTTTCGCCTCTGACGTGGTTCACACGGTGAGTTACTGTGCTCTTCTATCCCTTCCCTTGCAAAGAGTTTCGCCTCTGGCGTGGTTAACACGTTGAGTTACCGTGCTCTTTTGCTTTTCCCTCCTGATGTAGCCTCTTACAAAAGTGGGCGAAACGTTGAGTTCCTCGATATCAATCATGACACGGTCCAATCCCGGAAGTCGTTTGTTACTTAATGTTCATATGTTCTACATTCTGTTATATCTCCCTAACGATATTCCATATGTCACACACAAACAAGGTGTGTTCGGTGAATACAACCTAAAGAACAAGGCCAACGCTCTCGGCTAAAGCAGTTTTTTGTAATAGACTAGTCTGCTACTGCCTTCGTTAGTGTTTGGTGGTGTGCGTGTGAGTGACAACCTAACAGTATTACACAAATACATACGAAAATTACCGTCACAGGTCTGCATTGTCATTGTAATGGCGAGTTGCTAGCGTTTTAAAACATTTTCCGATAAATACATTTTGTAAATATAGTAAATTATATAGCGTATTTGTGCAAGTGTCTGTAGATAGATGTTTTTATTATGTGAATACGAAATGTTGTATCGTAGCTGGTTTTAAAATCATTTACGGAAAAGGGCTATTTATTTCATTTCATTAGACGGCAATATCAGCGAGGAAAGTTATAATTAATTCTACAACCAATACTTCGATTAAAAATTATTGTGGTAAAACTACTAATAATCGATTGAATAAAGGAACTAAAACTCGAAAACACTTTGCGCCTAGGCGTTCTACCTACCTGTGCTGCCGTCACGCCGTCTTTCCATTCTCTACCTTCCCAGCATTGATTAATTATTCTTATTCCTTTTAAATCTTTAGCGATTTCCCTGCTATTTTAAGATGGTGTGTTCTGTTATCCTATTCTTCAGTAGCATTTCTTTTCCATATGTCTCTTTTCTTTCGTTTATTCTTAGTTCAAGTGGCAGGTCAGCAATACTCGCTTCACACAAGTAAGGCATGCGCAGTTTATTCTGATGGCTGCTGCCCTTTTCATTAGCATACAGTCTGTACATATTTAGATGCGTAGTGATCATCGCTGATTTGATTTTAAATTGTTCCTAGAGCTTGGCTCATGGGTCTCGATTATGTGCGTTGCGAACTGCCTGCTCTAAGTTAATAATGTTGAGTCCGTTACCGTGTCAGTCCCGCGGGTCGGTTATCTGCCCCGCGTTTTCTTTTGCCATCTACTTGCCTTGCACCAACAGCTTTTCCATATTTGAAAGCCTTGATATATTGCCAAAGAATTTTAGTATTCTTTAGTATTCTATTTAGTATTCCAGTTGATAATGCTTGAGAACCTCTGTTTATGATTAATTCTTGGAACATTTGTTTTGTGGGCGGTCCAAGAAATACGAAACATTATCTGCCAGCACCACATTTCAAATGCTTTGATTGCTGCTCTTTTAATCCTAGTCAACTTCTTCCTATGTACATACATTTTTCTTTACTGCGCTTGACCACCCAGACAGATGCTCCATATCGAATTATGGATTCGGTTATTGAGTATAACTGATGATCTTCGTCCATCTATTGTTATGAAAGCCTTGATTTGTAAAGGTTATTTTAAATTAGAAAATTAATTATTAGGATAAATCACCACACAATTCTCAGGTTGATTTTTGATACTGTGCTATATTTCGCCTGTCAGTAATTTAAGGCTAGTTAAAATGAAATGTATTAGCTGATGTTCAAAATAAAATGGTTGAATGCCCCTTTCTTACTATTTTATTGAACTGCAATATTATTTAAGCTAGCTCTCGGCAAACACAAAACTGCTTATCTCAGGTTGGGTTCAGAATTTCACTCTATTCACAAATTAGTAGTTCATTTTAGATTATTCGTCCTGGAGTAGCTCATATACGCGGTTCTGGTAGATAAAATTTACAATATGTCAGATGACACAAAAACTTCGCCAGTGCAACAGGGATTATTTGAATGTTTAAAAAAAAACACGAAGTTAACAAGGAATCGTCAGGTAATTTGATTCAATTATCGCTTGGCCACAAAACCTCCACATCATTGTTACCGGAATGACGTAGATAGGACGCCATCTATTCACCTGTTTCTGCTGCTTGGAATCGTTGCAAAATCCGCAAAAGTTACTGACGCCATGCAATTTTTGGATTATTACGGCGTAGCTGGACCCTTGGATATGTGATAGGCCAATTCAACAAGGTTCAATCTTGTATTTTAATAGGTTTCCCGAACCCTGACACTCGCTTTATAGCTAATTCCTACCTCGTAAAAATTTCAACTTTGCTCGGAGATGGTCGCAGATGACGCTGCTGGAATTTCTCTGCTGGAAACGCTCCACTGGCTGCAAATTTCACTCAGGATGCTCCTGCAGACACCGCTTATGTGATGCAGTGCAGATCTCTGGCTTCCGATGCTTAATTGTGCCGGAATCGAAGTTCTAAGTTTCAGTTGTCGGCTGCCGATCTTCAGTCGCAGATGAGATTCTAAATTTTTTAATTTTATCGTCGCAGAAAATGCCACAAACACTTCCACTGGTGCATGGTGATGTGTACAATAAAATGCAACACTTTTTATAACTGGTAAACACTTTTATTTGCAAAAATATTAATTTCAAGAGAGCACAATTTCGCTCAAACTGTCTTAATTTATAATTTCAATTGTTTTCCTATTTTTTTACAAAAACGCATCGCGTTGCTATGTTACCGCGATAATTTTTGTTAATTAGAAATTAGTTTTGATAGCAAAATACAAAATGGAGTAAAGTTTGATTACATAAATCTTAAATTAACATTTTCTTAAATCTAAAGAAAATTGTCCTTTGCTTATAACTATCATTGTTCCTTCCGTTACGCACACAAATGTTTTAAAATCACTGCTCTGCTTTTTCACTTTGTCTTATCGATGCACTGGAAACTGAGCTCAGATTTACACACGTTGCTCGCTTTCTTTCTTCTCCGTTGCCTAATTTCGGGATTGCTCTTTACAATTTTCTATTATTCTTTATTCCAATCTCATTTACCTTTCAGATTGCTTGCCATGCACTGACCTGTACTTTTATTCATAATTACGCTCATTTCGTCTGCACATAACAAACCTTTTGTTTCAATTAATTTTGTTTGGCCTGGCGTTAAATATGCACAAACCTGTTTTATTTAATTATATTACTTTATTCAAACTCTCTGAAATATGCTTTGCTTATGCGTGCTTTATCCGTTTAATTACTACTTCTCGCATCTCATTACCGATGCATTTAATACTTTTATTATTGTTTATATTGAAATTTCATAAAATATCTTAACTCTGTGGTTTATTGACTTGGTTAAATATTTTGCACTGCAAACAGAGCCAAGCTGTAGGGTTAAAACCATCTCACTGTATTGGGCATTCATCTATTTAGGGCATTTATATCGGTCCTAACACTGACCCTTATCTGACTCCATTAGTTATGCCTTTGATCATTTAGTTTTGTTCTCACGTATGCAGAAACTTTCCTTTGCTTCAAAACCTTCATTATGGTGCTTTATGCCGCTGAGTTGAAGGTTTTTTTATATCAATCGTTATCACAACATTCTATTTTTACAACTTAAATTTCAAACTTACATTTGGGAAAGGAAGATATTGCGAAGAATTTTCGGAGTAAAGGAAGCCGAGAAATGGAGAAGTAGATACAATTTAGAACCAAGGGAGAGATATAATACACCAAGTTTAGTGAGTGAAATAAAAGGTAATAGGATAGGTCAGGGGTCGGCAACCTTTTGAGACGGAAGAGCCAAAAGTTACAATTTACAAAATTTCCCAGTTTTTAAAGAGCCACTAAACATTTTCAGTAATAATAGGACGAGAGGTCAAAATATTGCTGACAATAATTTTTACGATTCAGATACAAGTTTCTGCGCCGACGATTTTCTAAAGCAACAGAAACGAGCCAATCTGAAGAACAAAAATTGTCTGCAATATTTCGACCTAGAGTCCTATTCGTCTTGACAATTTAACTTTTAAATTATTGAAAATGGTTTGACAAAGTAAGAAAACTAAAATCTAAGTTGTTTTTCTTTATAAAATAGTTACAGAAAAAATTGTCGCTGAAATAAAGCTCCTCGAATTATTGTCGCTGAAATAAAGCTCCTCGAATTATTTTCACTAAAATAATGATTCGATTGGTAGTTTATTTTTAATTTGAAGAATGCCATTGGTTGACAATGGCACCAGTTAAATTGTCATTTCAGTATTATAGTATTTGCTTATATACATATAATATTTGATTTTTGATTTAAAAGAAACGACTTTAAATACGAAATAATATGTATTCATATGAAAACATACAAATGTTTATCTACGACCACTACTAAAAGTAGGCCTTTTAGCGCTAGCTTGTTTCACTAAAAGTGACGTTTTATAGTTTACCGTGGTTAAAGAAATCAGCTGTTTACTTTTAGCACATGGGCTAAAAGTCAAGTGAGGTTATAAAACTACAATTTCGAACTGGAAGTGAAGTTGTAAAGTTATTCTAGTTGCTTCTTGCGTTACAGGTAAAGTGTTTTGGAAATAATTAAAGCATTATGTAATGAATACAGTCAGATGTGGAGTATCAATAATTACATTTCGTAACTCACATTGACAGTACTGTCTTCGCAATAATTCGCCCGCGCTCCAAGGCCTACTGTTTATTATGACATAAATTAAAAGTGTCCCAGATGCAAACATTTGTTAAATCGATATTTATGGATTAATAACGGTAAAATTAAGGTCTTAGATAAAATATTGTATGAAACGTGTGGTAAAAGTCGTTTATGCACGAGACATGTTATATACTGTTATATAATTTTCATCTCTCGTGCATAAACGTAAACTTTTAGCACTTGTTGCATAAATAGCTATTTTAGCAACAAAACATGTTAAAGTATTTTAGCTAGAATAATAGAATAATTAATCCAATAATATAACTATAGTTATTGAATAATAGATAGTTACATGTTACATCAATGGGAGCATTGGCTTTGCATGCCTTTCTAAAGTTTGGTTAAATCTGGCTCATAACTTGTTGTTTTAAGTTTCAAGCACGACTTCAGATTTTTATTTGTTAGTTGGCTTCTTACTTTACTGTTTATTATATTCATGCATGGGAACGCTTGCTCACACGAATACTTATGTCGACCCAAAGATCGTCAGCACTCCAAATGCCAACTTCTTCACTTCACTGTAGCATTCTGGAAGACTATTCCACGAGCCGAATATGAGTGCCTCAACTCTCGGCATTTCTTTTAGAGCTGTCCACCTGTGCTGCGCGACGTGCATGCATTTCTGGACCTCCAACTCTTCCAACTTGCCCTTGAGTTCTGTGAACTTGCCACTCCACAAGTCTTTGCTTTTCAAATCCAGCAATTGCATTTGAAGCGATCCAGCATCAATTCCAAATGTCTCAATGTTGATCTCATTTCTATTTGTGTTGAGAGGATTTACTATGAACGCGAGAGTACTTTTGTTTGTTTTTTATATTTATGCTAAAGTAATTCGTGTCAATAGTTGCATTGTTTTCATCGCAATATTGCTTGAGATTTTTAAAATGTAGTAATTTACCGCTCTCCAACAAAAAGAAGTATTTTTTTCGAAACAAACCTATTCTTCCAGCAAAGCATAGGCTGGGTTTCCCTTTCCTTGCAGTTTTAGATTTAGGTCATTTAGTTTCATTGTGATACCTACCATGAAGTTGATTTGTTGATTTGTCTTCTTCCAATTCTCGATGGTCAATGCCTTTTTCATTGAGGAATGTTTTTATTTCACTCAAGCACAAAGAAAAACGTTTCAATACGTTACCTCTGGAAAACCATCGCACTTTATTGTGCAGAAGTAGGTCAGAATACTGACTCTCTATTGCTGCAAGGAATTCTGTAAAGAAGAATCGATGTTACCCCTCTATGTATTCCTGTCATATTTCTGGCTCCATCAGTTGCTATGGAAGCGATTGTATTTAAATCGATTCCATTGTCTTCCAGGCATTTTTGCACAGCATTTGCTATGTCTTCTCCACGAGTTTGCCCTGAGAGCGGTAGCAATCCTAGTAGTTCTTCTTTCGGACCTCGGGACGACATATACCTGACGAAAAGGGCAACTTGTGCCGTTTCTTTTATGTCGCAAGACTCATTTATAGCAAGATAAGGCAGGAGCCAGTTGAATGTCTTCCACTTGCATATGTGTTACATTTGAAGACATTTTAGCAGTTTTATCTTGTACTGTTTTAGCAGATAATGGCAAATCTTTAATTTTTTTCATGGTTTCTGGTTTGATTTTTGAAATCACGAAACAGTTCTTCAGATGAACGTATGAAACAATCTTTGACGTACTCACCATCTGTGAATGGCTTCCTTCTTTCTGTAATTTCTAGTAATACTGCAAAGCTTTCCAGATTTACATTATTTGAAGATTGCACCCAGTTACTTAGCATGGAACTTGACTGCTGTTTTTTTAAGCTCTTCAACAGCTTTTTTTCGTGCGTCACCGGTTCGACATTTACCAGCCAACTGGGTATGTTTTGTAGTGAAGTGTCTCTCCAAGTTTGTCTTCTTATTATTAACTGGAGAGCCGCAACTTTACATCGAAAGAGCCGCATGCGGCTCGCGAGCCGCAGGTTGCCGACCACTGGGATAGGTGGTTCGGGCATAGAATGAGGATGGGCACAACAAGAAATTGTAAAAAAGCCTACATGGGGACTTCCGAAGAAAGAAGGTCTAGAAGAAGAGCGTGGTCACACTAGACCGACAAGGTGGAGAATGACCTAAGCATGGTAGGAGTCGAGAACTGGAGAAAACTCGGCAGATAGAAAGGAATGGAGAAAATTCAGCGATAAGGTGAAGCAAACGAAAGACCAGGCGCGGGAGTAACTGCCCTGTTCTGATAACACCCAACCAGTTAAGAAACTCCCAAGAGATGCAATGGCCCTGAACGGCAACGCGCCAAGGAGTAAGTACGTAAGTAAATTTCTAATTTTTGTTATCTCTTTTTTTACAGCTTTTAAACGTCCACAGTCCCTCTGCCGCTTTCCAAAAATATTTAACAGACTTATCGCCCTGTAATTTTTCCTACCACTCTATAAGAACTAGAGAAGCCTCTTTCATATTTTTGGCAGGACTCCAATATAAACTTGCACATTTATTATATTTAAAATTACCTCCCGAAAGCCCTTGGTAACCCCTATAACTGTCTCCAGCGGAATGCCCCCGGGTGCAGACGATTTATTATTGTTAAGCCTGTTCCCCGCCACTGCTAATTATTCTTCACCGATTGGTATTACGTCCTTTTCGGTGACCCTGATTTCCTCTCTTATTGTCACGTCGTGCATAGCGAAGAATTCATCTTCAATTCTGTTTATTGTTGTGATCAGTTTTTCTACACCCACATCCATTCCATTTTCTTCCAATTCCGCTTTAAGCCTCTTGTTTATCGTGTTTATTAACTTCCTGTGTATATTTATTTTGTCTATCTCATTTTTCCCTTAGTTCCCAGCTGCTCTTGTTTAACTTCGAAGAAGATGCTATGATAACTGAAGTTTCCTTCCTCTTAAACACTCAAGTGTGTCATGTTGCCAATCTGCTGAACTAGCTATTATATTCAATAATTACATTGTTTGTCCTCTTTTATTAAACGTGTCCAATCTATTATTTACTACTACGTCTGCTTACAATACCCATCCAACTAGAACTGTTTGTCCTGTTGGGACTACCCATTCTCTGAAATTGGCACTAAAAGTTCCAGTTATTATTATTTATTCTTATGTTTACCCCTACTTTGACTTACCATTATTATAAGCCATTTCTTAAGTTTTCTACGCCTAACCTAACCTGACATAAACCAAGCTGGCGCACTCTAAATTAACCCATCCCAACTTGATATAACCTAACGTTAGCTAATCCAACATAACGAACCCCAATGTTGGGTCGATCTGAAAGTCTCTGTTGTGAAGGTAAATCGTTTGCTAATTTCACATGCTTGAAAGTGACGCCTGGTTTGTTTATATGGAAACATAACCTCACTTTCGTCGTCATTGGTAGCGAAATAAATAATCTACTTTTTATCTTGTTAAAAAAAGCAAATTACGCGATATCACACTGTTGTAGAAAAAATATTGGTTATGAACACTTTTCATTATTTGGATAAAACTGTAAAAAACGTTGTATGCACCTCGTGCTCGAAATATTTTGGTGATTAAGAATGTTTTTTTTGACGAAGAGTAAGCCGAGCACCAAGGACAAGCCAATCATTGAGCCTATCACATGATGCTTCCAGGCGCTCTGCGACTCAAAGATGAGGTTTATCAGGTAGGATCTCTAGACTAGAGTGTATATTAGACAGAAATTCGCCCATCGACGTTTTGGGATTTACTTATTGTGAGAGAAAAATAAAAAGAAAATTCTTTGTTAAATTTTCCAGAAAAATGGAATAAAAAATGCAAATTTTGTACTATTGTAGGCAATTGGAAGATCCAAAGGAAAAGCTGACATTTCACAAATTGAAAGCTAAGTAACTTCTTGTCATTCTTTAACCTTATTTAATAGTAACATGACAAACCATACGAGTCGGGTAGAAGCAACTTTAGTTGTAATATAAAAAATCGTCATTTCGTTTTACTATAAATAGTTAAGACTCTTTTACTGTAGCACTTTTAAGTGTATATCGGTACGTTCCTTATGTAAATATAATTAATGAATATAGCCCTTAGCAGGTGAACAATATAACAACTCTTAAAAAGCATCTCCATTCCTACTTTATAATATTAGAAAGTGCTTTTAAATAAATTATTCATAACAACTCTAAAAAAACTGTTTTACTATATTTTTGAAGGCAAGCTCAAAGTATGAGAAGCAGCAAGCACCTTTAGATATCAACTGCTCTAGTTTTCTGGTCTAAGCCCTACCACAACAGTTTTCATTCTAAAGAGGGCTCTTTATTGAGTCAAATAGCGCATTTAGTTTACAATTTTATTTCTTATCCAAAAAACGTCTGCTCAGTTTTTTATTTGCTCAGTCGGCCTAATTGATATTAAATTTGCTACCAGTATCTTCCAGCAACGAAAATCTTATCAGAAACAACGCCACGAACGGTGAATAAACAATTTAAACTTTGTATATTTATGCACATAAGGACCGACTCCACGCCCAAAAGGCCCGATCTGATAGCCGCTGTTATCTGGGGCCCATCTTGTAATCTGTCTGGTCCCGTGAATAAAGGGGATGCAGGATGAGCTACTTATGGTGTTTTTACAAGCAGCACGTGCAACGAACGGGACAATGTACCGCCACTCCAATCGCCATCGAATTGGGGTGGATGGAAATAACAGATCGGCAGAGGAGAAAACCTTGCAACACTTACGGGCACGCACCATTATTCAATTAAATTTGCCAGGAAAACTGCATCCATCATTAATTTGTCAGCTGCATCCCTATTAGCTTTGCGAGGCCTAAGCACATTATCGCACTTATCTAGCATTAAACTATTAGGTGTAATGTATGTTAATGCGTCATCCGCTGATGGCGCCGTTTAGAGGGAATATGCTCGCACGACCCAGTTAGCACTTTGAATTGCATTAGACATTCGAAATTAAGTGCTAATTTGACACTTTCTTGCTTTATTTAATTGGTTGCAATTGAGGATGAGTACGTGTCGATTATTATACTTCAACATGGCGAGCGACCATGAAAGTCTATTGGTTGGTAAATCTGCTTAGCTGAAAGATTTGTTTCCCATCCCCGGGATATTAAAAAATGGTGAGAAATAATAGAGTCGTTACATGAAGCCATTTCTATTTTTCAATTGTATCAGGTTTGATAAGCTTATTTGTACAAATAACAGAGTTATTAGTAAAAAACTAAACCTAGGCAACAGGCTACGGTTTCTGATTTAACAGTTCTATCTCTCTCTATCTCTTCGCCTGCTGCTTTGATATTATAACTATGATTCTTTTGTTTCAATTGTTTAATATTACAGAAAAATAAGGGCTTAACATGTTAAAGAGTTATATCTATGCCATGCGGCTTTGCATTGTCGTGACCATTTTATAAGAATGTTAGTCTATTTTATTAATTTATATTAACATTAAAACAACGACGTAATACAAGAGGTTAACGATTCGAAATAAATGAATATTTTAATATTTGGTATTGAAATTTCTAAATGTTGGAACAGTTAATTCTAACAGTTATTGTATTCTCCAGATCCTGCAACCAACATATTTACATTCTCCAAATTACTGTTCGGTAGCTTCGACGGAGCAAAACGAGAGTTCGTGCATTTTTACAGCAGGCAGCTGCACGCCGAAATATGCATAATTTTGAGCCCCTTCCGTGAAAGGAGAAAAAACCCATTAGCTGAGATTTAAAATTGCCGTTTTTGTGGATACGGCGCCGCCCCAGCCCGCGAAACGACAGTTTTTACGCCAATCCCACCCTCGTTTTAGGCAAACGAGTGTATCAGTTTACAGCCACACGCGGAGATTACAGCCGTTTTTCGGGATTCTGACAAATTTGAGGGATCCATCGGAAGAGGCTGTCTAACCAATTCGGATATCCTGCTAAGTAAGCGCTGTTCAGAGAAGTTTTGGTTAATTTTATAGACAACAAACCTTATTCAGAGAGCGGGTAGCTACGAGGTGAAGCGTTTGAGCTTACAACTGGCAGATAGTCAGTTCGAATCTCACATATGGACGTTAGTTTTATATCTCTCCATACCTCTGATCATTGTGACCCTCTAGAAGGGCATCCTTCCCTGAAATTCAACGGGTTAGGCTAGTCACCTACCTAGGCTACGGTCGAAAAGAGTTTATTTATTTTGTTCAAGCTACACCACCCAGGACCTATTCATCGAACTAAGGTGGTAACACGCTCACAACCTATAATACGAGGAAGAGGAAGAGGAAGAAATTACAAAATAGCTATGTAAGTAAATGGAATAGTCAAAACTGAAAAAGTATTGACATTGTCGAATTTTTTAGAATTAATAGTGCCTTAATGTAATTATGAATTAGCTATAGAGGAAAAACAAAAAACAAAGTGGCTATTTCGCTTTAATAATAAGCAGTATTGTAAGCAGGTAACTTATTCCATAAAAAAAAACGAAAAATAGTACAGGTACACAAAATCAGAAAAACTTCTTAGGATCTTAAACATAAAGTATCATAAATAAAAAAACGAGATCAAAACAGAAATACAACTATTTGTCCAGCCTCATTATGACGATTTCAGTTAAATTAACTACATCATAACCTACACGTGACTTCATAGACACTTATCAGTTATCAGGCATACACTGCCACTTGCAGCCGCAATAAGTAGCTAACCTCTGCAAAAGGCTGAAGATGCAGTGCAACAAATCCTGGAAGAGAAAATTTCAATAAATGTGTCTTATGTCAGCATGTGGCTTGCTTGAAAAATATTCTAGGCGGGCGTGAATGCCAAGCAATATAAAAAGCGTTACGAGTGATGGACAGCATCCGCTGAAGCTGTGTTGCTACGCGCAATTAGAAATGCAAATACGACCAATTAATGCGCCATGTAGACCAGCAGGAACGCCGAATAAACACGGCAGGGAAGCCCGAGTCGCCAGATGGACAATTACCTTACGAGAGGGTCTACTGAAACCCTTCAAGATCTAATGGCCGCTGGTCCAGGAGACTCCGGAACACCCGGACAGATAGGCGGATGCGTCAGAAATCCTTTCTAAGACGCAAAACCCTGGGCACTTAGCACTTTTGCTTGCAAGGAGTTTTAACCGAGTCAAGAGACAAGCCAGCGGGGCTGTAAATCGTCCACTGATGAAATCGGTCAGAGCCAATATAAACACGACCGGGGGGGGCAAGAACCAAGTCATTCGACTTCAACCATCCATTCAGTACGAGCATCCGAGTTAGGTCATTCGATTCATTTCGATGACTCTCGACTCAACGTTCTTTCCGTGGTCGTTTAACGAGCTCTGACTATATACCAGAGATATTTTGATTATTAGCATGCTAGTTGTAAATCGTGCATTATATTAATTTTAATGTGTGTATGTAATTATGCAATTATGTGTACATGTGTGTAAATAATATTGAATTTTATTAGATAGTTGTTATACATATAGTATTTATTATTTCCTAATACTATGGATGTACCCATCAACCTCAACACTAAAACTCACTCCACGTCACTTTAACTCAAAAGTTCCTTCTAGTTAATAAACAGACTATAGATTTTTCTTTAAAAAAAACGTAAGCTTGCTCTTAAGAACAAGTAAGGAGCGATCAAACATTGCTAAGATGAATAAAATTGAGTACCCAGTTGTTACAATATTTATAACCAAACAAGGTAAATATCTAAAAATAATTTACGAAGAGATGTCAGTTGTTTATGGTGATGATTGTCACCCTAAATCTAAAACTTTTGAGTGGCACAAGTTTGTTTAAATCGACAAAATTAAATGTCTGGTGGTAGAATTCCCGATTAAAGCAGCACCATTGGGGTTTGAGAGGCAACAGATTTCAAAATACTGTATGAATACCTAGGTATGACAGAAGTTAGCGTTAAAAGGGTTACACGAATAGTTTCTCCAATTCAGATGGGTCACCGAGTGGAAGTGTGCCAACAGCTTTTAAAGCTCTGCGAAGATTAACCTGACTTCATTAATAGAATAATTGTGATTGCAGATGAGCCATGGATTCAACATTAAAATTCAGAATTCGAAGAGTTCAAAGTCACGCCCTCCATAAGAAAAATCGTCGCACTCTTTGGATTTTTTATGTGACTCCGCAAAAAGGTACAACAGCGCCAGATGATTATCTGGCACAATTAATGTTTATGTTGAGAGATTTCACCAAAGAAAACACGCGTGCGCGACTGCCGATTTATTAACCTGGATTGAACGTGAGCCTAACTTCGCAATCCCTTTTATATGATGCTGCCCATTGTGTGTTTCATGGGAATTCGATAATCTCAAAGTTCCCCAGACAATGATTAGTCCCAGATTCGACATTTTTCAATGAATTGCGAACTGTTGGGAAGGCCCTAGATTCCGGATGTTGGCAATATTCGAGGTATTACGATGATCCGTAAGCTGATGCAAGACTGTTGGTATAGATTTTATGGCCATCTGTGGATTTGATGACATCAATCACCGACTTTACAGTCTAAAGTTGACGCATATGGATTACTTCTTATTCCTCAATATTGGAAAAACGTTCAGAAGATTTCAATATGACAATTAATTAATATCTGAGTACTACTTTTACGTTGAGTCCACGAATTATTAAATGGACCGTAGCACTTTTATAGAAACCAAATTGAAGCTAGAGATTAAAAACCTTCAACTTCGATTGCCCCCAAAGAAAGCGCTGCAAGATTCATACATTTAAAATAGCTGAACGGGTCGACAATGATGACTCACCCTGTATAAAAGTCTTAAAATATGAACATCCAGATTATTCAGACAAACAGGTAATTTGAGCGCGGATTAAACGATAAAAGAAGTACAATGAAAACGTTACAAACGGCATAAAAGCTAATCCCACCGCCGCCCATTGTTCTAAATGAATGCAAGCCAAGAACAGCGTGCAACAAGATAATTTGCCATTGTTCGCCGAATATAATCGTTTTTGGCTGGACAGCGGCGCTTTGAGGATATTTAGGGCGTTCACATCGAGAGCACGAAATCGAAAACTAACGGTTGCGCCAAAATCCCGAATCAGCGGTTTGGGTTGGTCAATTATTGAAGTTGCTAATTCCGAAAAGCAGCGTAAATATGGCCCCGGCCCTGGAATCAATGCACCCCAAATCCGACATATACACGGGTTTGGGGCTTTAAAAGCTATTTTGCGCAGATCCCGTGCCTATAAATCACCAAACAAAAACAACCCCCGCCGTCAATTTAAATATGAGAGTAAAAATAAATCGTTTTTGACAAATTGGGACGGAAGATTTTAAGTAAAACAAGGAAGCAGCTTGGGGCTTGTGATATCCTTCTGCCTACAGTTATTCACTTGTTAATACGAGTAATCGTAGTTAACTTAATTACATACATACAGGATGAACACGAACTACCTGACACAGTAATTATACAGAACTGCTCTGAGAATCTCCCAGTATATATACTTTGCTTCTCATTATCGTTAGTTTTTCCAGGTAATCTTTCTTATGGTGTATGGAAACGCGTTTGAGAGCTAAAAACTTCGCTGCAATTGTTTTCTATAAAGGGGACATCGTCACTCTGCGTTATATTTCCAATCGTAGGGCATAAAGAATACGTAATAGATTGACCTAATAGTAAAGGTGCCAGGTTCAACGACTTACAGTGTCATGCTCCTTTTAACCACGCGGAGTAGACGTGCTACGATGTAAACAGGCTAAAAGGAGATACTAAGTACCCAAAACAAAGAAACAACGACGCTATTGTAAACATCAATAATATTTTTATTCACAACGGCGATAATAAAGCTCAGAAAGAGATTAGTTACACCTAAAAACATAAGTAATGCCGGATTCCTGAACGCAAAACGAATCTATAAAATATAAGTTGATGCAACAGACGAATAGTACACGGGCTCATGTAAGCAAAAACGTCCGATTCGATAAGGACCTACGGTACCGATCGATCGAGCGCTGACTGGAAAGCATCAAATTAGCACTCAGGCAAAACTGTAGATTGAGTTGACTCGCGGATACGGTCGTCGAAAAGGCCTTCTCGAACGCAACGTGTTCTGCGCTATAATCATGTGTGTGACTGTATGTAATCAGGTTAACCCCTTTACTATCCTTGTTACAAAACGTAACACAGATCGAAAGTCTTCTACAGAAAAATAATGAAAAACAAGACAGTAAGATTGATATGACATTGGTGACTACGCTCCGTATTGGGGAAAATATGGGAAAAGATGTTGATTTTTTCGTCCAGTGGGCAGGGTTTTGCCTTGGCAGCGAACACCTGGATCTTGCCGACACGTTCACTTATGCACTTCAAAGCGGTAACGTACAGCTGCAAACACATCAACCAAATGATGAAACCAAAACGGGAGCAGTGAAAAAGAAAGAGAAGAACAGAAAACAGTAAAAAGGCCTGGTACCAAATGCGATAGAGCGTCAACCCACGTGGGAATGGATATACGCATGCTACCTCAGATCATGGGCGGCCAGCAGTTATCTTACATTCAGGAAGCTACCATACTAAGTAGTACATAAACATCTGACCCATTTTCAACGCTTTTTCCCCGCACGAACATGTCGTGCACCTTCAGAATCAAAAGTAAGGAAATTGTGGCCGAAGGGCTACCCCGCACTTCACCGGCGTACGCGAGATTTTGGAAGCAAAAGCACGTCGCTCGTAAATGCAAAAATGGCACTTTTCGGCCCGTAAGATTATCTTAGGTTAGATTCAGTACCATAAGATCTTAGACAGCCTTTGGAGATTCTGTAGAGTGTGATAGTTATTTTTTAATTTTATGTACTTGCTTATATTTCCATTTGTTAAAATTCTGTAAAATTTGGACTCCCTAATAGCCACTTCCAGATTGAGAGTAAAGGCCATGGATGTCTTGTCTCACACCAATTTCTCTGTACATTACTACTATCGTAGTATACCTACTATCATCGTTGATATTGGATTGGTGGAGACGTTAAGTGATTTTAGCTACATCACAAACATTTTTTCGGAAGTCGATAAACAAGTTATATACGAGGTGTTCCAGAAATAATTGTACAAAAAGCTGCAGCAATTTGGATTAAAATCATTTGGTAACCACCTGCTGCCTGATCTGAATATTTATTCAAGCAGTTATACAGTATACATTATATGGATAAATGGACAAAAATGTTACGAATACAAAATTTTCCTATTACAATTGAAATCTTTGCACCTATCGAGGAAAAATTATTGTTCAATTCCTAATGTAAAAACAAAATACGGCGATTTGAGAGACCGGTGTTGCTGCTATTGACCAAAGAATAAAAAATATATACATATGCGCAAGAGTAAAAATCAATTAGATGTGAATATAATTTATGCGTTCATGGTTGCTAATTTTATTATACATAGATGTAGAAGTTAATTCTGAGTAATTGGTTAATGCAGTTCATGTATTAGCTTTATTAAGTGCAAATTGTTGCTTTGTATAGCCGTGAATATTACATAAATGTAATACTGTTTACGTATTTATTAAAATGATCTATTAAAAAGAAGAGCATAAAGGTAGACAATTAATAAATTCAATGAAGTAATACTCAGCAAACGTAGAGGTTTCAAACAATCCTGACAAGTTTAAAGATTGATAAAATTTGCACATTTTTCGTGAATGTAGAATTTATAAATCGGACTTATTTTATTAACATACATAGGTACGACTCATGTGTCTAAAAATTTCTCTAATTACGACAACACTACAATTTACACAAGGTCTAAGCTCTAAGATAAGATGATACACATACGTAGATCTCGCACCGCCTTATCTCTGGAGGCTTAGAAAATGTTAATTGTTTGTATGCAATTCGGAAGATAGCAATGGATCTGTATAGGATTTGTACAGAATGGAATTCGTAATACCTCCAAAAATGTAGACATCGAAAACTCTAGGGCTTTGCAAACAGCCCAATCTCTTCAAGTATGTCGCCATCCGTCAATGCTCATTATCTGGGAACTTTGGGAAACCAAGCTTACCAAATTCCGTTGGAATGGGCAGCACCGTATAAAAGACTTTACGAAGTAAGGCTCTCTCTCATTGCATCAGCAGTCGCGTTAGCGTTACTATGGTTGTTTCTACCAATTTATACTTGTCTAGTTTGGAATAATATATTAGTTTTGTTAATTAACTACGCATTTTATTTATTTAGGTGTAAGAGAAACAAGAAGCTAAAGTGGTTAAGATTATGCGAAAAGCTGTTGAATGAGTTTAAATAAGGGAAATCATTATCGACAATGCATATGTTGAGTACTTTCTTCTCAAAAATATTATTTCTTAGTAAGTCTACTGTAATCAATTTAATATTTGCGTGCAGAAAAAAATATTATAAACTTTTCACTTTGAATTGCTTCTGATGAAACGGGTTTTTAGGTGGACACTGAGTTTTAAGTACTTTTTAATTTAATTTTACACACTTCCATGATGGTGGAAAAAATAAATAATTTGATTGTAAAAAATATAACAGTTTGTAAATTGACAAAGATGCGTAGTTCTATAAATTAACAAACATAAAAGTCTACATTTTGCTGCCATCTTATAGTAGTTACAAGATTTCTTTGGGAATATTTCAGTTTTGCTTAACGGGAGACTGAAGATGCTTCTTCTCGATATTATTCACCATAAAAAACGCTTTCCATATTTTTCATAACTCTAATGGTTTCCTCATATTTGCTGTAGTCAATAATTTATTCACGAAATAATGTATACAGGGTGGGAAGCAATAAGAAGTCCGTAGGGTTACTCAAGTGTTCAATTTTCTATACGCATGTATCCAACCATCGGTTCTCACGGTTACTTTGCACATTGAAAATTACCATTTAAACTAAGAAATTAAATTCCGACAATCTTGGTCAGCATTTTGAATGAATTCCTGAGTAACTGCATATTTCACCTACATTTAAACCAAGCAATGTGCTTTTGCTTGGATTGTACTCCTACAGCACTTAAGACACTTTTCCGGGTCTCTTGTGCGTACTAGTACTGCTACTGCCTAACCTATGGTAAGGAGTTTCCAGAAGCTGACAACTGTAGTTATTGTAGCGATGCTATTGTATTTCCTTGTAACAACAGCCATGCAGCAGCTTATGGACCAATGTAATATTTCAGAGAATGCCAACATCCGGGATCTATGGTTTTGCAGTAGCTCCCGGACATCGTCATCCCTCGAAAAATGTCGACATCCACAACTGCTCATTGTTTGGAAAGCTTCTATGAAGACACAATGGGCAGCACTGTATAAAAGGATTGGCCAAGTTGGGCTCTCTCTCAATGTTTGTATTAAATTTGTCTGTTATTTTACTTCGTACTTGATTTATTCACGTGCCAGTGAAACAACAAGCCAAATCCTAAAGCTACTGCCCTCATTTTGCAGACAAATCATAGAAAAGATTTATTCGCGAACACCCGAGTAGGTATAACTGTCATGACCAAATAGTCATTAAAAAACTGATCTTTTTGTAGGAAATTAAGGCCAACAGTTTCCACTCTAAAAAAACGAAATATTAAAGACAAGAGCATTGCTTCTATCCATGGAAATTTTGATTTGTTTGCAAGTACCTATGCGCAGTGGATGTGGCGCAGAGGTGCTACCCTCTGGTTCTGGGTCAGAAAGTTTGGGGTTTACATTCTAGTAACTCCAAACAGTCATGCAAATCTTATGTCGACTTCACTGCGATTCGCCAATCCGGCTTTGGAAACTGTGGGGTCTTAGTGTCACAAAGAAGAAAAACCCATACCCTTGCCGTGGGTTGTTAACAAGAAGGCTGACTAGAAAACTAAGGCATCTTTACCTATTTTGAACAGTAAAAAAAAATTTAATCGCAAAGCCAATTTTAGTTGTACTAAATTTAAATCAAATAGATCTAATAGATCTTTAGATCTTTAGATTCGAGTATACCAAAGTATTAAACATATTTGCTCGTACATTATTTTTTTTAGTAAAATATCAAGTACGTTCGCAATTTAACAAATCGGCAAAAAGCTTTACTCGAAACTTCCCTGGACATTTTGGAACTAAAATTTTTGAAAATATCAATAGAAAAAATAATTTAATTTTTTAAGGTGTCCACCCTGTATGTGTTGGATCCAAAATATGCTTATTTTCGTCAAATAGTTTTTGAACTATATCGCCAACAGACAGACGGAATTGAGGAAACATATTTTTTCGTCATCTAGGGCTCCTGAAATGTGACGATCTGAAGAAATCTCGGAAAGTATTTTTTTAAATTCGTTACTTTTTAAAATATGGTCATCAGAAAAACACTTATCGATAATTCCTACACTCACTCTATAGCTGTGTAATAATGTTACAAAACCTTTTGTTTTGGAAACGCCCGACATTGAAAAATTTCGCTTTTTTACTTCCCTCGTCTAAATGACGAATTGTTGTATTCGTGAAAAAATCACGTTCTGAGATTTCTTCAGGTCTTCACGTTACAGAGTCCCTAAATGGCGGAAAACATGTTTTCTTAATTCCGTCTGTCTGTCTGTCTGTCGGTCTGTCTGTCCGTCTGTCTGTTCGTATGCACGTCTGTTAACTGTGAAGCTCAAAAACTATTTGTTGAAGGAATACGATATTTTGTATGCGAATTATATGTCTAGTTGGCGAAACCAAATATACTTTCGGTATAATTTATACAGGGTAAGCCCCTTATCGCGAATTCGTGTAAAGTAAAGTAAACTTGCAATCCTTTTAGCCAAAATATACTTGTACACGAAGACTAAAGCTACTGTTGCGAGATTAATAAGACACTTAGTACAAATACTTGCATTTATTTTCTGCCGTTTACAGAACAACTTAAGTTTAACAACGTTACTTATTAACTAACTAAATTCTAAGTCCAATTTTACCAAGAAACTCGGTGGGCGTTTTCAAAATTCCAAATAAGCCTATCAGAGCAGTTCTAAATTTTGGACTTCTGTCACGTACAGATGTACGTGAGAATTCATAGTAGCTCTACGAATTCGACAAATTTTGTAGGTTTCACACGCTAAAATTGGTCAAGCGGTCGACACCTGGCGAATTATCGCTAATAAAGTTTTACAATTCTACTGAAAAGAATTTGCCCAGTCGGCACGTAGTTCTGCCTAATATATCGGCTTACGAGGTAAACCTTGCATAAATTTGCCCGTAACCATTCCGTGAGCTTGGAATATTTCCATCTTCCCAGAGAAAGGCACGTTTCTATTTCCGGCTAAATACTCGCCTTATGTAACTTTAATATGACCACTTTGCCTACGACATTCTACCTTAAATTATTTATGATACAAATTGCTTATGGCTAACTAAAGTACAGTCTATTACTACAACCGTGTATAGTTCATTTCACTCAAGAACGCAAATCCATTTTCACTCAAGAACTCAAATCGTAACACACTTCAAAAAATAAAATGTCAATTTTTGCTTTAACGCGGTAATAGATAAAAGTAATAGTTTGCAACCTGACGTAATTCGCGCGAGAAAAGTTCCGTCTAAACCTAGTTTTTCACAAAGATTTTATAACCCTGAAAAAACCTGGTATATGTATAGTGTATCGTCCAAGTTTTACATATGAAATGTGTGCAAAATCGATAGAGTCGTTCAGCTTGCAGCTCATGCGCATCTACACATACATACAGGCAGACATTTTTTATATACAATGTTTTCGAAATTATTAGATATGAAAATGTGTATGTCACCAAACATTTTAATTTTGAATTTTTGCATGATCCGAATACTTCACCATATTGGAACATTAGAATGACGACAGTGAGTTGATGCTGTCAAAGAATTTAGTGACATGCAGCCACCATTTTATTATAGAGACGGACTATTTTGCTAGTATTTGTGCGTTATGTGGCGCTACCTCTACTACATTTTTCTTAGAGTTTGCATTAAAACTGATATCCACAATATGTTACAACGTGCATTAAAATAGTAAGAAGACCATCTATCTTGCGACCAATATTAATAACACACCACAGCATCGGGAGTTATTTTCTTAAATTCAAATTTCGAAAATTATATTAAAATGACTGCTGGCAACATGAGCGACAGTAGCAGACCTCTAGCAGAAGATTGTTATTAGTGGTTATTTCTGCTACGTGTCAATCATTTTGTAAATTCATCTGTCAATTGGCTTTGGCTTTTGAGGTTTAGGCCCTTAGCCCACAGGAGACTTCGAAAAACAATTTTGTCAGTACATTAGGAACACTAAATATTGTACAACCCTCGTATACCACAACGGCTGTTTCGAGACCAACCGCCGCCTTTCCTTCCAGCCGTCGCGTCGTGGCGTATCATTCGCACGATCGTCCGCACGTATATCCCTCATATTTGGGCACTTTCGTACAATAAACATCTATTTTTAGTGATGTCAAGTCAGACGGGAAATGAGCGAGAGGAAGGTGACAGGCCGGAGGTGTGTTTGCATGCCGGCCGCGCGCAGACCGCCTGTCTGCCGGCCCTTCCGGTCCATATCGCATCCGCTACCACCTCTAATAAACATAAAATTACATGCGTGATCGACTGAAGCCGCCGAAACGCCCGCGTCGAATGGACCCGGACTCCGTGCGATCCGATTCCGCACTTTGAAGGAAGACCATACGGGGTGCGTCAAAATTCTGCTGTTCAATCATTTATAAAATATGGAACGGATACTAATTGGAATAAAATAATTATTAAAAAAAATGCTTCAACAAACACACAGGTGTTTAACCATTTGTTACCTATCCCAAACACAAGCTGAACATTTAAAAAAACAGCCAACCCAAATAACACCTACGAGTGAGCACAAGATATGTGTTCTAGGGGCCTTAAAATCCCATAACTTAAAAAAAATGTCTTCCACTCTCCTCCCCGACAGCTTGTCTTGGAAGTTTCTGCACTTGCACTTTCCACCTTGACTTGATCTACCCCTTCTTTGTCTGCCTCCTATCGCACTTCATATGATCCTCTTTGGAATTCTTCCATCCTTCATTCGCTACACATGATCCATCTACCTTATCTTGTAAGCCCTTATGATCTTATAATCAGATCAGGTTGGTTATGTACTGCCTCACTGCCTGTATTTCTTCGATTTGTACGCCTTTCACATCTTACGTTCACTTTTTCCCTTTGAAATTTCGTTGGCACCTTTCCACCACACTCCAAAAAATGTTCTCTTCTTCTCTTCCCAGTATTCATACTTCACCTATATACGCAACTATTGGCTATATTACCGTTTTATACAGACCCAGCTTCTTGGCATTTCTTTATTCCTTAGTATATTGTTTAAGGAAAAGACTACATTCTTTCCTGGTATAAATCGTGCCCATAATTCTCCTATCGTTCCCGACGCCCTCTCAAAAATTGATTCAAATATGTCCACTTCGAATTTTATCACCTTGCTCACATCCAGTTTCATCTCTAGTTGGTATCATTCCACACATAGATTACCTATAATTTCTCTTCGTTAATTTATACATTGTATTCCTCTGCTTTCTGCCTAATTTTTGTTAACTCCTGTACATGTTACTACATGACGCCGTTCGCAAAAGCTAGACATTGGTGACACATATGAAATGAAACCGCGGTAGAAAATACTAATAATATATGGTAACATAAGTGCAAAAAGTAGGTATTCCGATGCGTTTTATACTGTAACCACGAGAGTTTTATAAAAACATCAAACTATTTCTCAGCAGTCTAAAAAAACTCGCCAAAAGTCACCACGAAATTCCTCTCATAATCCTCCAAGTTAGCATATTGTCAGCTCCAGTGGTTGTCTTATTGGGCATTTCGCGGTCCTGGAAACGTTGATTTCATCATTTCGAAATTAGATTCTTATAATGTCACTAGAATAATAATTTGTAGTAATATGTACTAAAATGGGTGAAACTTATTTCACGACTTCTCGAATACTCCTAGAGGATCTCATGAAGCTACACTACTTTTGTGAAGACAGCTGAACATTTTTAATAAAAATCAAGTGTGTCCCGATAATTAAAGAATAACAGAACCTCTCAGACTGATTTCTTCGCCATTTAGTATGGAATATTAATGCAAAGAACTGAAAAGCTCTTATATGTGTTGGTGGTTTGTATCATGGCTACTAGTAAACAGCATTAAAGCGTTCACGCAACTATCCGGTCAGGATGGCCAAGAAGCACTGTTCTCGGTCTTGGTAAGTATTTTTAAAAAGCTATGGAAAGGCGTAGATGCAAATGTCTATCCCTTGTTACCTTTAAATCAGAAATGCAACATTATCGGCACACTCTAACGGTATTGGTAAATCGCCGACTCAATTTTAAACCGATTTTCATCGTCAAGGCTTAGTAATAGTTAGTTCTCTTTAGTCAAAGTTGTCGCATATATGGCGCGATCATGTATATAACATATTATGATAACAGCCTTAGCACATTGAAAGCAACGATCGAACAGATTAGGAATGTGTCTTGCAGCGGGCGTACCAAAGAGGGCATGGCAAAAACCGTTTAATACCGAACGTGCTGTGTCGAAGTATCAATAAGGGGATTACACCGTCTCATCTTGTTCTATTTAATATTTTGTTGTTCAATTGTCTTCTTTAATTGTGGAATTAATTCATCTGCCATGCAACAACGCTCTCTTTCGAACTCGTTCCACCAATTAGAAATAAACATTATTATAACAAGATAATAATAATAATAATGAATTAAGTGCTCGATTCAAATCAGAATCTTTTTTTATTGAAATGAAATAACTTTCAGCACAGATTACAACTAAATTTTATAGAAAATCTTACGTGACAAGCGATATTCTGACAACAAAATGTCCAACAACAAATTGCAACTAATTTGTTTTGATTGGCATTAGAGAGGCACGACATACTAGATATTCACAGTACAGCCCTTTCATAAGGTTTGAAATTTTGTATACTGACTGCTAGAAGTTTGTATTTTAAGTTTTATCTCATAAAAGTAAAGAATATTTATCTGAATTCGTTTCTCTAAAGACAGTTTATGCTCTATACTTTCGTAGCTAAACAGTGGATAAGAATTTAATTATTAAGGCAACAAAGGTGTTTTATAATTCCATTGTGTAATAAAAAATTAACGACCCTTTCAATGCTATCTTTATGAAAATATCTTTCTTAGAAACTTTTAAGCAACTTCTCTATTGCTAGCGAATATAAAATGAACTACCTGTTGCTACTCGTTCATATCCTATGAAAAGTAAAATAGTTTTAACGAATTCAGCTTGATAAAAAAATCTAATGTAGATGGAGAAGTTCAAAATATAAATAATAATAAAATCTCTATATTCTCAAATATAGATATTTTTGCGATATAGAAAAAACTTGGAAATTATAAAAAATTGTTCAAAACAATATAATTTTCGCCCTTTTCAATCATTTTCGACATTGCAAGTTATATTTCTGCTTGGAGGAGATTAATGGATACATAAAATGTATTTCCTATTGTAGAGTAGTTCAATAATGTTTGTACATAGTCATCCAGCCGCCACGCCAGTATAAACCTCTTCCAACGACTTTCACATTTCTCTTTCTAAACTTATTTGGAACGACCTTTTTCTGCTGTTTTTTAGATAGCGTCCTGTTATCGCTTCTAAAGTTTTCCTTATCTTCTTTTCGTAGTGCGTAAACGCTACTGTGCGTTCAGAAAGATCTTCCCTTTTGGCATGTCCTTCATCTGAGTTGTGTTGTCCGCAAGGACGGATGGCCGCACAAAATCTAGCGGGAAATATGCATGAAAGCGGCCCAACAGTGTTCGAGTAGGTCGTCTGATAGTGAGCACCGAAAGCCCCCCCCCCCCCCCAACTTTTGTATGCGTCAATACATTTTAGTCAAATTTTATAAAAGCTGCACTAATTTTAGATGTTTTAAGCCACTTTGGTGGCCTGTTAGTACCATCTCAACGACCAATCTACTTCTCACAAACTTTCGTTTATTGTGTGCTAATACACCATCGCACAGTGGGTCGAAATAAACAATTTTTGGCCAAAACTATGAAACTTATGAAACTGGTCCAAAATTAGGTGGCGATTTCAGAAAAAACAATGAGAAAAATCCCATTGAAAAATTGGGGCAACGTTCAGGGGGTTGATTTCTAAAAAAATTGTAATATTTTGAAAAAAATAATTCGCAGAGAACTCAGCCTGATAATTAACGTAAAAATAGTGAAAAAATTGCCTGGATACCGTAGGGTGGTTTTATAGGGGTTGAAATCAAAATATTAGAATTAAAATCTGAAATTTAGTATTCATATTGTATTCAGTCTGACAATTAACGTAAAAATAGTGAAAACATTGTTTTGATGAATAAGGTGGTTTTAAGGGGGTTGAAAGTAGGGTTTCCAAGTCCCGGGACCAAAAGTGTTTTCAGGACTTACGAGCTAAATTTCAAGTCCCGGGACTAGTCCCGAAGATCCCGAAAATGGTCCCGAAAGGAAAATAGTGTTCAGGTGAAATTTCCGAATGCAATTTCCAAAGAAAAACAAGTTAAATAAAGTATTTTTGTGCTGATAATTTGCGTTGGGGCTCGTCTACAACTTCATTGCTTTCTTCTGGTACTAACAATGTATGTCGCTCTTCATCTTTTGCTTTTGTTTGACCTGCAAAGTGCTTGTGTAATACTTTCGTCAAGCTGCCTCTGATAATTTTGTAGGAACTGTCTTTACATTTCACCAATTGTTTATCTTCAATATATAAAATTGTTGCCATATTGACTTCAAATCGTTATTTTTTTAAATGTAGAATGAAGGTAGGTTGCGAATCGAAATTCATTCTAATTGTAACGCTTTAGCAGACAAATAATGAACACACTTAAAACCCAAAAATATAAATTATTCAGCTTCTTCGCACATATCTAAATCCAACAAAAAAAACAGACAAATACATAAATAGAAAAAGATATGCAAATGTGGCTGAAACAACAACGCCTGTGAATACCCGTCCTAATTCTTTGAAATGTACAGTGACGCCTATAATTGACCTAATGGCTGTTGGCTGAGTACAAAAAAAAATCGAGTATACGCACGCATGTTGACATGGTCCCGGGACTTCGCCTGGGCTGGCTGTGGTCCCGGGACTCGGTTTTTGTGGTAGAATCCCGGGACTGTCCCGGAACCGTATCCCGGAACTGGAAACCCTAGTTGAAAGTAAATAAAAAGTACAAAAAATTTAGAAACCACAAAATTGTTTGTAAACTTATGGATTTATTCGGGATGTTTTTTGCAAAAACGGATAAATATATGGTACCAAAAACTAAAAAAACAATACAACTTAATAACAAAATTAAAATTCACAAAAAATATGTTATTTACAAAATCTAAACCAAAATGATATTATTTTATAAAATTAATTTTTTATTGTTAATCAATAATCACTTTCATAGTCACTTTCTGCCTCACTAGAATCACTTTCAAACATGTATGTACTAAATTCATCAACATCAGATGAAATTGGGGTTTCCATTGATGTTTGTGTACCTGATGGTACTTCTGTCCTATATCAGTCCTATATCAATATTTATTAACAAATAAAATCGGCATTTGTCTAAACTTAGGCAGTCTAGCTTATAAGTATAAATTACACTTTTAAATAGTAAAAAGTAAATCCCTTTATAAATTAAATTGGATCAATCGTTGGAGTATCAATTACTCCTTCAAAAGCGAGGTTTTTCACTGCACCATTATGTTTAAAAGGTCATGGTTTAAAAAAGCGCAGCTAAAAGTTGTGGAACATTGAAGTCCACACTTTAATATACACAGATATTATTTTAACAGAGTCGGAGTTGGCCAAAGTAAAATTTAAATAAAAAAATAAAGTTAAATTTAGCTGTTTTTCACGGCGCGGAGCCCAATAACCCTCTTTTATGTTATGCTTTAAGTAACAAGCCATATATTACTATATAAAGTGAAATATTTATCTAAAATATAACCCTTACCGTGTTCTCTGTCAGACATGGCTAATTTTTAACTTACAGTTTAAAAAATCACAATCACAAGAACACTAAAATTTCACTGTACAACTACAGACTTACACACGTCTTCGTTCTAAGGGTTGCAGAGTGAAAATTGGCCAGGTATAGGGTTTATGATTATTTTGATATTTCCTGCAAGTCGTTAAAATTCAATTATTCCTACTTTTGGCCAGAAATTTCTAAAAGCGACTCACTGTGCATCGTGTTGAAAGTAGATTGTTTGTCGTATATTGAGTGGTATGTGTTCCAGTATGTAATACAGACAATTAAAAAAAATCCGTTTCCAATACGATTACTTAGTGCCTTCAATTCGAGCAATCTTGCATTTAAAATAGCAGCCTATACGTTGATTCTTATACTCGTATATAAACCTGGATTGCGCCTGCGTCTATGTCTACGCCACTGATCGGGCGCACTTCGTCCGAGATAGGCTGCGTCGTCACCGCGTCATTTATACTGCCATGAGTAAGTATTAGGTTAGGTGTTGCGTCAGTTTTGACACAAGCTGACGCGAAATCTAACCTGCTACCCTCGAATTTGACATAGACTACAGTGCCACCAACATAAACAGTGCCAACCTAAGAAAAAAAATCACAACCATTATGGTCACCCGGTATTACCCTGACTGAAAAATAAATAAAAATTTAAGAATAAGCGCAGTAAGTTTAGTTCTTGTTAAAAAAATTTAGTATCACGTGATTAAAACAGTGTTGTCAGTTAATGTCAGTGTTATTGCACAGGTGTTTTTGTAAATCCTAGGCTATATTAGCTTGAGACACATTCACAACTTAATATAATTTTTTGCACTTCCGGGACTAAAGTTGATACTTTAGTCCCCGTAAACAGGGACTAAAGTAGCTCATTTAATCCCTAGGGACTAAAGTAAAAATGATACCGTAACTATGGTAAATTTATGTACACACGAGGTTAGTAGGTTAGGTTTTGTTTGTCATTTGACACACACTGACGCAAAACTTAACCTGCAAATCTCGAATTTGACATATACTGACAATACACTTCAGTACTGCCAACTGATTCAGGCTATCCAGGACCTGCTGCAATTCAGTTTTTAATAAATTATAATTGTCAGTTTCCAAATTGACAGATTCCAAATTTTGGAAATGTTTGATGATAATGTTCCCAAAAGTGCAAAAAATAGCCTATATACCTCGGGACTAAAGTGCCTAAATCCCTTGAGTGGTTGTTGCCCTAGGGCTTCGCCCTCGTGGCAACAAACTCCACTCGCAGGATTAAATGGTGCACTTTAGTCCCTCATGATATAATATACTATTAATGCGGCGTATTTAAACAAGTAGACGACATGTTTAGGCGTTAAATACTAGTTTTATTACTAATTTACCTAGTTTCACATGACAATTAAAGTCATTTTAAATATTTTATTATTAAATTTAACAAACGTCAATATCAAAATCAAATATCATTGAGGAAACCTAATTTTGGCAACCTAGACCAGAAAGACAACCATATTTATCAAAAATATTGGTTTTTAACTAAGAAATTACGCATTTTTAAATTTTTTATCGTGTTATCATAGTGGTATGATTATGACGTCATAGATCGTGTATCGAATGGCTTGTGGTAGGAAGCCTGGAGTTTCCATGTTGCGCGAGCGCCTAACGACTGTCGCCGAAATAACAACCGGAACCGACGGCTTAACGTGCTCTCGGAGGCACGGCTGGCTGCGACTTTACTACCACTATAGGTCGGTCACCCGTCCGAGTGCCGACCGCTGCGAACATTGCTTAACTCTCGAGACTGTTTAACCAGTCTTTGGAGCATGCGGCTATGTAACCAACGACGTCATAGAAAACGTGATACTTATATTTAATTACAAGAACTATACACTGTTATTAGATTTGCTAAACCCTTTTAATTCAAATATCATAGACTCATTTTTGGAAACAAAATTTTGTTTAAATATGTTCGGGACTTTGCTGTACGGGCAATATTTATTTATTTATTTAGTTACTCCCAACATTTTAGAATACATATTTTTATTTAAATTAATTTAAAGTAAATAAAGTAAAATAAGTAGTAAAAAGGATTCATATGAATATTTTAACAGATAAAAATTCAATTCAATTCAAACTCTTCTAGAAAATATAATTTCCTAGCAGGAATGTAAACTGGAAGATCAGAAAGAATAATGGTCGAGAACGCATAATCTTAAGTTACCTAATGAAGAAAAAGAAAATCTTGCTTTAAAATGTATATTCAACAAGATATACCAGTAATATAGTGAAAATAGCAAAAAGTTAAATTTGTTTGTGGCACCTCTGAATACAGACATTTGTTACAACATAATTTTACATTATGTACAATATCAGTCCTTCACAGGACTAACCAGGAACACCTGAAGACGGGAGTAGAACAAAACTCCCGAAACGTTGTGTGATTTACACCCTAGACAGTGGAAAAAGACCGAAAAACATATAATAGACCACTGCCAAAAAATGCCATTCAGAGAATAATTTTACATTGCCTTTTTCAGGACTCCTTATAGAAGTAGTGAACACGTTAAATTCTTGTCTAGCATATTGAATGAAATATTTGATTAAGTGTAAAAATTGGTTGTTTAATACATTCTTCACTCTCCTTGGATGAAGCTGCAATATTAAAAAAAAAGAGTATTGTCTAGCCTCCACTTTAACGTCTGGAAATGAAACTTTGGAAAATGTTAATCGGTGTGCTACCATGTTTTGATGTTAAGATGGTTAACTTCACAATGGAAACACATCACAAATTTGCTCAACATTTGTGGAAATACGCCTATTAATATTGATATAGCCACTTATGATTTTTTTAAATGTTGTAGTTTAATCTTAAACGATAATCGCTTAAAAGTGTGGATTTCCGCAGGTTTCTTTTCGATGTCAAGATTTGTATCGTATAAGTATTTATACTGCAGGAAATATATTGAATAAAGGATTTCATTTGTTGTATTACTTATTTCATTAATTCTTGGAACAAAATGGTGATTTACTTTTAATATTTTATTGTTCATTGAAATGTTAAACAGTGTTTAACATGATCGCGTCCTCGAATGTTAAGATACATTTAACATGCATCCACTCATTTAACATGCATGCACTATAGCAACATCACACATATTCAGGGTTGGCCACAGTGGGCACAGCCCGAAAAAACCCGATGGGTTTTTTCGGGCTTGGCCCATATGAAAAAACCCGCTCGAAAAACCCACTGAGTTTTTCGGTCCTGGATTCACTCCAAGGGACTAGTAACTGCTGACTTATTGTCCGAGTTCTTGCAACAATTTGATAAAAAAATGAGACAGCAAAACGGAAAATACTGCTTTTCTTCGACAATGCTGCCTCTCACCCACGTGATATAAGATTGACAAATATCAAAATCAATTTTCTTCCCCCAAATACCGCTGCATTTTGCCAACCGTTAGATCAAGGGATAATCAAAAATTATAAAACTTGGTATCTGTTTTTTGTACGATTAACTTGATAAGAGGCTTCCACGAATGGGGCCCCCAGTTAATCCGCTGCGAATTCCGGTTCAATGGGATTGCCGGGAACTGCCACTTAAAAACCCTGACTTGGGTTCAGTTATTTGTTGGAGTGAAACAAGACTTAACAAACACGAGTATATTGAGTAACAACGATTACAAACGTCACTGATGGACCGATGGTTTTTTACAATAGCTTCAACTGTTGTGATACGCTTGGATTGGCCACGCGAAAATAGGGAATTGCGCGTAACCGTAACACAAAACAACCTGAAAACGTCTTTCCCAGGGAGTTAGACCGACCGCAACCCAGCACAAAGCATAGCTGAACTTGCATACTCGAAATTCTGAATCTAACTAACGCTGAATTTACAACGAGCCGAACTCGCAAATTCATCAAGGAGGGGAAGGCTCAAACACTATTGGCTGAGGCGATCCTGCGTAGCCAATCGGAGCGTCGCACGTAGGAATAAATACTTATTCTAAGAATCTTAATGCTAAGCTCTCTCAATGAGGCAATTGAACGAAATCCATAAACACATGATTCCCAAATATGCTAAGTCGGCTTAAGTTCTATTAGAAAATGTATCCATCCGCTTAAAAGCCATTAAGGGAAGCTTACAAATTCCTTTCCAAAATTAACAGAGGCAAACAAATACGGCAAGATGCAAATTTGACTTTACCACGACCTTTGAATGAGATAGAACAGTTATGACTTGAATTACATGATTAATTATAATCAAAAAGGTTTTGATGCACGCATCTGTGTGAATCAAACAGTATCGATATACAATTTTCAAACATATTTTATCTAGAATGGACTCCCAGAAGAGCTACAAAAATCCATTAATTTATTAGATGTCGTTTACTTTATTAAAAATGCATGGGAGCAAGTGAACCCTACAACCATAAAGAATTGGTTTAAGAAAGAAAGCAGGATTCACATTTTCAGATGTTCCCGAAGTTTCTACCAAATCTGAACCCGATGATGAGTTACCTTTGTCTATTATTTCTGAAAGGTCTAAAATGATACAATAAACTACAACAAATGACATGGATTTTGAGACGTACATTGGGATAGATGAAAATTTAGTGTATGAAGATGAAAGTGTTGATATAAATTTTGAGAGTGTCGAATCACAACAAGAAACAAATAGTGAAATCGAGGTTGTAGTACAGCAGTATAACCCTGAAAATGGTATCAAATCAAATAAAGAAGTTTTGTCAATTCTGCAAACATTCAAATCGTTTGCCACAGAAAATGGCGATATAAAAGGATATGAATTAACGACCAGTTTAGAGTATTTTAAAAATGTATTACTAGAAAAAAACAATTATCGACTTTTTTCAACTCTCTTAATCACATGTATGTGTTTTAAACTTTTATGTTCATTTAAATGTGTATTTTTTTATCTTTAAGTATACCTGCTCTAATTATTTATTGTATCTACTTTATACATTATGTACTAATAAATTTAATGTAAAATAACTTCTGTTGATTATTAGTACAAATTTCTCGTGAACGGACACCGCCTTTAAGCGAGCAAATTTTCAGCGACCGTGGGTGTCCGCCTAACAGAAGAGTACACTGCACATATATCTACACATTGTGAATTTACGTGCCTTGCAAATGTTCTAGATTAGAATGTCCGACCCCTCAGACGGCGGAATTCTACTGCAGCTTGTCGAAAAAAAACCGATAAGCCCGGGAAGACGGGAAAAACCCGAAAGAGCCCGAAAAAAACCCCTATGGGCCCAGCGGGTTGGGTTTTTCTGAAAAAACCCGGGTTTTTTCAAACCCTGCACATATTCATGATAGTCCGATTTCGATTTAGCAGTTTTTTAGTAATTATTATTGATTCAAAATTATTGCCTCAATGAACAATAAACTAATGAACGCATTTCGGGGGGTAACTGTCTTAACATTTCGCACATAAATTGCCACTCTTGCTTCGCTGCGCTCGCTCGAGTGGTAAAAATATGCTCGAATGTTAAGACTGGGTTACCCCTCTAAATACGTTAATTACTATTAATTAATTGATAGGCATTTTGCTTTCATAAGTACGCCAATATACTGTCATATAGTCCAACCTAACGTTTAACTTTGATATTTTGACTACCCTAAACCAGATTTTCGGAAAATGGCAACGTAGATTTTTGCAATTTGTTCAAATACAATGTGGTGTGACTACTTTCTAAAAAGCTTTTACGTAGTATTGTTTTCTTCTTTGCAAATTAATTTAATTCGCATTACTAAGCGTTTGCTTTTACTGTTTCAGTATTATTGGCAACATTAAGATATTTTTTACATATTTTGTACACAATTTTTAATACTCTTCAACAGTAATTCGATCTAACAAAAGTTGTTTTGCTTGTAGTGTGCATTCTTTATCAATGACGTTAAAAACACCTTCTTCTGTAACTTTTACATACAATTCAATTTTAAAAATGCAAACATATTTTAATTAGAATAAGACCACCTGTCTGGTGGATTCTAAAGCTAGTAGAAATTAATTCGGCATAGATTTCTTGATGACTTGCGCTCGTTTCTACCTCTCGACCACAACTTACATAAAGGATTAGAAATGAAATTCAGTAATAAATATAAGGTTTCTTATACTTGCTTCACATAGCAATCGCCTTTCCTGCCCTAACAGAAGGCCAATACCAAATGGTGGCAGCGCGCAGCTTATCTTTTATTAAACCGCCGGGACACTTCCTGCAATTCCGGCGATATATCGAGGAAAAAACGACGGAACAATGCGCAATTGAAGTCGCTCTCGCCCATACGTTAGCATTAGCGTCGAATATACTCCAGAAGTGTGCCGGAGCACGCGTCTGGGCGGCGGATATCCTCGCGGATCGCGGCCCCGACTGCTGATGAGCGCAAGAAAGCCCACTTTCGGAGACACTGCCGCTATGAATGACTCATTCATGCCGTCTGTTAACACCCATTCACACATACAAACACGCCGTACACACCCTGCTGCAATGTGCAATAATCGTGATACCCGAGAATTTATGCCCGCAGCCGCCGAGCTCTTCTCTTTATCTGCGATGGGTGCTCGATGCGAGAATGTTGCAGGATTTTTTGTTAGTCGACGGCTCCAGGTGGGAAGTGGTGTAATTTTAGAGACATGTGCTTGCAGAGATGCACGTAATTGCCAATTCTTAGTGGCCTTGCACAGATTTATGTAGAGGAATCGTGCCTTCGTAATGCATTGTCTTGAGAAACAGTTTTATGGCGATGCTTGCCAAAAATTAGTCACGCATGGTTATTGGCAATTAGATTACGTGTCTGTCGCTTTGCAACCCCCCATTTTTATCCAATATGAAGGGATTAAAATTCGGCTGAAACAAAAAGAAACGTACGGAAAGAGAAAGAGCGAAAAGAAGTATATTTCTTAAAAAAAAGATGAAAAAGTACAACTTTCAAAGTTATTGATGCAATGTAGAAATTGTTTTAACAATTTTCGAAATATGTATGCCCAATTGCAATATTTTGTACAACACTTTATTTGTTTGAAGTCTTTTTAATTATCGTGCTTTTTAAGAAATACCTCAGAGAATGTAGATTGCTGATTGATATGACCAGGTTAACATGTTTGGTAGTTACTGAAGGGTTGGAAGCTTGTTGCGGGGTGACAGGGTTAAGCAGGGGGATTTTGATTGCTGCTTGGTATGACCAGACTAATATGTTTGGTAGTTACTGAAAGGTTGGAAACTTGTTGACGGGATGACAGGGTTAAGGAGGGTTTTGTGAGCAGGAAAACTACAACAAACTTTCCTGGCTACTGATCGTAGGATCGCGAGTTGGAGTCCCGGTCTCGGTGAGGTTTTCAAAAATAAAAAATGCAGATGAAAGCCTCTACATAATGCCATCATTCGGAACTGATGTAAAGCCGTGGGTGCCAATGTTACTACGATGTGGAGCATGTAAAAGATCCCTTGCTAGGGTTGGAACTCCTTAGTCTCGGCAAAATTCTAAGTAGGACTTTGACCATATGACCATAGCAGTCGGTGTCTAAGGTACCTGGTACTCTGCATGCCTAGACCTTGTCCATTAAGAAACAAACAAACAAACTTCCTTTCATGACAGTTGTCACCTACGTCAACTCACCGTGAAATGAACACAGCTCGAAGTTTTAAACTGTATTGGAAATTAAATAACATAAACTCCTCAGTATTTATACATGATTATCAAGATCAAGTTTTACGATATTTTGCGAGCCTAGGAAATTCAGCGATCTAATGAACTAATCGTTCTATTGCGTTTGAAGTTTGAATATTATTAAACAAGATTTTTTGTGGTAGAATAGCTTGAAGGATGACAAAATAATGGGATAGTTTAAAGAGCAAAATTTAATAACCAATTTTATAAATCTTAGTACTTGGTTAGCTGACATCTTCCTTGACAAAATTGAAAGTAATGCCATTACTAAAATTCAATTGTTTTCGAATCATATGGTTAGTTATTATCGATACATCGATGATAGGTGATTTTTAACACTTTTCATTCCAATCATCCCATACAACATAAACAAGCCTTTTCCCACCGTGCTATTCACCGGTTACTGTCTATCCCCCTGTGCAAACAAAATTATGGTGAATAAGTTGCTAATATTAATCAATTTTTTTTAAATAATGGTAACTCGATCAGACTTGTTGACACTATATCAATAAACATTTTCATAAAAACATATTGCTAACTTTCATGTGGGTAAACGATGCGCAGTAGCCGAAATGGTGGGAGTAGCGGCGACGCTCATTTACATCGTAGTCGCCTGTGAACATCAGGTATATTCTAGTATAAAGTAAGCGCATTGGAGCGACAGCATGACTCAAACTTCAGCTTGGTTTGTTTCTTTTAGTGCTCACTCTTTCTCCCACTGCGCAGATCGACATGCAAGCTAATCTGTTGCCTCAAGCTACCTCCACCCCAAAAAATTCTCGGTCTCTTTCATAGGTTGACGCTCTTATACCACTGTAACTATTTAGAAATATTATAATACTACGTAAGACCTCCTTTCTATTTTTAAAACTTTTTATAAATTTAAAGACACTTTAGTCCTTTTAGATTGTAGTGTTATTTCTCTCTCTTGCACTACCTGTAAATTTTGTAATAACATACCCTCAATTTATATCGGTAGGACTAGCCGATCTTAATTTTTATGCCTCCTCCTCTCAAATCCATCTTTTCCTACACTTACTCAAAATATAGCCATGATTTGAATCTCTCCACTCTATGTAAACCAATTTTCCCTACCCAAACCAAAAAAAACTATTTTGATTGTAAGTTTTGAAATTCAAAGAGCTTTTTTGGGTAATAGTATTAATTGTTAAATAACAAAACAGTTCCGGGATTGGCCCGTGTCATTATTGAGGTCCAAGAGCAAGACCTCAATAATAACACGGTCCAGTCCCGGAAGTTGTTACTTAATGACAATGGCCGTGAAAGCTTCCGAAATCAGTATTAATTGTGTTAAAGAAAGCACCCCCTGGAACAAGCATAATGAATTTGTTGTAGAATGTTAATTTGACTCTAAAGTCAAACTTGATTCATTGTTGATCGTAGATAGTTTGTAATTTTCAAAATCATTAGTGGTTGTATCATCTGTAATACTATGTACTTTGCAAAAAATTGTGCTAATTGTAGTATAGGGATTTTTACAACTTCAGTATGTCATACACATTGTTTTTAATATTAGATTGATTATATATATCCAATTTAGTGATGCATTACAAACCTATTATTTAATGTGCCCGTTATCCGTAAGTTTTTAAAATCAATATCTTAAATTGTAATATAACATCCAATTTTGTATTTTTAGGTTATGTAGCTTGCACATTTTTTTTCAATTTTATATTCAGAGTTTACCCTTCTAAAGTAAACTCAACACACTGCTATAACAACGATACTCTTAGAAATAATATATCGTGTTTTAGAGTTACTCGATGGATGGTTGTCAAAGTTAAACAGTTTCCTTCGACCAAAACAATTTCCATCATTCTTTAATACAAATATTTAGTGGAAGATTACGTGTTTTTATTTATGAGTTATAATATCGTATCATACCCACTTTGGAGCATGGATTAATTTCAATAAATAAATAATATTGAAACGTTGGGTTTCAACTTGTTTAAATGAAAGCGCAGAAATATATGAAATAGCAGATAGTACACATGTACGAGTCTCTGGTTCCATGCTAGAAAATCTGGGTTCAAACCCCAGTAACTCCAACGGTCTTAACTGCGATTCTCCAATCCGGATTTGGCAACCGTAGGGTCTAACTGCCTAAATCTTCTCAAAGAGTGGGTATGTAGTAGGTAGTAAGTATCTGACAACAAACATATTAAAAACTGCATCAGTCAAACAGAAAATAGTAAATAGATAGCTAGAAGGTAGAAGGTGAAGCGGAAGATCCACGCAATGGTAGGTTACCTACTATATCGAAGCGTAAGGTAAAACAAAAAAAATGCCACGGCGAGAGAGATGTACCATTCAAATATCCCGCCCTGAAACGTCAAAAATTAGCTACTCTACTCCATCTTGCAACGTACAGTGAAGTACTACCACCAAATGTAATGAGAAAATCGTAGAAAAATAAAAATTGTGTTATATAATAATTGATGGGTACTGTGAGGTTTTGGAGTATATTCGATTTCATCTCTTTATTTTGGAAAAAACGTGTGGAAATTTCAATGGTTGATGATTGTTAGGTTATAATGCCAATGAGAAATATTCATCCCAGTTCATACAGGATTGAACGAAATAAGCGGGTGCGTCGACGACGCAATGCTGATTTGGGATAAATACCGCATCAAGAATTCGAAGAATTAATTTCCTTCTGTTTTAGCCCACAATGCCATTTTTTATGTTCTCCACTCTCCTGAAGCCAAGCTACTGGCATACATATAAAAATGGTAATGAACCTGGCGACATATTCAACATGGACAAATCAGGAATTCAACTCAACAACCTGGAACAATTGTGGCCTTGAAAAGGAGTAGGGATGTACAGTTGGGGAATCATTCTTCTTTGTTGCTCATCGTTTAAATAATTTCGAGGTACTTTAAGTGAATTGAAGTACTCTTTAATTTTTTTTACACTCAACGTATCAAACTAAATTTATTGCAAATTTACTGATTTTTTAAAAACTTACACTGAAAAACTCAAGTGTAAACTGTTTTGACTCCCCGACTGTACATATGTTAAAGTCGCAAGAAAGAGGTGAAACTGTTATGATTATGGGTTATTTCTTGCCTCCGTCAATAAACAGCAAGCCTGGGAAGAAAATATGCTACCTGGAGCTGTCATTAAAATGCGAAGAGAGTCTGCTTATATCAATGCTGAATTATTTATTGGCTGTTGAACCATTTCATACCTCGAAGACCATCGGAAAAATGTCACCTCGTATTAGATGGACATGCCTTTCATACAAACTCGCCCGAGATGTTAGAGACTGATGTTTGACATGATGTTATATTGTCATGTCTGTTTTCAGCCCCTTGAGATAAGGTTTCGCAAGCCATTGAAACAGCTGTGAAGAATTTGTATGTGCCAATTTCAATAAGAAAATTGAGCGGCGTCATTTTGGTATGCTGTTATCCCCAGCTAAAGCTAGAACTGTGCCTTTTAGAGCTACAGGTTTTTGACTGAAATCCTTTGCCGTTTCAGACCATGCCTAATTAATCTATTTTCAGGCCGAAAGTTCAATGACTGAAGTTGCAGATGACGATAATGAAGGTGATGGCGTCGATGTTAGTTCAGAGATGGTCGAGGAAATAGCTTCAAGCACCACATCTGCGATATCACTACTTCAAAAATGCTCAACGAACTGCCTTCCATGATATTGCTATCAGTTGCTATAAGACTTCTTCAAAAATGGTTAACGAACGATCACTTATATTATCGACAACTGGTCTCCTTGGTATTGGTAAACGTAAGGCAAGAAAACAGTCTGCACAAAATCCTACTGATGCTACCTTCAACGAAGAAATACATTTAACACGTAAGAATAAAACTGACGCAGAGAACAAGAGAAACAACAAAAATGAAAAATGATAGAGAAAAATGGTAGACTATAGTAAAGAAAATAACGTATCAAAGCCAATGATCGTTATTCCCCTTCGCAGGAAAAGCACGAGAAGAGAGAAAGGATTATAAGAAGTTAGTCAGAAATAACTGGTTTCACATCACTCCAGTGAACAACCATTTTATGTCTTTATGTGTGCTTTCATATACAGAGCGGACACCTTGCAGAAGAGGAGTGTGAACACTACTCAATATAACTTTGACTATAACATGAACACCAAAGTAATAACAACAATATATCTAAAATAGGTATACTGATATCATTAATGTTCACCCCCTCACCCCAGGTTTCCAGTCGGTATAGGCAAAAATTACGAATTGAAATTCTATAGGTCGAACAACAAGACCTTGTGAGTTCAAATAAGTGAATGTTGTTTTAAGCCAAAACTACTGAACATGCTTTAGCGAAGACCACAATATCAAATGAACTGAATATACAGCCGATTTGTATCTACATGCATGTTTTTTGTTTTTTACTAGATTTTAATAATTACATTTTCCCGCTGCTGATCAAGTCAGTGATACAGCCTTAGTAACAAAACGTGTAAGTCGGTGATTCTATGTATTTGTTTGCTGCTTTTTCTTGACAACGGAACTTAATATTATTAAGTTCCTAGGATAATAAAATTAGCAAAGCAAGATGCAGATTTCGGCAGGCAACAAGCCGCGACTTCGTCTTGGCATGTACTAGCCTACCTCAAATGTTAATAGGTCCTTACATTCCTTGTTACTTAAATAGCTATTATCTACGATAGTGTGTAAAATTTCCTTTTAGTTGTCAGTTTTAAGTTTGTAAAACGACTGCTTAATAACATCTTTTCATTAGTTTACGTCGCCAGTAGTAACGTGTTTAAAAGATTTCATTAGGCACGTTGTCAGTACCAACGTGTTTTAAAATTTTTAAAACACGCAAAATTACGACCGGTTTGTGGTAATCCTAATTTACATTTAATATTTTTTTTTATATTTACCGTGTTTTCTAGATTCTATCGTAGATAAAATATTGTACGATACACATGCGTAAAGCATCTTTAGTCACTCGCGGGGTTAAAGCGCTCGCTCACTCGCGTTTTAACTCTACTCCACTCGTGCCTAAAGAGTAGCTTTACGCACTTGTATCGTAAATTACTATTAGTGAAGTGTGTAAAAGTAGAGCGGGCGCCACTAACAACGACCTGCTGTGTTTGTGTATATCGTGCGATGTTGGAATGGGGTGTTCTGCAGAAAGTCAGTCTGCTTTGAACTGGCAGGAAAAGAGGGTGTGCGTGGACCTGTCATAGGGCAGTTAAGAATGAGCGTGTCTACATTTTCCTGGGGAACTCTTAGAACGAAGAAGGATCGTCATAGTGGTTTGTTAACTTTAGGTAGAGTTCCGAAATTCTGTCGACATTGTTATTTAGGGACCCATAGTTTCAGCCTACTGACAAGGCAAGCGGCCACGCCCTCAAGTGACGAAATAGTAAGAGCATCGGTAGAAATGCCTGCAAGGCACAAATTTAGGTTATAATACCATTTAAAGTAAGTAAGTAAGTCACCGAAGCCAGCGAGTTCGCATTACTTTTTATGTTCTGTGTGTTAGTCAAACCCAACTGCGTAGTAGATTGTCAGCATAAATGTGCAGTAGAAATTGCTGTCTGCGGTATGGTTTAATATTATGGTTAACATAAAGGCGTGATAGAAACAGCAGTCTACTTCTTTGTTTAGTATTTAATTCTCGTATTGGTTAGTTTTACAAGCAATATATTATATATGTATTCTTTATTTTTATGTAAGCGAACTGGCTTTGTTATTTAGTACGAGTCCAGGGTCAACTTAAGGATTCATTGCAACAAGGACTTTCCCTGCCCACAAACTAGGGTAAACAAAAATAAATATCTCATTGCTATTGAGCCAGCGGACAATAAAAAAGGAGAAAGTTAAAAGCACACGGTGAGCCGCAAGCACCGTCGTATTACAAATTAAAGCCTAAGTAGGGCGGCAAGATGAAGCACAAGAACCGCACAAATTGGCACTCGAACGTAGGGACATAAATAGGCCTGCAAAAGTCGATGCTTTACAATTTGGGACACAAGCGTATTTAGAAAGAGTGGTTCAAATCATTGCTGTTAATCTGCAACGGGTTACAGAGAACATGTACACATTGTAGCTGGAAGTTTTTGCCTACTACGTATAATGGGCGACAAGAGTTGCTTCTGTTTAAAAACGTTACTATTTTACTTTAAGTCGAACAGAAGAAGATAATCGGCAGTGCATACCGAAAACTGACTAAAATACCGTCCAGAAATAAAATTGTAAATGTATGTATGTATTATCGAAAACCTCATTTTACCTTGCGGTGCTTTTTTTAATTTTTTATTTTGGTAAGTAGCCAACAGCCGTTAGGCCAATTATAGGCGTCGCTGTACATTTTATGGAGACTTCCAACCCCACTAACGACTGTCATGATGTTATTATGACATCCGGGACCAACTATTTCCGTGACGAGGCGCCGAGAGAAGCAGCCATGGAACTCCCATCCAAGTTCTGACCCGAAAGAACGTTGCTTGTTCAAGCTACACCACCCGGGACCTTGCATCTAGCGGTACAATGCTTAACTTGCCCCGGATTCGGGATACAAAGTTGGAGGACAACGACCATTTCACTTGTTGCGGAAATAGCCCAACAACTCTCTCGCCATCTAGCGACGAATGACTGCATTTGGCTGGGAGATGGCAGAACACTGCACTTAGCAGAATACTGTATTCGAGCGGATTAACCAATAGCGAAATAACTGTTGTCTATCTAACTAGGCATTTTTAAGCCCATGAAATTGCAAATAATGTGAATAGTGTGAAAATGAATTCTGCAACTAAATAAATAGTTGCACCTTATTCTGTTGTCAATGTCTTCCTTCGTACCGCTACTTATTATTATAAGCCTAGGTAACCCATATATCTAATACTTACTATATTGCTAGCGGCTATGAGTGGGAAACTGACCAAGGAAGTGAGACAGACAACCAACTTTTCAATGTATAATGATGAGCTGTGTGCAAGCGCGGCGGCGTCGTCCGGCCAATGGGGAAGTGGGCAAGTTTAAAATTCGCTTTTAAAGGCGGAGTTCGAATTCTCACGCATGCGCACGAGACGCGTTATACTCTAAGGGCCGGTTGCAGAAAGCAATGTTAAGTCTGGTGTTAGCTAACATCGCGTCAAAGTGAACAAAAACGAATCAAATCTCAAATGCTTATGGTAACTAATACATTAGTAAACAAAATTTGATGCGATTTTGTTCACTTTGACGCGACGTTAGCTAACACCAGTCTTAACATTGCTTTCTGCAACCGGCCCTTAGTGAGACTATGTCGGCGCCGTAATGTTTTCGGACGTTTCCAGGCCCTACTAGCAATATATGTGTATTATATATATGAGGTAACCGAACTTTTCTATATTCTCAATTGCTTGATTGTTTATGTACTATAGGTGTTGTAGTTTGGTCATTTTAACCCTTATGGTTATATAAGGTGTTTCAAAATCATCTACTTAAAACAAACAGATAATGAAAACAAAACTCCAGCCTACTCAACCTAAACGTTTTAAAACGAATTGCTGTCTTTAATCTTTGATCAAGGATATCTTTGAAATGAACGATTTTAGAACATATGTTTATTAGGGTGTTTTCTTATTGTTTTGCTCTAGAATAGCGCCGGCGTTTTTGTTCTGTGCCATTTTAAAACACCCTGTATAGTCGATTCCGGCTGAGAGCCTTAAATTTTCCCGTTGAAAAAACTACTACAGATGAAAGCCACTGATACACCGTTGACGACCTATGGAATGAACACCCACCCACGATTTGGAACATAGAGCATTAGAACGCTATAAGTCCTAGGAATCACCAAAGTAAGATGGGCGGGACAGGGAGAAACCGCAACAGCAGCTGGAAAAGCATTCACATATTCAGACCGCCTCGTAGCTTGGAATTCCTGATAACCAAAGAAGCCAATAGCACACCACTAGATTGAACGTCAATGGCAAAATTATAAGAGCAAGGTTTTCAATTAAGAAAAACAACTTAACGATGATACAGTACTATGCAGTATGTACCAACTAAACCATCAGAATATGAGGAGGAAGACAATTTGTAAGAAGTATGGGCGACCTAAACGCCAAGATAAGTCAAGACAGCACAGACTTTGAATCAGTTATGGGTAGACATGGATTAACTTTCTAGGGAGTAAGTATCGGATGATCGCTATTTCCTCACCAAGACATACATATGATCACATGGGTATATCCTAATTAACAAACTAACTCGCAATCAAGTTATTTCAAGTAATGGCGTAATTTGCAACAAAATGGCGTAATTTGCAACAAAATAAATATTACTGAAATTATGAAGAAACTGGAAACCAATCAAAGTGATATCAACCCAATCTTTACCCCGAAACGCCACAATTTTCTTTGTTTTAACAAACTATCTTCATATTATAATCGTTGGTAATTTCAAGCAAGCTGATAGAGCTATGAGGGTTGTTACTTCGCATTTGACCATTCCACCAAATTTGAGAGGGGTGAACGCCCTCAACGGGGTTACTAACGGGCACATCGCTTTTTGTCTTCCGCTAATTTGCGTTCAGTTTGGAGAAGTGCAACATTCCAGGTGCAGCTAACGATCTGAAACAGATACGAGCACTTGACCACTCAACCCCAAACGCACGGCCACTGACCATCCGCATTCGCCACGACCAAGTTCCATTCCGTGTCGCAGTAATGGCCGTCGTTTTTCCACATTTGCTCCACTTAGCTCGAGTGCCCAAATGTGCGCGAGGGCCCGGGGCAGATGCTCCCGTGGGTTAGCATGTGTGGCTCTCGTGAACAGGCGTTCGTGTCGCATCTTTCGATTTCCTCCTTGCTACCTGACGTCGCAGGGGTTCGAAAGTATTAATTTTGAAAAATGAGCGCCGATTGTGACTCGATTGCTGCCTCCGTGAGCGTTTGGAGCGTGCAAGCTGCACTTATTTGGATATTTGAATTATTAGGCTTTGGTATGCACGAGGGTGGATTTAATGACGGGATCGTAAACACGAAATTTGACGTAAACCCAACCCATTAAATTGTATAAAATCCTTCTTAAAGACAGCAGAAGCTCAAAACCTAAATCAAAAAATTCAGTACTGTTTTTGTAGAATTTAATTAGCAGTTTATTCTACAATATCCAATTTAGCTATTACATTATAACAATCGAGGCCATGCTTGTGGTTAGATCTATGCCCTGTATATACAGTGTGATTCCTTGTACATCCACGTAAGTTATTCCAAATATTGCATTATCAATATTGAAACTTTTTCTATTGGGAGTTGTCTATGACAAACCCTAAAGAAACTGTAATGAGTAGACTAGTTCAGATCCTCATAAAAGGCTTCCTAGTTACAACGCAGCATTTTGAAGCACGCGCCTGACAGGAACGAGGTCTTTTAATAAAGATCATAATAATGCTTCCAGCGGAAGCGGAGGTGTCCATATATTCAGCCTCATCAAGACAGATTGAATGCAAGCAAAAACTTGTTCCTAAGCACGAGTTTCGGGACTACCACCTGCCCTTCGCGAACTCCAAGGGCTCCCCACAGACCTAAATAAAAAGAAGACCGCCACCTCTAAATTTATTTTTGGTAAATTATTAGGTTACACTGGTCTAATTACTGCCAATTGCTTACAGTTCCAAAACACTATAGCTTACAAATAATTGTTTCAAAACAATTTTAAATCAGAACAAAATATTTTAATAAAACAGAAACAACCTAGAACCGAATGAAACCAAAATTAATCGGATATGAGCAATCCCGAGTTTGTGACGTCGCTGGTGGTCTCGCGCTTGGGAATTGGGGTGGCCCGCAAAACCAGGACTGGATTGTGAATTCGTAGCTGTTCTTTATACCCAACGTACGCCTCTTCCGGTGCTTGTTTGAATCGAAACTAGACTTTTCACAAAGATGGCCCGGCTTTGGGGACGCGGTGATGTCATGGAGGTTCGTTTTAGCAGATGTCTTAATATGTTGCCGTCATGTGAGACGTTTTAGAGGCCTACTAGGGCGTCGCACTTGCGATGAGATCAGAAATATCGATCTGTGCCTGGATGAAAATCCGGTTGCAGCATGAAAAAAAATTTTTTTTTAATGTGTGAACTTCTAAGCAATAGCCACTCGTCTGTTTTGTTATTCAAATTGGGAATTTGTTCAATAAAAAAGCAGGATGTAATTCTTCTATGTCGCTGAAACTGTAAGACAATTGAACATCGTGTTAGAATTACGATAGCTTCTTTAGTGGAGAGCTGCATTTGCATACCTATTTATTGTGTTTTAAAAACCTTAAGGGCCGGTTGCAGAAAGCAATGTTAAGTCTGGTGTTAGCTAACATCGCGTCAAAGTGAACAAAAACGCATCAAATCTCAAATGTTTATGGCAACTAATACATTAGTAAACAAAATTTGATGCGATTTTGTTCACTTTGACGCGACGTTAGCTAACACCAGACTTAACATTGCTTTCTGCAACCGGCCCTAAGTGTCTAAAGCGTCCCATTTCCAGTGCTATTTAAATGGAAATCGCCAATGTTATTAGAGCTAACAAAAATTAGAGATCGATCATAAACACTTTTGGACGAAGGCGGCGATAGAAAATAAAATGATTATTTTATTAGGTTAGTTTACAGACTTGCAATTTATTTATCTTTCAATTTGACAGTTGACTAATCCATAGGTGTTGATTAAAATGGTTTTCTCATAAAAACAAACGAATTTTTATTAACCATATTTTAGAAATGGGGATCCCAAAAATGGTGAATTGAGAAACAGTGTTTAAGCTTGTATTAAATTTCTGGTACTTGATTAAGATAAAATGGTAACACATTTATGATTGCACAGTAATTTGTGCAATTAGATTCTCCAATATACATTCTACGTCCCAACGCGAAAGATATCTATGTGAAGTTAAAAATGATGTTATGTAATGATATATTGCTTACAACAATTCTGGTTGCCTAACCAGAATTGGTATTTTGTTTATTGCAGCAATAAGTAACAGTTAAACTTTCGTAATTACATAAAAAGTGACAGTAACTGTAATTTAATTAGCAGAGGTTAGCATTTGAATAGAACAGTATCGGCAGGGTTGCGTTCATCTTATAATTTCATTAGTTGTGCTCGTTATGGCAAATGCATTTAATTTATGTTGACTGACAGGTTAATATTGTTACGCCAAGACAAGAATGCGATTTTGCATAAATACAGAGGCGTTTCGAGGCATTACAAAGGTTTTTTGCAGCGTTAGTAGTAATATTATTATGCCAACAATCGGTAACGCAGCTAAAGGGTAAGAAAGGCGGTGTAAATAGGAACAGAATGCAAAGAGCATGGAAAAGTAACCTAAGATAGAAGAAAGACAACAGTGCGGTGCTAATTAAACTTGTGAGAAAAAATCAAACAAGTGAGGTTATAGTGCGATCCAAAATGACATATCCAAAAACATTTGATTTATTAAAAAAACATTGTTCAAACTTACGCGAAAAACAATTGTTAACATGTTGCTAGGATAGGAGATGTTCTATTGTCATTTTTTATTAGCGAAGGCAAGCTAGAAGCTGTTTTTAAGTTTGGATCCAAAAAGTTGATTGATTATTAAAAGTTAATTTTTGTGACCAATTGTTGGTTTTATTTCAATCACCAGTGTGCAGAGTTCATTTGTGCAATTTTTCACCAAGTTATAAAGTGCCATCACAGAGAAAATCGAATTGGAAGTTTCGACGACTTGAGTATAACTTCGGGGCCAGATTTCGGCATTGAGCCATTGTGGTCCAGCTAGAGCAGACATCGTATGAGGTCCAGAAAGAGGTTCCAGCCGCAGGGTGAGTTCCAGAACGAAATTATTGCCGTAGCGTCCCTTGAACGTGCAGAATCCGAAGAAGAAGTCGACCAGCATCCAAAACAATAAACGGTTGGCGTCATATATGACGTAATACATGTTAGCCCACTCTACTTGATTTATTAAATTACATTGCTATTTATTACCTGAGGTGAAATTGTTAATTGTTGGTGGATTTGCAATCATATTGCGCTGAATTTTGTGTGCTCTGATTTGCCATTGAATTTTAGAGGTTACTGTCACTCGCAGAAATGTGGGCATTTGCTATACAATAGTAAAAGTCATACTCTATAGTAAATTTCATACTTTGTGTTACAATCCAAGCCTTTGCGGAGTTCTCAAACGCTAGCCAGTGCATTTATTTTGAATTTATTTTTTCAAATTAATAATACAATTCAGAATATTTTTAATAAGCCCTGAGAATCAGCACAATCATTCTTATTAACACTAATTTTGTAATTATTGTGATAATCCCATTGCATTTAATTATTATAATATACAACTTATCGTCACCAATTAGAGTGAGCTATCATTACAGTTAGTTGGCATAAAAAATCTAAATGGCAGAAAACGATCAACAGACAATGTCCTGAACAGAACCAAGTTGTGAAACCTGTAAGCACTGTTAGTCGCGTGGAAACAAATTCCAGTAAACCCGTGCGAAACAAAATTGCAGAAACTAATGGAAAATATCACATTGTGTCTTTTACTCCGAATATATATTTTGAAAACAAGTGAACTTAATCACTTTTTAAATGTTTGACACTTACCTGTCAAACTAAATTTATTGTTAAGCGACTGAATTTTTATGAACTTACACTGAAAAACAAAGTGTAAACTACATTGGTTTCGTGACTGTACATGGAAACTACAAATAGAAACAATCCCTATATATAAACGTGCGTTGTGCCTGCGTCTCTTATCTGCGTCACCATTTCATTGGCATCTATCGGGCGCACTTGGTCCCCAATCGACCGTCGTCCTTTCTAACGTAGTGCACGTTCGTAGGCGAGCGGTTAAAGCGGCTGACTAGCAATGATTCCGCCTGGGAGCTCATGTCCGAATCCCATCACCTGCGATGCTGTTTTTAGCGCATTACTGTAGTTCGCATTACTCAGTATTTCGTTTTACTGTTTCAGCAACATTAAGCTTTTTTTACCTATTTTGTAGATAATGTTGAACACTCTTGTACATTAAAGACGTTCAAACATTTTTTCGTAGTTCTTTTAATTTACAATTCAATTTTAAAAATACAAAAACTATTAAATTAGAGTAAGGCTAGGTTTTATATAATTTTCCACTGTACAATATATTCCTATCAACATTTACCTAGCTGAATAATTGAAAAAAAAACAGACGATATCAATTTCTGTTCTCAATATTCTTCCACTAAACTGTGATTTCCGGTCGTTTTATAACATTTTGTGATAGAAGAATTCATTATGCAACGTTAGAAAACCGACTTGATTAAAAACCATTTCTGGAAAAAAATGGAGACGCTGCTAATCTCTAAACTACGTCATTATGCACTACTTAAACGATTATTTCAGAAATGAATACAATTTAAAAATATAAAGCAGCCGAAGAAAAAGTTCGACGTAGCAAGCAGTGTTAAATCCAGGAGGGCAACCGGGAAGAAAATCACGCCTGTTTAGTTCTTTTTTTTGGAGCAATTAATATTAAACGTACCTAAAGACCTTCGAAAAGTACTTATTTCGATGAGTATTTCTTATAATGTTGTTTGCGATTAGTACCGACAGAAATTTCTGTCTTGTAGTAAAAACTTAACAAGAGCTGAACCCACCCTTGAAGGTCACAGCACCTACTTGCAGGAAAGTGATAAACCATGCATTACAGGGACTAAATCACTGAGATTATTATTAACAGTTGGAAAAATCCGAACGGCGTTTTACCTTAATATTAGAGTTCAGTTTCAGCAGACCTCAATTATTTAGAATCGAAGAAGATTGTATGTTTTAAATATGTTCCAATTACTTCTTCAGATTCTGCAAAATCGGACATATTCTCATCCAGAAAGCATAATTTGACCTTTGAAATTAAAAAAAGTAATTCTAGTTAATTTATCGATTGTAAAATTCCTTAGGAAATATCTAGTTTTTCATTTTATAATATTAATGTATGAAATAGAAATGTTACAAAATACGTGCATATTTTTACTGCCTTGTCTGTATTTGTATAGTGCCTGAATGCCTGCCTATTTTAAAAATTTTTAGTGCCTGAACTTCCGAACTTTAGTAATCACTATGTATCTCTGTATTTTAATTTAAAAAAATACCCCCCACCGCCCTTATGCTTCCTGCTGCGTTTAAAACTGTATAGCTTGTTCGTTATAAAGGCTACTTACTGCAACCTTTAATTTCACTGAAATTTTGTAACCACCAATGTGATTTGTTTTGTTTAGTTTCCCGATTTATGGTGTATTTTCTTATATCTAGAGTTTGAGCAAAGTGCTTGCTTTAGAATTCAATAAATTGTAGGTACCTAGCCTAATGGGTGATGCTAATTTTAAATAAATGTGTTTACTACACTTAATCGATTCCAAGTGCCTTTAATGAAAGCAATCCTTTTGCACTTGCATCACTCCCGCATACTATTTGCTCATTGAATCGTTTGTAATAGTTTATATAATAATTTGTATTCTGGGTTCGTATTAAAACTAACAAACCTGATGTAGTGTGTCTGGGTACCAGACAGGGAAATTACAAAAGGATCGACTATTGCCGTGTACGTAACGAGTTACGCGATTGATCAAAAATACAATTTAAAATTAATTTTATGTTTGTCATTTCTAACGAACCATATTTGTTGATCACCCAATAATTTTCCAATGTTAATTTGGCTGATGGCGAGGCACACTGTAAAGTAATAGTTCCTTGCTAGACTATTTACTTTAAAAACAAGTTCGTTTTCCATATAATGAATTTGGTGTTGTTTTGAATTTATTCAGTTGAGCCATACATAGGCTACTTTTACTGTAGTTAAATTATTAAAGTTCATTTCTTAAAGTGTGGTAGTTTTAGTTAAATCTTGTGTTGTTGCTGTACGGCACCTAGCGCCCATATGTGTAGTAGTTAGCAAGACCCATTTTGTTAATCCAATGTATGACCTAAAATCGCCGAGAAGCTCGAACCTTCGAGTACCATGCCCTCATATAAGAATTGTTAAAGCCGCGACTCCTTGATCGAATTTAGCATCAAATTAAAATAGTTTAGTGAATTTTTACCATGCATTCTGCGTCCAAACCGTATCAGTGTGCTGTAATTTAATTTTTAATTCTAAAGGGCTTGCACCTCAAGAAATCTAGGCGGAGATGCTTGCTGTTTCTGGACAAGTTTGCTATTTCAAGCTGACGTTAGTTGAGTGCATAAAAAATCTTAAATGAAAAAAACTTTCAAAATCCGCCAAGTCGTGGACAGAAATGAGTTGTGGAAACTGCAAGGATTGGTAGGTCGCACTTGCGTCTTTGACTATATATTTTGAAAAACAAATGAACTGCGACGTCGAACTGAAATATTGGCGATAAAAAATAGTCACTGCAGGCGGCATTTATGGATTTATTTTACAGTTCAGTAACAGGCAATTCAGGATTTGCAAATAAAATATACAGAAGGATCTCAGTAGTGGTCATATGATGACAATTAATAAATCCTAAAGCACGGAATGACACTGATTTTACTATCCACGGCCAACCCTTATGTATTTTCTATTTAAACACCCTGTATAAATCTGAATCTTTTTGAAAGATATCACGTTTAAGTGTAATACTAATGAACTGCTTTTTTAAATTTACGATCTATAAAGCGCTTGTATACTTTCGGTCTAACTGGAAGTGACACCGACTCTTTTTCCAATTTCTATCATACGATAGTTGCATGTAACAAATAGTATATAAATCGAACTATTTTTTTGCATTATTTGGTTTTACAGAAGTCTTCAAGCGCCGCTTATGAAAACAGTACGTGGCGCAACCGAAACGGAACTTTCAAAGACATTCGTGCATACGCCTCCCCTTTGTGCGTCCGTGTATATCTCGATAATGTTGCTACGAGTCGAACAATTCCTCTCTTTCATAATAATCATAAAACGCTCGTAAAAACCCTATTTCCGAGCAATAAAGTGCGGTTTCCACCCCTGCCCGCTTTTACGATTCCAGAATACGCCGCTTTCATGGTATTCCAGGCGCTTCACAATTCACTTCCGTTTTGTACAATAACCGGGTATTATGCCATTCCCTTTTAAATATTTTAACCACTCTTTTTGGACAACTTTTGACCTTAATTTTGCTTTATAAAAAAGTACGTTGGTGAAATTGAGGTCAATTGGGCAAAGCAGATGTAAAAAAAATCGTACCTCTTGGAAGTATGAAGATTGAGTAGCCATGGCCGCGTACCCTTGGATCGGTTCTGGAAAACACAGCACAATTAGAATTAACATAGGTACATAATAATTAATACCTCATCAGTGGTTCGCCAGACAGCAATTATAATACAGATATAGCGTGTGATAAGAGAAAAAGCTGCCTACTCCCGAGTACAAGACAGTGCGTCAGGCGCTTTAACGAGGTTTAATATGGTTCAGATGTATTTACAACGTGTAACTAGCACTATTTTTGCATTGCATAATGATAACAAACTGGTATTGTGCAATTAAAGTAACAATCGAGGATGTCTACAAAATTTCTGGCGTAGATTAGAAATACCAACGATGGAGCAAAGTGATGCATTAATGCGCTAACTTCACGGCGGCGTTTGTACATAACTGCAGGGTCTGATGACGCCATCTACAGACTTCTCTACTATATTTTGTAAACAGCTGAATGGAGATTTCTCTTATACTGATTTTTTGGTCTTTCAAATATATACAATTCTACTAAGTGGATGGAGATGTAAGCATTAAAATAGAAAAGATGTATGTTCGATATGAACACGAAGGAGAGCAATGAAGAAGCTGACGAAGCAGAAGAATAGAGAGAGTACATAATTGTAATTTATTACTTAGAGATCATTCGAGTCTCCTAAGATTGTAAGGCTTTTCAACTTGTTGAAGGTACTTGTATTTAAAAAGTGCAAATGATTTACTCCCATTGATGTAATATGTGAAAATGAACTAAAATACCTTTTTCGCATAATAATGTGCTATTTTCCTAAATTTAAAATCGTTTAATAAAGTTGCACTTTGGTACATAGTAATGTCATTTTACTATATGGTACTGTCACTGTCCAATTCGAGGTCAGCAGGTTAGGTTTTGCGTCAGTCTGTGTCAAAACTGACGGAAAACCTAACCTGATAACCTCAAATTTGACATAGACTTAACAGTGCCACCGACATATTCTTCATACGTTTGAATTTCCACAGCCGCCTATTTTAATGGAGATGTAGTATAATGCTTTTATATAAATGTTTGTTTATAAATACTAATACAAAATGCGAAAAAATAGTGTGCACACTTCGTAGGAAGGTTACTCGCTCGTACTCAATCAAGCTATATACGTTTAGTAAAACTTTACTTTTCCCAACTTGTTATGTAATACACTATTTACAAACGAGTTAGTGGTAATGAATGGTTAGTTAAACAATACTGGAATATATGTATTTAGCTATCGATGTTGTTCTTCATTCAACCTTATGTTTCGCTTTTCTCTATCGTGTCATTCTTTTGTTTGCCAGGATGTCGTTCAATTTGTCTCTAAGACAAGACCCATGTTTCTTCGTCCAGTAGGACTCCAGTCTCGTATCTTTGTTCGGACATGTTTTACTAATGTGGTCATACCATAACAGTTTTTTCTTATACTCTATATTTTATATCACATAATACGAAAAATCTCAGTTGGTCATGAAGATTCAGGAAAAATATGTCAAAGTGGAATTGGGAATAATTTTTAATAAAGAGGAGTACCTATCCATAAAAGTAATAAAAGATACAGAAATCCACGACACTCTAGAAATAAAAATAAGCGAAGAATTTAAGGTAAAGGTTGAGGGTCATTTCAATTCGCCCAACTGGGGGCGGGCTGCTATAGGGACCTTGCGTCCAGCTTCAGCCAAGAACGGGAATTATAGAATGGGTGAGAAAAATGAGGGGTGGAGAACCGGAAAGAGGCAAGGAAAGGTTGAGAAAAAGTACTGCCCCAAACCAACTAAAAACCTGAATCAGAGCAGACGGCCACGGGAATCGAACCCGCGACCTTCCGAATGCTAAGCAGACGTGATAACCACTAGTCTAAAATATCCAGTTACTGGATGTTCGTTTCTCAGTGGTATATCTATGACTATTTATGTCTTATTACCTTTCATTAGATTCTCTCTACTATGCATTTATATTATTTACTGCATTTTCTAACGCTTTTCTTTTTTCAGTACTTCAATACAATCTTGAAATTTCAGACATTTGTCAAAATTGAGGTAAATTTCGACCTATCTATCAAGATCAAGACAATGATAGGTAAATACTTAAGGTTACCAGTTTTGAACACGCAATAAAAATTATTTTGATCACGACTCACTGTCCTGTGAGCATAATTTTCTGTTTAATAGGTCCCCGGACTATTTTTCCCCACTTGAAATTTCTGTTGCGAACTAGAAAGATACAAAATAAAAATAATAGTAATAAATGCAGAAAGAAAACTTAAAACCGCATTTATCCGAAATAAAAATACACCGAGCAAATGCTGGATTTCCAATTGGTAAACCAGAGAATGAGTAGAAGCAGAATTAGAACGAAGAAACAATCACGCGCCAACAGAAAAGAGTAGTGAACAAAAAAAAACATTTATATGATTTACAAGAACAACATGCTTAAACATGACATGCTATTAATTACAGGTGACCGCAATGCTAAGGTAGAGAAAAAGTGTATGGATGCACTACAGGAAAACAGTCTACACTTGGAATGTAACTCCAATGGATTAAAATTAGTTAATTTCGCAATGACCAAGCGTTTTGTATACTCGTATACTATAACCAAAGCACATGATGTCCTCACAAACCGATTCAGAAAATAGATCTCTCCGGTTGGGAAAACGAAGAACCAGATCAATACTATTAATACGAGATATTACACCAGCATTTTAGATGTGACAAAATATCGGGAAGCACAATGTAATTTAGATCGTTACATGATCAAGATAAAGTTGGGAGAATACAAAGGAACCCTATAACGAACCAGTGGAGCACTGGGATGTAGCGAAACTGGAAGAAAAGGCAGTTCACAAGAAAACCTCAAGACACTATAACTAGAAGACTAGCACACTTGGAAATATGAGAAGAAAGACTGGGAGAAAAAACAATAGATGTACAATGGAGAAAATATTATACTGGAAAGAACAGAGAAAATAATCGGAAAGAAAAATAAGACGGAAAAGAATAATTCGATCGATTCAGTGCGAAAATAAAAGAGAAATCAACAAGAAAATCTTTGAAAGCATACAAAGTCTACAACAAAATAAACAAGTAAGAGAATGCTATAAGGTTATCTTATAAGTAACACCAAAGCAGAATATCGACGAAGAACAGAAATAGTTAAAGACAAAGAAGCGGGAATGACAATCTTGGAAGATGGGTGGAAAGCTTGTGAGAGCACTTGAATAGTCCAGAAGAAGAAGTAAAGAATGACAGTCAGAGAATAGAAAATGTAAGATTTTGAACAGCAAACAAGAGAAAAAGCAACAATAACTGCGATTAAGATACTTAAGAATAACAAAACACCTGAACCCGCGCTATCACACAGCTGCAATAAGAAGATGAAGCGAACTTGCCAACATAAAACCGATTTTGAGGAAAGGTAAATCAGTCCTGATATTTACTATTAAACAAATCATGGAGAAAACTTGGAAATGCCAACTTGACATCTATTGTATTTTCATGGATTTTCGAAGTGCTTATGACAGCATAAAGAGGAAAAAATTGTAAGAAGTACTAGAGAAGTTTTAAGATACTTGGAAAGTTAGTAATGATGATCAAGTGTACGATTGAATAATTTTAATACAAGTTAAAGAACAGAATAAAACAACATAAATGGCAGAAACAAGAACAGGGCTGAGACAAGGGGATATCCAATCACCTGTATTCTTGAATCTAGCCCTTGAGAAAGTCATATCCGACAAAGACATCGACCAACGCGGCATAATCTATAATATTTTTTTTAAAGTGGTTACTTATGTTGATGATATACCTTCTTGGAATTAGTTGAACAAAGGAAAAGATTGACCAAGATAAAATAAAAATACTAGAAATCACTAAAAGCCAATCATGAGTGAAACAGAACATAAAAATAGAATATTTTAACCAAGAAGTAGTTAATAGTTTCAAACACTGAGGAGTAACAACCAAGAACCAACGGAAATGAAGCTCTAGATCATCAAGCAAATCGAGCAAATTTTCATTTATTCGAAGTTTAGGAGACAAAAACAAAGACAGAAGCATTAAATTAATGACATAAAATGTTAATAAGACTTCTAATTACATACGGAAGTGAACCATTAACGGTTACTTAGATTAGGGATGTTTGAAGAGTCTTCGGATAGATCTTAGAAACAATTAAAGATGGAGAGACCTAGAGGAGTTAATGGAACCACCAATGACAAGAGTTTAAGGAGTAGGTTATAGTAAGTAATGTATATAATATTAGGAAGACGAAAGGGATGAATGAGAATGCCATTTTCAGGTGGGTAGAAGAACAAACGCCGGAAGAAACAAGCAAGCAACTTTGGTGTCTCCTTGGAACCTTAGCTGCATCGTGAAATATCATTCTTCCGGTCCATATGAAGATGTTTCTGTAATTTTTAAGTTTTAATAATTTTTTCAAGGTGTTCTTTAAATTGTTGTCCAGTTTGTCTCTTAACAATTAAACATTTGTAGTAATTTCCGATTGTTATTTTTTGGAACATGGTATCTAAACATGTTTACTTGTTTTCGGAGTACGGAATATCTATTCAAAAATAGTTGCATTTGAAGAGAAACAAAAAGTCGTTACAGCGCGGCAAAAATAAATATATTTAAAAATCACGCCGAATACCTGTTTCCACGAAAAGAAGGCAAAGATGAAGAGTTATTCAAAACAAAATATCTGTTTGAAACATAATATTCCCTAAAATTCCATTTTGCATTGGTCAGTAAGCGAAGTCACATACTTAGACCATCAGTAATACTACAAAACAGATCTTTTAAATATATGAACAACAGAACAACGCTCAGAAAGTGTAAAAAAATCTCTCCTCAGCTTTCCTCAGCCTTCTATCGTCCACTGCTGAACATAGGCCGCCCCTCAGTCTTACAAAGCTGTTATTTTTTGGTCAATTTGAAGGCATTTTCTTAATGTCGTTGAACAACGTTGTTTGTGGACGTCCGACGTTTCTTCTTGATGTTCTAGGTCTCCAACGTGCAACGCGGTTTACTCATTCTTCCCGACGTGACCTACCCAACTCCACTTCAGTTTGACGACTTTCTACATGACTGCAGTAACTTTTGCACGTCGTCTGATACCAGTGCCTCTAACTGTGTCCCTCAGACTTATACCAAGCATTGATCTTTCCATGGTATGTTATGACATACGTCATACCTTCCCTCTCAAACCTAGGTGGCCAACATAGACATGTTCGTCAACACTCTCCATAATTTGTAGGTTGTGAAATTGTTTGCGGGTGTTTAACAGTATTTAAGGTATTCGAAGCTAAGTCGCGGACAGCTAGCATTTGTTCTAATTCCTCCTCATTTTCACTGCTGATTCCGACGCCGTCTATGATTCTTCCTGTTCTTTCCAAAAGTAACTTATTAAATACATTTTCTAATTCCACCTTAAAAAAGTTGGAGAAATGCTATCTCCTGTCTTATACCTTTTCTAACGATATTTTTCTTCTTTGTTTCTCACTTTCGTCACTTAACGTGTGTGGTTCCATTGTTGTAAATTTTCAAATAATACAAAAACATCTGTCAGTAGGTTCTGTTAACATTGGGAAACGTTGTTAAGAAACTCTTTTTTTAGGTTCTGTTTAGTTTGACCGATTGATCACAATTGTGATGCCAATTACATCGGTCAAACTCAACAGAACCTAAAAAAAAAGAATTTTTCAACATAGAACGTCTGTAAAAACAAAAGTTTTAACTCCCAACAAGGCTAATACTGCGTTGTCCGATCATGCATATGAAAACTATCACAATTTTAATTTCAGCTCACCTAAAGTCTTGCAAAGAGAAAATAACTTACATAAACGTTTAGTTTATGAAATGATTGAAATTAAAAAAATATAAATCTATTAATTACTCTTTCATATCAATTTAATAATTTTAATACTCACCTTGAGTATTAGTTGTTGAAATATCTTCTAACTATTAAACTTTTTAACCTATGGGAATTTTCCCAGTTGGCGGCCCTCAGATTCTAAATTTGATAAATGTCATTGCTGCATTGACAAATTAATTTGTAAAGATTTATCTTAACATTTTATTTAAAACCATGAAGGGGAGTGTTAATTCCTCTCCATATTTTTATTACTTACAATGATTTGGTAAGAGATTTTGAGTTTGCATTGTTTTCATGTTATTCTAACCTAATTCTCTCATTTATAGATATTTTCAATGTAACCATTTAATATTTTTACGTCTGATGAAGTTATTGATATAACGAAACGTAACGTTACTGTTAATTATGCTGATTATAATCAGTATCTGAAGAATTGGCTGCTTTATTTCAACCTCCGTTTCCTATTGTTGTAAATATTTCGTAGAAGTGTTGTGTACTGTTCGTACTGTTTAGAGATGATCGATGGTACTAAAACCTAGCTTTTTAGTCAAGCGATATGATTCAGTATGAGTCGTATGGTCTCGGAAAGAGCGTTTCCATCCGTTTCAACATCTCGGTTGGTATATACGTATTTGTTCTTCTTCAGGACATCTGTTTTAAAGTTGCATGCATTTAGTCTGTCGTGCCTTCTGGGATTTCCTCGGTGTTGACTTCTGAATTATTAATGATTAGTTTTTATTTGGATAGACACATACAAGCCGGTTTAGAATTTTTAATCTTCGATGTATGTATGTATGTATGTATTATCAATAACCTCATTTTACCTTGCAGTATAGAGGCTGATGCTTTATGTGCTTGCATCTGGCGGTACAATGCTCAACTTGCCCCGGATTCGGGTTACTGAGTTGTAGCGCGCCTTTTGGGGTTGCGCAGCAACCATTGTGTGCGGTGTGTGTGTCTTCGAAATGCGTTAACCTTGTTACTCTGTCTCTTCAGTCCGTGGTTCTGGTAAAGCACAGTTAATTTGGTGCCCAACTGTGAATGGTCTCACCGAGCCCGATTCCTATCGCCAAGGCTGCGGAAAAACTCCGGCCCCTGTGGGATTCGAACCGAGGACTTGCTTAATGCAAGTCTAGCGCCTACCCAACTGCGCCACGCGGCTTCTCTTAATCATCTTAGAAATTATAAAAATTCTGTGACGAGATTATCATGGCTGTTTTTCATCGGATAAATTCGTTGTTTGCTTTGTGACATTTTAGTCCTTAGCACGTTCATATTCTTGTTTTTTTTATCGCTTCCTGACCTTTCGTTTGATGCTCTTTCTGATTTTTCTGTAGTCATCAGAAGTTTTGTTCATAGTATGCCCATGTTGGAAGAGATTTCCTGTTTCTTTGATGATCTGTTCGTTTCCTTTCCGTTTACTTTGACTCCATATCTTCTTTGCTGTAATTTGTGTATTTCTTGTGACTTCTTGAAATAGTTTAATGCTAAATTGTTGAGCTTGTTTAAAGCTTCAAGTTTCTTTTATTTCCTTCTCGTACTTTTTTTCACTATTGTCTCTTAACACGTCGGTCATTAGATATGGTTTACTTTGGAGGAGATGGAGTGTTTCAAATTTCGTGTTGATTCTAATTGCAATCCTTATCAGTCTATGATCACTAGATTTATTGTTTGCTATTATAAAATTAATTTAATTGTTAACTTTCCATCAGGGCTTTGTCAACTCCATTTGCTTTTTAATGATTTTTTTTTGAAGTACATATTCATTCAGCAGTTATTTTCAATGCCAAATTTGCCAACATATTGGCATTAAAAGAATAGACTTACGAGTTTTCCAGTTCTTCAAACCAGTCTAAAGTTTGTACATTTTTAATAGGCACCCTTGAAATGTCAATTTTCAATAATTAAACGATGCCAGGGACATTATCATTTTTTCTAATTCGATTATTCCTCTGCACGTTTTGTTTACCTTTGCCCTTTAAATCGGCCGACTTCAAACGGTCTGAATCCGTTCACAGCATTCTAAATAATTCAGAAAGCAATCGGGACACTTTCCCAGCAATGCTTCAACATCTCATTCCCGTTCCTGTAGAGATCGTTAGCAGAACAATTGCACCTACAATTTACAAGCTTTTACCGCGATAACAGTGTCGACGTCCTGATGCGCTTTCACTCTCTTTATCATTACATTTACACCAGTTTCCTGAATTAATGCAAAACCGGAAATATATTATATCACATTAAGAATAATTTAAGCGAAATATGGTTTTTTATAGCTTCATTTTTACAATTACGGGGAACCTGCACGTAAACAGCATGTGAACACATTTAAATTGTTGTGCATTTATAGATTGGAATTCTTTCTTCAGACGCTTGGTTACTGCATCAGTAACAGCGCCCTTAGTGTACCAGATAGTAGCAGTTTGGTCTGCTAAAAAATCCTACATTTGTACTTGAACAGCGACAAATGAGAAACATTTATGATCATTTGTTCGACTAATAACTCTGTAATTCTGTAAAAACCAAATGTTTGTAACTGAAGTCATGTTTTTTTTCAAGAATCGCTTTTAATTAAGCATAAAAAAAATTCCAGTATTAACGTGGTAAATTATTAATAAAGCAATTCGTTCATAATGAAAGACCGGACAGGGATCACAAGTAAAAGGAATATATCGAGAGATAAAAAAACTGTTCCTCAGCAGGCTGTGGAATGAAAAGTCACGTCTTTACTTGTGACAGATAATAATTAGTTGTCAATTTCTCTACGAATCTGGCAGATTGTTAAAAGATTTCTGCTCCTAAAAATGACGTTTCATTTTTATTTAACTAGTGAATCACCCGAGTTACGCTTCGGGTCGCAAATTTAGAAGAGATTCATTAATATAAATTAAAAAAAGATGCACCGGCCGGGAATCGAACCCCGGCCGCCCGCGTGACAGGCGAACATTCTATCACTGAGCTACGGAACTTCGTTGAACTTCGCGCTGCTGTAGTGGTATATAATGAATCAGCTTAGCTACGCTGAGTTTTGCTAATTTGCCAATTTAATTAAAACCTTTTTTGAAAATAAAAACCGGCCTACGATCTAAGTCTAACAATTAGCAACATTTTAAGCCATCATACAACTTAATCGGTCCAGTATCGTTGGAAGAGCTAGTGAACCAAGATACAAAGAGATCAACGATTTTATGTAGTGGATTCCAGCTGGCACAAGTAAAGACGTGACTTTTCATTCCACAGCCTGCTGAGGAACAGTTTTTTTTTGGATCTCTCGATAGTAATTGTATGTACTCGTTAAAACTAGCGATAAACCAATAATTCAGGGCGCCAGGTTCACATCTTAAAGAAATCTAATAAAACCATCTGATACGAGACACGTCGAGAAATTAGTCTGAAATGAAAGCAGCAATGAGAAAGAAACAATACTGAATTTTCCATGAATTTTATGAATAGGCATATAAACGACACCAATTTGAATGCACCTCGTATGCGGACGGCAGGTTGCAGTGGAAAGGCAAACGGGAAATTAGTGACAAAAAAGGACACGATATTAAAGACACATTGATTTGTTTACATATCGATCGCGTCACTAAAAGCCAAATTTAAGAATGTAAGCACTTGTATGGAATCAGTCAAGGCGAATGTACTAAAGCAACTTTAGAAGCATAATATAAAGATAGTAATCGTACTTAATTAATAGTACACGAAATATTACGTCAATTATAATTGCTGAGGGCGCCAACGAGTCTTTACCTATGATAAATTTGCCCAAATAAAAGCGAGAACTCAAACTCAAAAGAAGGGAGTCGATTGCAAGATAATCTTAAAAACTAATAACATAGGGCCAGAGTCCGAAGGTCGCAGTGACAAAATAAGACAAGTAATAGTAACAAATGTATATAATAGCCAGGTAGTAACACATTGTGGTGTTTGCATATCAACATTCAATACGACTGGTGCACACAACATATGATCTAAAATAATGGCACTAGCCTAAATATCACCCATTCTACATCATAAGCTGGTCAACGGGATCATACACACAGTAAACAATTAAATGTATAAATACAATAAAACTTCACGAGGGAATCTGAAGGATTCAGCTCTATTCATAGAGGCGCTCGGCCAAAAATTGGTAAGTTAATGAAATAGCTAATAAAGTGCACAAACTAAACGGTTGCTCATTCGGTTTGACTACTCTCTGAGTACAATATTAGCTCTGGCGAGCAGCCCACACCGCATCGGGGTCAAGACCGCCTCATAATTTGGGCTCACCGGGAATGAGGTTCAAGAAAACCCAACCATCCAAGGAGATCATCACACTGGGAAAAACAGGATCAGAAAAGCACGATGGTGATAATAATGTTGCAGCGCTAGCAGTAGCGGCTGAAAGTACAGCACAAATCAGAAAGAGTACTTACCCCAAATTTGGGGCAATAAACGCAAAACTTCAGCAAACTCGCACGCCTAATCCGTCATCCTGACGAAGGAGAAATTACTCCTACACGTCCAAATCATCCTCATTTCCAGCACAACATAAAAGATTCCTAACGCGTCGCTTGAATGCAAACTTTTCGTTAAAAACAAAAAACCTTCAGCCAAACCGAGAATGCGACCTATCTAGTTTGACACAGTAACAAGTAAAAGTATTGCAAGGTAAACATTAAGCCCTAGCAAAAATGATAGCGATCCGATGTTATCACCATTAGCTGCCGATGCAGCTGGGGAAAGGGACGAAGCGTATTTATGCATTACGGTAATCAATTAACTTACGAACAGTAGCTAGTTTCTTAATATACCAATGAGGCAATAATTATATATAACAGCAATGAGATAAACATAGAAGCAAATATTTGAGTAGGTTTGACGCTCATTTTAATTATAACATAATTCGCCTACGAAAATAATGTTTGTACGGCCATTTCTTTCTTGCTCAAGCGTTCTGTTTTTTTTTGTTGCTAACTCATTACCGTTATATATAATTATGGCGCCATCGGTATATGGAAATAAGTACGACCTTTAACAACGTATCGGGAAACACCTGAAACAAGTCTGGAGCACGACACGGCGATAAGACAGCAAGCTCCGAACGGCTTCCCAAGGCAGCGAATAAGTTAAATTCAGAACGAATCAAGGTACGTACGAACAGAAGCTGTTATGAATAGAGCTATAAAGAAATCTACGAATTAGAAACCAGAAGTGGTCGCCTAGAGTTATCTTACCCCAAATATTTTAACGGGCTTGAAGCACAATGCCTTATCTTCAAACGGCAAATCGTGAGAGACTAAAGCCAGAACCTTAAGCTAGTATCGTGTTGCCTATAAGAACTAAAAGAACTAATGCGTACAAGGCTAAAGATAACTAACAAACCAGTGAAAAAATTACCCAAACGCAACGCGTTGTCTGTTTGAAATGCGTCTTAGCTCCAAATGAAGACTAATGCAAATGTCAATATGACAGTTATAAGGAACAGTGTCAAGGAGACCGTTATTATTAAACTGTGTTGTTGAAATTACACACAAAGTTCGTCAGATAGTTATGCAACCTTATACCACAAAAAATAAACAAATAGCTACCCTAAAACAGCGGCATGTTAGTGCCCTTCAGATCAATCCCATTTGAAAGCCACAGTCTTATCTCAACGCTTCTTCTACTTCTCAGCTTTTGGAATCGACATTAGCCTCGTTGTGGCATTCTCCTTGATCCGCTCTACACAGGGTGTTTCTTAATGATATGCGAATATTTATGGGGGCGAATCTACATGAAAAATTATCATGGTCCAAAAATGTTCCGTTATGAAAGTACGGGGTGTTAAAAGTTTTAGGGAAAAAAATGGAAATTAATTAATATTTTCGAAACCGCTTGAGATATTTCAGTGATATTTAGTACGCAGCGATAGTTAATAAAGGTATATATTTTTCAATACAAAAATAATTTTCAGCTTTAACAGTGGCGTGCGTACGGGCAGTGACTTCAATATTTTTGAAGAAAAAAATGGTACGCCAATGGTTTTTTTTCTAAAATAAAAACATTTTTGAATTCCGCGATTAATTTGAAACATAAGAGCTCTCTTGAGTGGTTTTCCTGCAATGCTCCGTTTTTGAGTAAAAAAACACTTGTGAAATTATTATTAATTTAATAGGAAAAATTAAACACATTACGGGTTGGCATCTGCTTGTAATAAACAACTAACTAATTAAAACTAACATGGAGTGATTATTACAAAAATTGTTGAAAATGGCCCCCTTCACTTAATATGCATGCTTCCGCCCTCCTTCTCATGTAATTGCGCCCTCGTTGAAATATCCCTGGAATATTTTTTATCTACGACCACTACTAAAAGTAGGCCTTTTAGCGCTAGCTTGTTTCACTAAAAGTGACGTTTTATAGTTTAGCGTGGTTAAAGAAATCAGCTGTTTACTTTTAGCCCATGTGCTAAAAGTGAAGTGAGGTTATAAAACTACAATTTCGAACTGGAAGTGAAGTTGTAAAGTTATTCTAGTTGCTTCTTGCGTTACAGGTAAAGTGTTTTTGAAATAATTAAAGCGTTATGTAATGAATACAGTCAGATGTGGAGTATTAATAATTACCTTTCGTAACTGATCTTGACAGTACTGGCATCGCAAACATTCGCCAGCGCGGCATGGCCGACTGTTTATTATGACATAAATTAGAAGTGTCGTAGATGCAAACCTTTGTTAAATCGATATTTATGGATTAATAACAGTAAAATTAAGGTCGTAGATAAAATATTGTATGCAACGCGTGCTAAAAGTCGTTTATGTCTCGTGCATAAACGTCAACTTTCAGCACTTGTTGCATAAATAGCTATTATTCTATCACATTTTGCAACAACTCTTTCTCCTAATTCTTCTACAGTGTTAATGGGACTTGTGTACACTAGCGTCTTAAGATGGCCCCAGAAAAATGAATCTAAGCTGCTGAGGTCGGGGGACCTTGGTGGTAATTCTTGTGGCCCACCACGGCCAATCCAACGATTTGGATAAACAGTTTGTAAATAATTGCGAACCACTACACTGAAATGTGCTGGTGCACCATCGTGCATGTACCACATATGGTTTCTTATTGGTATCAGAACATCCTTAAGCAGCAAAAGCAGTTGTTCTTGAAGGAAATTGAGGTAAGATTGTCCGTCAAGTCGTCCCGGCAAGAAGAATGGGCCAATAAAGTGGTTACCAATAATTCCTGCCCATACGTTAACTGAAAATTGGTGTTGGAAATTGGTTCTGGTTACGACATATGGATTTTCTTCCGCCCACAAATGATTGTTGTAGAAATTGAGAATGGCATTTCTTGAAAAATTTGCTTCGTCCGTGAACAGAATGTGTTTCAAATTGCGAATTTTGTGCAATATTATGAAGATACCACTGACAGAAGGTCACACGCCTTGGAAAATCTCTGGGAAGTAATGCCTGTACTCTTAACATATGGTACGGATATAATAAAAAAATCCACTAAAATTCTCCAAACAATTTGTTGGCGATCTTCCTCGTACTCGTTTTAGGATGTTCTTCGACTTTGTGCAGCACCGCTTCCTCAATTTCAGGTGTTCTCACATTTAGAGGTCTACCCCAGATGTACCTCTTCGGACACTACCAGTTTCAACAAGACGACGATGAATATTAGAAAAGGTTCGACTATCTGACAAAGCACAATTGGGATATCTCTGGTGATAAATAAGTCTGGTTTGCTCTCCATTACCGTCGGCGAGGCCATACACGTAATTCATTTCTGCATTTGAATAATTCACCATTTTTAACAGGAAGCCGCGTGGCGCAATTGGGTAAGCGCCAGGCTTGCATTAGCAAGTCATCGGTTCCAATCCAGCGGGGGTCGGACTTTTTCCGTAGCCTTGGCGTTTGATATCGGGCTCGGTGAGACCATTCACAGTTAGGCACCAAATTAACTGTGCTCTACTCAGAACTACAGACCTAAGAGATAGAGTAACAAGGTCAACACATCAGCACATCACACAATGGTTGCTGCGCAAGCACCAAAGGCGCGCTCCAACTCTGTATCCCGAATCCGGGGCAAGTTGAGCATTGTACCGCCGGATGCCAGCGCCTAAAGCACCAGCCTATACACCGCAAGGTAAATGAGGTTACAGATAATACATACATACCAGTTTTAACAAAATTGTAAAAATAAAATAAATAATTCACAGCGCAGACTTGAACGACAGAGACTTTTAGAAAATTTCAGATGTCAAAAGAAAGTGACATATTCCATGGCAACTAGATTCATTGCAAAATTGTATTCTTCAATAATTAGATTAATTTTCTCGGACAATACAACGGCCAGAAACGGCGCATCGCAAGAAAACAACTCAAGAGAGCTCTTATGTTTCAAATTAAACTGTGAATTTAAAAATATCGAAGTAACTGCCCGTACGCACGCCACTGTTAAATCTAAAATTATTTTTGTATTGAAAAATATGCAGCTTTATTAACTATCGCTACGTACTAAATATTAATCTCAAGCGGTTTCGAAAATATTAATTAATATCCATTTTTTCCTAAAACTTTAACACCCCGTATTTTCGTAACGGAACATTTTTGGAACACAGTTTATAAAGCAAACTATAATTCATTTTTCATGTAGATTCACACCCTTAATATTCGCATATCATCCAGGAACACCCTGTATACTCCAATACCTTTCCCTTAAAGAACGATTTGAGTTTTTAGAACAGCCAGAAATCCCAAAAGGAGCTATGTGAAGGTTGTACAGAGAATGTTTTCTTCATTTTTTTGTTGAATATCTCAAAATGTGGTGGGAACAGGCGGGTCAACACATCTTGTGGTTAAAGAATACGCATTGGAAATTTAGTTGCAATGGATCGGTTTCAACAATATGGGGCCATAGAGTAAACCTTTCCATGGAAGTCGTGCGGACCATGTCCCTAGGAAAATTGGTATCTAAGCGGGAGACATTAATGGAGTTATTTCAAATCAAAGGTTAACATGAAAATTTAAAAAAAATGTGAACCAATTAATAGTAAGAACCCATGAAGAACTCATGGAGTTTCTCCAGACTTGTCGAAACATGTCATGGAACATTTCCCGTTCTGCTTTGAGGAGATGCTGCGGCGCGAAGGAAGGCATCTTGATAATTTCACCTTCCACAAATAATTTTTCCTTTTTTATACATTAAAATAAAAAAATATTTGAAATACATACAATTTTTATTGACTGAGTTATACTCTTTCGAAAAGAGGAAAACATTCCCGGATACCGTGGAGAACAGGGGGCAGTAGCATTGTTGAAGCTGCCAGTCACTGTTTTCCCAGATGTGCGATTACTTACTCCCAAGTAGTACTCCCTGTTCATCGTCTGACCTTATGGAATATGCCCTTCGTGAAGTCAAGAACAGGTTGCTCCGACCTTGATGCGACTTCTTCGTCTGGTGCTTTCCACTGGGACGCTTCACCAGTTGAATTAACTAAGAATATCCTTTATAGAGATCATTGATCATCAAAAGTGTTTTTGTGTGACGGCTGGAGAGTGTAAGATTAAACCAATAATAAAGAAGTCTTCATTTAATTTCTTATCTAAGCAATAATATAAAATGCATATTAGTTACTTAGTAGTCCATACCATACCTGACTATACCAGGTTATGTTAAATGAGGTAATTTTTGTTCGGCAAGAATACTAGTAAGTATGGTTCACATTGGTATTACATTACTTAAATTGCAATTATCATCTCACCTTTTCCGTGATTGTTCAGATGGTTGTGGGTATCCAAGTTACACTATTGAAGTTTTTTCTAAGTTTGGTCAACTGTCTCAACAAAATATGGTAACTTTAAAGCAATATGATTTCCATAGATCGCCTTCGCCATACCGCCAAACCGTTGGCGAAGATGCTATCGCAAAAGCAAACAGCCATGGAGCTCGGGGACCGGTCGGGCGCGTTGAGGCGAGTCCCCGTCTTCGTGATTGCCGAAACAAAGGGACCAATTACTCTTCGAAAACGATTACGCTTCCCATCGTATGACAATTAAGAAGAGTCCGTGTCTGGTAATTAGAGAAATTTGGCCGAACGCGACTAATTACGTTAATTGTCGCGGCCGTTTCCGAGGCCCAATTCGCCGCGGGCATAGAGCCGACATTTCTGGGTGAAAGGGGTAGATTCGCCGATCCGTGGGAATGTGCACGCATTCAGTGCTAATACGTGCAGCAGTCCCACGCGAGCGATGGCGACAACTGCATTCCGTTTATTTATTTCCTAATTGCCGCAGCGCAATCTCGTTAATTAGATCGAGCTGGATAACTGCTCTTTCATGCTGCTTTGGGAATATTAAAATCGCACTTGAACTTCTCCCACTGAACAGACGTATCTCGACGGGCACGACACTCACTCCACCCTAATAATTGCCGGTGTAAAAAGCGTTGCGTTTGGAACAATTAATCTTCCTGGAATGGTTGGATAGACATTTGAGAATTATAGCGCGTTGTGATTAAAAGATATATCAAACAGACAACTACTTTAATTAAAATTCAACATTCAAGAGAGATTTACCACAACGGAACAATGTGAATTGTAGTGTTAAACATATACTGGTAAGTTCTAGACTCTGTTGTGAACAAGTGTTGTTCTCAATAACCAGCTCGTCCATATCATCCTCCATCTGTCCACAATACTAAGTCGCGATGTAGCCACATCTATATGTAAGAATTTTCTTCCATTCTCAACTTTCTGTGATCATCTCTCAATGTTCTATACCATCCGGCGCTTGCTTCATTTATGAACATATTCATTCTATAATCTTCGGATGTTTACTCCAGTTAACATAACAAGGTTCTTCGTTCAGCTTCTTGGCGTCTAGTATAGTTGTTATCATTATTTTAGTCGTTCTTTCTTTGGGTCTACTAAATAACTCTGGTATGACTTCACGATACCTGTAAGTAGCAATCTTTCTTCAACTTCGATCGCCACAGGACCATATTGCAACAAGCTAGTGGAGAAGAAGAAGGTAGCGTGGCTCAGTCTTTAACTCGCTGGGATACTGATCCACGTTCCTCCAGGTGTCACGTACTTTAGCGTTTTTCGTGCGTGAAAATAGTAGTGGAACGCAACGGGATACCACCACGATACCGATGAATCTATCCCCAGCATGTTTCCACCCCATTCAAGGGTTGAAATCGTCAACGTGCTGCAATATTTACATTTCTCATCAGCGCCTCTTTCCATGAAATAGCAGCACCAAGACAAACCTATTGAGGTGTAGGGCTCTACTTAGTTATAAGTATTATTGTAATATATCTTAGTACAATGTAAAACATGTAAATAAAGCATAAGACACTTTAGGACGAAGAAGT
>CALNHX010001276.1:0-183400 GCA_940337035.1 Agriotes lineatus
AACGCCACCTTTTACCATGGCCTCGGTATAACAACACTGGCGAATGTCCCGGATTATGACTGGGACCATGTTCTGGGAGGTTGGTCAATTTACCCCGGAGACAGGTTGGCCCGTGGGAGTCGAGTGGCTCTCCAACAGTGTAGTACTCAGAATGAGGATCAAGTTAAGGGGCGTCGCAGACTTGTCGGATATAATTTCAGTGCTTTATCAGCATGGGCACGACCTATTACATCTTTAGTCAAAACGGATGAAACGACAAGCAGATTTGACAACTCTGGCATGATGCGAGTATGGCTTCAAGCGATACCGGACCATTTTGTTGAGCTGTATCATATAACTACTATGGAATCGATCATGCGCATTTGTGTGTATGTTAACCTGATATTGACATACGAAACAAAGTTGTTTTACGACTCCGCATACGGGCTTGGCAATCATGTCCATATGTTGGCAATGGCGACTGCTGGACACTTTGCTTTGATATTTTCATTGACAAACCTGAGCCTTGCGGCTTGGACAAGGTTTGATACCCGCAAGGACGACGTCCTAACATACGGCGAGCCACTAATGCGATAACTGATTATGTCAATTTACAGGATATAATCGACACATGGCTCGATTGGGATGAGAATGTTATCTACGAGTACTATGGGCTTGACCCTTTTAACAATTCGATGTGGATGATGACACATCCCTTACCACACCACTTTGTCTTGCAGTGGTCAAACAAATTGAAGTTGACCGCTGGAAAGACAACTGAGAACACCACATACTTTTATCATAACGGGAACAACCATCAAGGGTTAGCGTTGTCTGGCCTCTCCTTACATTCAAGATTATTGATGTACTGTACAACGGACGCCTTTACTACGATACCTAGCTATAGGAAAACAGCATCTCTAGGGAGGGAAGTTGATGAGTGCCTCCTCTCTGAGAAACCGGCACTGTACCGAGTCTCAGGTTCTAACATGAGATACTTGGATGCCGCTGTTATGGCACTCACGATTAGGGATTACTCAGTACGCCTTTTCAACGTGGTTCCTGCCTGGCAGGTTTATGATCTCCTCGTGGAAGTGATGACCAAAAATCCCGCTGCTTTCGACAGTTTCCTTGCTCTAGTCGGAAACAATGACGATAACCTCCAGGATGCTCTGACAGGGTTCCAGAATCTAGATTCAGAGGTGAGCATCCTTGTCGCCAACACCGGAAAGCTACTCAAGAAGAAGAAAGCTATTCCTTCTGGGAAGGCAGGGACCCCACCATAAGATATTGTGTCCCCTCCATTTTCATGTTAGAGTTAGAGCCTAAAATGGATCTACTTATAAAAGACTTAGATCAGGATGATTTGAGTTCCTTTCAAAAAATGGTGCATGATAGCGCAGTGAAGGGGATTAGGAAATACTTATTCGGACGTCATTGGGACTTTATATACACGTCAATAAGGCAGATGTATCAAGTAAGAGCTGCATTAACGACAGATGCAGTATATCCGACATCTGCGTATGCTCTTTACGTAGGCACAGTTGCTTGGGCACGTGTCCTAGAGTTGCATGAGGGTAATGGCTACGGAGTCAATTATGATGAACGCCGTTTTATTCAGGCTGTGAAGGATGGAAAGTATGAACTACCTGTGACAATATCTAGATACCTCGCAGGATTTGGGAATTTCACACTCCCTTCAGGTAGACAAATGTTCTTTCAAAAGATGGAACATGTGTATAGGAGAGCTGGAGATCGCTCGATTGGATGGTTCGGCCGGGTGGGCCCGAATACCCATTTCCTATATAAGACATACCCATGCCTTGCTGTTTTCGTCCGTAGATTAATGATGGACGTTGATTTTCGTGCGCGTGAGCGAGCAGCTCGAGCACCACCTCCCCGTCGTGCAGCGGTGGAGCAAGAAGTGGACGCGGAAGAAGATGATGAGGTAGCTGAAGAACCCGCGGATGGTGATCCTAGTATGTGGGATTTGCCTGATGGCATAAGACCTGTAGGCGCTGGTGAACCAAATGAGAACTTAATGGGTTGGAAACGCTCAGTGTCACATCTTCATTACTTATTTGGTGAGCTAGAGGGTAGGGACGAGAAAGAGAAAGAATTATATAATTCTGAAACATGCGGAACACTCCAGACAGCGGTGGGTAGGTTAACTAATATCTGTGAAGACCTCAAGAGGTCATATGATACTTTTAATGCAGCCACAAGCGGTAAAACACAAGGAACAGATAGGTCTGCTCGACAGCAGATCATGACGAGACTTGAGGACCTTCAAGCCGCTGTTGCTAAGCTAGATATTACAGCTTCAGCAGGAACTCCAGCTGGGATACCAAGCCTGGGATACTCAAAGATATAATCCCAAAGATGGGAATATTCAGTGTGTCAACCAGTAAAGACCAATTCCAAGCATCAGAAATACCTGAAGATGCAGATATTACTGTTAACTTTTACTTGCTTGAAAGTAACACAGGAGGGTTCTCAAACGACAACATAATTAAGACTTACATAGAAGTATTTAAGTTTCAAATAGTAATAGTCAAGAGAGGGCCAAATGAAGAAATACAAAGTGCTATATTGCTTAATAGTGATCTCAAAAAAGTAGCAAGTGTACTAGGGAAACTTAGAGGGTTTGACAATAATTGGACAGTAGAAAGTGCCCTGCAAACATTAATAACAGATAAGTTGACAAGTATAAAGTCAAAAAGTAAGAAAAGTAATATCCGAATTATAGAGAGGTTAGACGATAGAAAACCAGTTATTGCTCTTCATAAAAATTATGCTAAGGTATACGTAAGGAAGAATCTTAAAAAATATCCATACTTACACGTCCAAAGACAATAACAGACAAAAGAGCTAGTTCAATTATATCATTTTACATGAACTGTTTTATACTATGTATGCCTGAAACAGCAATTGCTGATATGAGGCTCGCCCTTAATTACTCCATCCGGTAGCACCGCTCACCCTGGACCCTCTATGAGACCTAGTCTTCTAAGTGCTCCTCCAACGACGAATAGCCCAATTCCCTCGATCTTTGGCTCCTCCCAATCCACTGAGTGATCCTCTGCCTTCACTGCTAAGCCAACCTTCAAGCTCTGGTGCAGTTTTCAACACCGGTGAGTATCCCAATTGACGATGAATATACAGATGAAATTTAAATGTTTTAGACGAACCGGATTCCAGATTGTGCAGTCGTTTAGTCGACTAAGTCGTTTACTTAAGTCGTTTACTTAAGTCGTTTACTTAAGTCGTAAACCAGTTATCAGATACTGACGACGACGGACATACCAGGAAGGAGTCAGAGATCTAGACTGGATCTAAACACCAGAGCGACACGCACGAATAAGCCGCCAAGTACCAGGTCTCGTGGCTCATCTATTCGCAGATCCCATCGCGTCTGTCGCCGGTTTTTTTACTGGTGGTCCTCCTCCCTCTACATCTGGTAAGGATTCAGGGTCTGTCTACCCAGATCTACAGCAGGTCAACAATGATTCATTTATCACCATCTTAAATGATCTGGTTGGCAAGATGACCAAAATGGAGGCAGCTGTACTATCTGTGGTCAATGTAGTAGGGGCTCAATCCAATGCTATAAACCAGTTAACCACCGGGATGAGGGCCCTAGAGAAGACAATGGAGCAAAATAAAGCAGAGGACTTAGTGCAAGATGCTTCAATTCAGCTCACCTCCGCCATGACCAGACAGCTGAAGGCGCCCATGGATGAGATCCATCAGTTGTGGGTGTCCTCCCAGAAGATTGATGAATCTTTGAAACAGCAGACATCCTCCAATGAGGGACTCATGGCCAAAATGAGGGAAATGGTATCACAGATAGAGGATATCATAGTCGCAAAGACCTCAGGTGGGGACATTTCACCAGAGCATTCAGAAGCGGGAGAAGAGGATGAATCTGAGCAAGAAGAGTCAGAAGGGGAGACAGAGGAATCTCAATCTCAGTCAGAACTCCCAGAAGAGTTCATCAAGGAGGAAGACGCAGACTTGTGGGATAGAATACAGGACAGCATACCCAACATCAGCAAGAAAATGGCTGTACAACTGAGGCACATTGCTACTGAGAAAGACCTATCTCAGCTCTTGACAAGTTGGGGGGTAAAACCGGGAGTTCTTCCTCTGGGGAGGGTTCTTGATAGACTCCAAAGCAAGAGATTCCATCTGGGTCTAGCTGACATTCATCCTTACATCCGGACAGATGTTCCCACAAAGGATGAGGAAGAAGAGGAGGACCTTCCTCCAGTCGTAGGAGGAATGAGAGGTGTCGGAGTTAGGCCACGACAGACTGTGGTGGATGTGGGGGGAGTGAAATATACTAGACCTCAGGTGCCATCTGCATCCAGCACATCTGGAAGAGCTACCTCATTCCAGCCTCAGAAGTACAGAACGCTCAAAGAAATCTTGGCTCAGAAGCAGGGGTTATCCTCAGACAAGAAGGCCCCTAGGAAGAAGACCAAGAAGAATTAAGACAAAGGCAGAGCAGAGATGTGTATGGAGATCTATAAAATGTGTGTTTTTTAATCCATATTTTGCCAGAAGATCCTTGCCAGGTGGGAAAGTGGGACATAGTTTCCCCTACTTCACCCCTTAGGACTAAAATTCCGAAAAATTCTTACTTCCGCATTTTATTCTAAATGGAACCACAGCAAAAAAATCAAAAATATTTAACCCCCTTTTTTCAGTTTTCTTTTTTTATCCCTTTAAAAATGAAATTTTAAAAAACCCTAATACCACTTTTTACGGATTTTAAAAATACATCTACAGGCAAAAAAAGAATGATCTAGCTCAATAAACAAAGGAGATAGGAAGGGTTTTTTAATTTTCCCCGAATCCATATTTTCATCGTTAGGGGTTGATTAGTACAAAATCCTGAATTAGGTTCTAGGTATTTGCATTGAAAATCTTTGCAAGCAAATACCAAGTCGATATTTCATCGGGTGTAAGAGATATTGATTAATTCACGAAAACATAGTTTCCCCTACTTCACCCCTTAGGACTAAAATTCCGAAAAATTCTTACTGCCTCATTTTATTCTAAAATGGAACCACAGCAAAAAAAATAAAAAATATTTAACCCCCTTTTTTCAGTTTTCTTTTTATGCCTTTAGGGGTGAAATTTAAAAAAACCCTTATACCACTTTTTACGTATTTTAAAAATACATCTACAGGCAAAAAAGAATGATCTAACTCAATAAACAAAGGAGATAGGAAGGGTTCTTTAATTTTCCCAGAATCCATATTTTCATCGTTAGGGGTTGATTAGTGCAAAATCCTGAATTAGGTTTCTAGGTATTTGCATTGAAAATCTTTGCAAGCAAATACCAAGTCGATATTTCATCGGGTGTAAGAGATATTGATTAATTCATGAAAACATAGTTTCCCCTACTTCACCCCTTAGGACTAAAATTCCGAAAAATTCTTACTGCCTCATTTTATTCTAAAATGGAACCACATCAAAAAAATCTAAAATATTTAACCCCCTTTTTACCAGTTTTCTTTTTTTTATTCCTTTAAAAATGAAATTTTAAAAAACCCTAATACCACTTTTTACGGATTTTAAAAATACATCTACAGGCAAAAAAAGAATGATCTAGCTCAATAAACAAAGGAGATAGGAAGGGTTCTTTAATTTTCCCCGAATCCATATTTTCATCGTTAGGGGTTGATTAGTACAAAATCCTGAATTAGGTTTCTAGGTATTTGCATTGAAAATCTTTGCAAGCAAATACCAAGTCGATATTTCATCGGGTGTAAGAGATATTGATTAATTCACGAAAACATAGTTTACCCTACTTCACCCCTTAGGACTAAAATTCCGAAAAATTCTTACTGCCGCATTTTATTCTAAATGGAACCACAGCAAAAAAATCAAAAATATTTAACCCCCTTTTTTCAGTTTTCTTTTTTTATCCCTTTAAAAATGAAATTTTAAAAAACCCTAATACCACTTTTTACGGATTTTAAAAATACATCTACAGGAAAAAAAAGAATGATCTAGCTCAATAAACAAAGGAGATAGGAAGGGTTCTTTAATTTTCCCCGAATCCATATTTTCATCGTTAGGGGTTGATTAGTACAAAATCCTGAATTAGGTTTCTAGGTATTTGCATTGAAAATCTTTGCAAGCAAATACCAAGTCGATATTTCATCGGGTGTAAGAGATATTGATTAATTCACGAAAACATAGTTTCCCCTACTTCACCCCTTAGGACTAAAATTCCGAAAAATTCTTACTGCCGCATTTTATTCTAAATGGAACCACAGCAAAAAAATCAAAAATATTTAACCCCCTTATTTCAGTTTTCTTTTTTTTATCCCTTTAAAGGTGAAATTTTAAAAAACCCTAATACCACTTTTTACGGACTTTAAAAATACATCTACAGGCAAAAAAAGAATGATCTAGCTCAATAAACAAAGGAGATAGGAAGGGTTTTTTAATTTTCCCCGAATCCATATTTTCATCGTTAGGGGTTGATTAGTGCAAAATCCTGAATTAGGTTTCTAGGTATTTGCATTGAAAATCTTTGCAAGCAAATACCAAGTCGATATTTCATCGGGTGTAAGAGATATTGATTAATTCACGAAAACATAGTTTCCCCTACTTCACCCCTTAGGACTAAAATTCCGAAAAATTCTTACTGCCGCATTTTATTCTAAATGGAACCACAGCAAAAAAATCAAAAATATTTAACCCCCTTTTTTCAGTTTTCTTTTTTTTATCCCTTTAAAGGTGAAATTTTAAAAACCCTAATACCACTTTTTACGGATTTTAAAAATACATCTACAGGCAAAAAAAGAATGATCTAGCTCAATAAACAAAGGAGATAGGAAGGGTTTTTAATTTTCCCCGAATCCATATTTTCATCGTTAGGGGTTGATAAGTACAAAATCCTGAATTAGGTTTCTAGGTATTTGCATTGAAAATCTTTGCAAGCAAATACCAAGTCGATATTTCATCGGGTGTAAGAGATATTGATTAATTCACGAAAACATAGTTTCCCCTACTTCACCCCTTAGGACTAAAATTCCGAAAAATTCTTACTGCCTCATTTTATTCTAAAATGGAACCACAGCAAAAAATCTAAAATATTTAACCCCCTTTTTATCAGTTTTCTTTTTTTTATCCCTTTAGGGGTAAAATTTAAGAAAACCCTTATACCACTTTTTACGTATTTTAAAAATACATCTACAGGCAAAAAAAGAATGATCTAACTCAATAAACAAAGGAGATAGGAAGGGTTCTTTAATTTTCCCCGAATCCATATTTTCATCGTTAGGGGTTGATTAGTGCAAAATGCTGAAGTAGGTTTCTAGGTATTTGCATTGAAAATCTTTGCAAGCAAATACCAAGTCGATATTTCATCGGATGTAAGAGATATTGATTAACTCATGAAAACATAATCTCCCCTATTTCACCCCTTAGGAATAAAATTCCGAAAAATTCTTTCTACTTCATTTTATTCTAAAATGGAACCACAGCAAAAAAAATAAAAAATATTTAACCCCCTTTTTTCAGTTTTCTTTTTTATCCCTTTAGGGGTGAAATTAAAAAAAACCCTTATACCACTTTTTACGTATTTTAAAAATACATCTACAGGCAAAAAAGAATGATCTAACTCAATAAACAAAGGAGATAGGAAGGGTTCTTTAATTTTCCCAGAATCCATATTTTCATCGTTAGGGGTTGATTAGTGCAAAATCCTGAATTAGGTTTCTAGGTATTTGCATTGAAAATCTTTGCAAGCAAATACCAAGTCGATATTTCATCGGGTGTAAGAGATATTGATTAATTCACGAAAACATAGTTTCCCCTACTTCACCCCTTAGGACTAAAATTCCGAAAAATTCTTACTGCCGCATTTTATTCTAAATGGAACCACAGCAAAAAAATCAAAAATATTTAACCCCCTTTTTTCAGTTTTCTTTTTTTTATCCCTTTAAAAATGAAATTTTAAAAAACCCTAATACCACTTTTTACGGATTTTAAAAATACATCTACAGGCAAAAAAGGAATGATCTAGCTCAATAAACAAAGGAGATAGGAAGGGTTCTTTAATTTTCCCCGAATCCATATTTTCATCGTTAGGGGTTGATTAGTACAAAATCCTGAATTAGGTTTCTAGGTATTTGCATTGAAAATCTTTGCAAGCAAATACCAAGTCGATATTTAAGCAAATACCAAGTCGATATTTCATCGGGTGTAAGAGATATTGATTAATTCACGAAAACATAGTTTCCCCTACTTCACCCCTTAGGACTAAAATTCCGAAAAATTCTTACTGCCGCATTTTATTCTAAATGGAACCACAGCAAAAAAATCAAAAATATTTAACCCCCTTATTTCAGTTTTCTTTTTTTTATCCCTTTAAAGGTGAAATTTTAAAAAACCCTAATACCACTTTTTACGGACTTTAAAAATACATCTACAGGCAAAAAAAGAATGATCTAGCTCAATAAACAAAGGAGATAGGAAGGGTTTTTTAATTTCCCCGAATCCATATTTTCATCGTTAGGGGTTGATTAGTGCAAAATCCTGAATTAGGTTTCTAGGTATTTGCATTGAAAATCTTTGCAAGCAAATACCAAGTCGATATTTCATCGGGTTGTAAGAGATATTGATTAATTCACGAAAACATAGTTTCCCCTACTTCACCCCTTAGGACTAAAATTCTGAAAAATTCTTACTGCCGCATTTTATTCTAAATGGAACCACAGCAAAAAAAATCAAAAATATTTAACCCCTTTTTTCAGTTTTCTTTTTTTTATCCCTTTAGGGGTAAAATTTAAGAAAACCCGTATACCACTTTTTACGTATTTTAAAAATACATCTACAGGCAAAAAAAGAATGATCTAACTCAATAAACAAAGGAGATAGGAAGGGTTCTTTAATTTTCCCCGAATCCATATTTTCATCGTTAGGGTTGATTAGTGCAAAATGCTGAAGTAGGTTTCTAGGTATTTGCATTGAAATCTTTGCAAGCAAATACCAAGTCGATATTTCATCGGATGTAAGAGATATTGATTAACTCATGAAAACATAATCTCCCCTATTTCACCCCTTAGGAATAAAATTCCGAAAAATTCTTACTGCCTCATTTTATTCTAAAATGGAACCACAAGCAAAAAATCTAAAATATTTAACCCCCTTTTATCAGTTTCTTTTTTTTATCCCTTTAGGGGTAAAATTTAAGAAAACCCTTATACCACTTTTTACGTATTTTAAAAATACATCTACAGGCAAAAAAAGAATGATCTAACTCAATAAACAAAGGAGATAGGAAGGGTTCTTTAATTTTCCCCGAATCCATATTTTCATCGTTAGGGGTTGATTAGTGCAAAATGCTGAAGTAGGTTTCTAGGTATTTGCATTGAAAATCTTTGCAAGCAAATACCAAGTCGATATTTCATCGGATGTAAGAGATATTGATTAACTCATGAAAACATAATCTCCCTATTTCACCCCTTAGGAATAAAATCCGAAAAATTCTTTCTACTTCATTTTATTCTAAAATGGAACCACAGCAAAAAAATTAAAAATATTTAACCCCTTTTTTCAGTTTTCTTTTTTATCCCTTTAGGGTGAAATTTAAAAAAACCCTTATACCACTTTTGACGTATTTTAAAAATACATCTACAGGCAAAAAAGAATGATCTAACTCAATAAACAAAGGAGATAGGAAGGGTTCTTTAATTTTCCCAGAATCCATATTTTCATCGTTAGGGGTTGATTAGTGCAAAATCCTGAATTAGGTTTCTAGGTATTTGCATTGAAAATCTTTGCAAGCAAATACCAAGTCGATATTTCATCGGGTGTAAGAGATATTGATTAATTCATGAAAACATAGTTTACCCTACTTCACCCCTTAGGGACTAAAATTCCGAAAAATTCTTACTGCCTCATTTATTCTAAATGGAACCACAGCAAAAATCTAAAATATTTAACCCCCTTTTTACCAGTTTTCTTTTTTTTATCCCTTTAGGGGTAAAATTTAGAAACCCTTATACCACTTTTTACGTATTTTAAAATACATCTACAGGCAAAAAAAGAATGATCTAACTCAATAAACAAAGGAGATAGGAAGGGTTCTTTAATTTTCCCCGAATCCATATTTCATCGTTAGGGGTTGATTAGTGCAAATTGCTGAAGTAGGTTTCTAGGTATTTGCATTGAAATCTTTGCAAGCAAATACCAGGTCGATATTTCATCGGATGTAAGAGATATTGATTAACTCATGAAACATAATCTCCCCTATTTCACCCCTTAGGAATAAAATTCCGAAAAATTCTTTCTACTTCCTTTTATTCTAAAATGGACCACAGCAAAAAAATAAAAAATATTTAACCCCCTTTTCTTCAGTTTTCTTTTTTATCCCTTTAGGGGTGAAATTTAAAAAAACCTTATACCACTTTTTACGTATTTTAAAAATACATCTACAGGCAAAAAAGAATGATCTAACTCAATAAACAAAGGAGATAGGAAGGGTTCTTTATTTTCCCAGAATCCATATTTTCATCGTTAGGGGTTGATTAGTGCAAAATCCTGAATTAGGTTTCTAGGTATTTGCATTGAAAATCTTTGCAAGCAAATACCAAGTCGATATTTCATCGGGTGTAAGAGATATTGATTAATTCACGAAAACATAGTTTCCCTACTTCACCCCTTAGGACTAAAATTCCGAAAAATTCTTACTGCCGCATTTATTCTAAATGAACCACAGCAAAAAAATCAAAAATATTTAACCCCCTTATTTCAGTTTTCTTTTTTTATCCCTTAAAGGTGACATTTTAAAAAACCCTAATACCACTTTTTACGGACTTTAAAAATACATCTACAGGCAAAAAAAGAATGATCTAGCTCAATAAACAAAGGAGATAGGAAGGTTTTTAATTTTCCCCGAATCCATATTTTCATCGTAGGGGTTGATTAGTGCAAAATCCTGAATTAGGTTTCTAGGTATTTGCATTGAAAATCTTTGCAAGCAAATACCAAGTCGATATTTCATCGGGTGTAAGAGATATTGATTAATTCACGAAAACATAGTTTCCCCTACTTCAACCCCTTAGGACTAAAATTCCGAAAAATTCTTACTGCCTCATTTTATTCTAAAATGGAACCACAGCAAAAAAATCTAAAATATTTTAACCCCCTTTTTATCAGTTTTCTTTTTTTTATCCCTTTAGGGGTAAAATTTAAGAAAACCCTTATACCACTTTTTACGTATTTTAAAAATACATCTACAGGCAAAAAAAGAATGATCTAACTCAATAAACAAAGGAGATAGGAAGGGTTCTTTAATTTTCCCCGAATCCATATTTTCATCGTTAGGGGTTGATTAGTGCAAAATGCTGAAGTAGGTTTCTAGGTATTTGCATTGAAAATCTTTGCAAGCAAATACCAAGTCGATATTTCATCGGATGTAAGAGATATTGATTAACTCATGAAAACATAATCTCCCCTATTTCACCCCTTAGGAATAAAATTCCGAAAAATTCTTACTGCCTCATTTTATTCTAAAATGGAACCACAGCAAAAAAATCTAAAATATTTAACCCCCTTTTTATCAGTTTTCTTTTTTTTATCCCTTTAGGGGTAAAATTTAAGAAAACCCTTATACCACTTTTTACGTATTTTAAAAATACATCTACAGGCAAAAAAAGAATGATCTAACTCAATAAACAAAGGAGATAGGAAGGGTTCTTTAATTTTCCCCGAATCCATATTTTCATCGTTAGGGGTTGATTAGTGCAAAATGCTGAAGTAGGTTTCTAGGTATTTGCATTGAAAATCTTTGCAAGCAAATACCAAGTCGATATTTCATCGGATGTAAGAGATATTGATTAACTCATGAAAACATAATCTCCCCTATTTCACCCCTTAGGAATAAAATTCCGAAAAATTCTTTCTACTTCATTTTATTCTAAAATGGAACCACAGCAAAAAAAATAAAAAATATTTAACCCCCTTTTTTCAGTTTTCTTTTTTATCCCTTTAGGGGTAAAATTTAAAAAAACCCTTATACCACTTTTTACGTATTTTAAAAATACATCTACAGGCAAAAAAGAATGATCTAACTCAATAAACAAAGGAGATAGGAAGGGTTCTTTAATTTTCCCAGAATCCATATTTTCATCGTTAGGGGTTGATTAGTGCAAAATCCTGAATTAGGTTTCTAGGTATTTGCATTGAAAATCTTTGCAAGCAAATACCAAGTCGATATTTCATCGGGTGTAAGAGATATTGATTAATTCACGAAAACATAGTTTCCCCTACTTCACCCCTTAGGACTAAAATTTCGAAAAATTCTTACTGCCGCATTTTATTCTAAATGGAACCACAGCAAAAAAATCAAAAATATTTAACCCCCTTTTTTCAGTTTTCTTTTTTTATCCCTTTAAAGGTGAAATTTTAAAAACCCTAATACCACTTTTTACGGATTTTAAAAATACATCTACAGGCAAAAAAAGGATGATCTAGCTCAATAAACAAAGGAGATAGGAAGGGTTTTTTAATTTTCCCCGAATCCATATTTTCATCGTTAGGGGTTGATTAGTGCAAAATCCTGAATTAGGTTTCTAGGTATTTGCATTGAAAATCTTTGCAAGCAAATACCAAGTCGATATTTCATCGGGTGTAAGAGATATTGATTAATTCACGAAAACATAGTTTCCCCTACTTCACCCCTTAGGACTAAAATTCCGAAAAATTCTTACTGCCGCATTTTATTCTAAATGGAACCACAGCAAAAAAATCAAAAATATTTAACCCCCTTTTTTCAGTTTTCTTTTTTTTATCCCTTTAAAGGTGAAATTTTAAAAAACCCTAATACCACTTTTTACGGATTTTAAAAATACATCTACAGGCAAAAAAAGAATGATCTAGCTCAATAAACAAAGGAGATAGGAAGGGTTTTTTAATTTTCCCCGAATCCATATTTTCATCGTTAGGGGTTGATTAGTGCAAAATCCTGAATTAGGTTTCTAGGTATTTGCATTGAAAATCTTTGCAAGCAAATACCAAGTCGATATTTCATCGGGTGTAAGAGATATTGATTAATTCACGAAAACATAGTTTCCCCTACTTCACCCCTTAGGACTAAAATTCCGAAAAATTCTTACTGCCGCATTTTATTCTAAATGGAACCACAGCAAAAAAATCAAAAATATTTAACCCCCTTTTTTCAGTTTTCTTTTTTTTATCCCTTTAAAGGTGAAATTTAAAAAAACCCTAATACCACTTTTTACGGATTTTAAAAATACATCTACAGGCAAAAAAAGAATGATCTAGCTCAATAAACAAAGGAGATAGGAAGGGTTTTTTAATTTTCCCCGAATCCATATTTTCATCGTTAGGGGTTGATTAGTGCAAAATCCTGAATTAGGTTTCTAGGTATTTGCATTGAAAATCTTTGCAAGCAAATACCAAGTCGATATTTCATCGGGTGTAAGAGATATTGATTAATTCATGAAAACATAGTATCCCCTACTTCACCCCTTAGGACTAAAATTCCGAAAAATTCTTACTGCCTCATTTTATTCTAAAATGGAACCACAGCAAAAAAATCTAAAATATTTAACCCCCTTTTTATCAGTTTTCTTTTTTTTATCCCTTTAGGGGTAAAATTTAAGAAAACCCTTATACCAGTTTTTACGTATTCTAAAAATACATCTACAGGCAAAAAAAGAATGATCTAACTCAATAAACAAAGGAGATAGGAAGGGTTCTTTAATTTTCCCCGAATCCATATTTTCATCGTTAGGGGTTGATTAGTGCAAAATGCTGAAGTAGGTTTCTAGGTATTTGCATTGAAAATCTTTGTAAGCAAATACCAAGTCGATATTTCATCGGATGTAAGAGATATTGATTAACTCATGAAAACATAATCTCCCCTATTTCACCCCTTAGGAATAAAATTCCGAAAAATTCTTTCTACTTCATTTTATTCTAAAATGGAACCACAGCAAAAAAAAAATATTTAACCCCCTTTTTTTCAGTTTTCTTTTTTATCCCTTTAGGGGTGAAATTAAAAAAAACCCTTATACCACTTTTTACGTATTTTAAAAATACATCTACAGGCAAAAAAGAATGATCTAACTCAATAAACAAAGGAGATAGGAAGGGTTCTTTAATTTTCCCAGAATCCATATTTTCATCGTTAGGGGTTGATTAGTGCAAAATCCTGAATTAGGTTTCTAGGTATTTGCATTGAAAATCTTTGCAAGCAAATACCAAGTCGATATTTCATCGGGTGTAAGAGATATTGATTAATTCACGAAAACATAATTTCCCCTACTTCACTCCTTAGGACTAAAATTCCGAAAAATTCTTACTGCCGCATTTTATACTAAATGGAACCACAGCAAAAAAATCAAAAATATTTAACCCCCTTTTTTCAGTTTTCTTTTTTTTATCCCTTTAAAGGTGAAATTTTAAAAAACCCTAATACCACTTTTTACGGATTTTAAAAATACATCTACAGGCAAAAAAAGAATGATCTAGCTCAATAAACAAAGGAGATAGGAAGGGTTTTTTAATTTTCCCCGAATCCATATTTTCATCGTTAGGGGTTGATTAGTGCAAAATCCTGAATTAGGTTTCTAGGTATTTGCATTGAAAATCTTTGCAAGCAAATACCAAGTCGATATTTCATCGGGTGTAAGAGATATTGATTAATTCACGAAAACATAGTTTCCTCTACTTCACCCCTTAGGACTAAAATTCCGAAAAATTCTTACTGCCTCATTTTATTCTAAAATGGAACCACAGCAAACAAATCAAAAATATTTAACCCCCTTTTTTTCAGTTTTCTTTTTTTATCCCTTTAGGGGTGAAATTTTAAAAAATCCTTATACCAGTTTTTACGTATTTTAAAAATACATCTACAGGCAAAAAAGAATGATCTAACTCAATAAACAAAGGAGATAGGAAGGGTTCTTTAATTTTCCCCGAATATATATTTTCATCGTTAGGGGTTGATTAGTGCAAAATCCTGAAATAGGTTTCTAGGTATTTGCATTGATAATCTTTGCAAGCAAATACCAAGTCGATATTTCATCGGGTGTAAGAGATATTGATCAATTCATGAAAACATAGTTTCCCTTATTTCACCCCTTAGGACTAAAATTCCGAAAAATTCTTACTGCCGCATTTTATTCTAAAATGGAACCACAGCAAAAAAATCAAAAATATTTAACCCCCTTTTTTCAGTTTTCTTTTTTTTATCCCTTTAAAGGTGAAATTTTAAAAAACCCTTATACCACTTTTTACGTATTTTAAAAATACATCTACAGGCAAAAAAAGAATGATCTAGCTCAATAAACAAAGGAGATAGGAAGGGTTCTTTAATTTTCCCCGAATCCATATTTTCATCGTTAGGGGTTGATTAGTGCAAAATCCTGAAATAGGTTTCTAGGTATTTGCATTGAAAATCTTTGCAAGTAAATACCAAGTCGATATTTCATCGAGTGTAAGAGATATTGATTAATTCATGAAAACATAGTTTCCCCTACTTCACCCCTTAGGACTAAAATTCCTAAAAATTCTTACTGCCTCATTTTATTCTAAAATGGAACCACAGCAAAAAAATCAAAAATATTTAACCCCCTTTTTTTCAGTTTTCTTTTTTTATCCTTTTAGGGGTGAAATTGAAAAAAAACCCATATACCACTTTTTACGTATTTTAAAAATACATCTACAGGCAAAAAAAGAATGATCTAACTCAATAAACAAAGGAGATAGGAAGGGTTCTTTAATTTTCCCCGAATCCATATTTTCATCGTTAGGGGTTGATTAGTGCAAAATCCTGAAATAGGTTTCTAGGTGTTTGCATTGAAAATCTTTGCAAGCAAATACCAAGTCGATATTTCATCGGGTGTAAGAGATATTGATTAATTCATGAAAACATAGTTTCCCCTACTTCACCCCTTAGGACTAAAATTCCGAAAAATTCTTACTGCCTCATTTTATTCTAAAATGGAACCACAGCAAAAAAATCTAAAATATTTAACCCCCTTTTTATCAGTTTTCTTTTTTTTATCCCTTTAGGGGTAAAATTTAAGAAAACCCTTATTCCACTTTTTACGTATTTTAAAAATACATCTACAGGCAAAAAAAGAATGATCTAACTCAATAAACAAAGGAGATAGGAAGGGTTCTTTAATTTTCCCCGAATCCATATTTTCATCGTTAGGGGTTGATTAGTGCAAATTGCTGAAGTAGGTTTCTAGGTATTTGCATTGAAAATCTTTGCAAGCAAATACCAAGTCGATATTTCATCGGATGTAAGAGATATTGATTAACTCATGAAAACATAATCTCCCCTATTTCACCCCTTAGGAATAAAATTCCGAAAAATTCTTTCTACTTCATTTTATTCTAAAATGGAACCACAGCAAAAAAAATAAAAAATATTTAACCCCCTTTTTTTCAGTTTTCTTTTTTATCCCTTTAGGGGTGAAATTTAAAAAAACCCTTATACCACTTTTTACGTATTTTAAAAATACATCTACAGGCAAAAGAGAATGATCTAACTCAATAAACAAAGGAGATAGGAAGGGTTCTTTAATTTTCCCAGAATCCATATTTTCATCGTTAGGGGTTGATTAGTGCAAAATCCTGAATTAGGTTTCTAGGTATTTGCATTGAAAATCTTTGCAAGCAAATACCAAGTCGATATTTCATCGGGTGTAAGAGATATTGATTAATTCACGAAAACATAGTTTCCCCTACTTCACCCCTTAGGACTAAAATTCCGAAAAATTCTTACTGCCGCATTTTATTCTAAATGGAACCACAGCAAAAAAATCAAAAATATTTAACCCCCTTTTTTCAGTTTTCTTTTTTTTATCCCTTTAAAGGTGAAATTTTAAAAAACCCTTATACCACTTTTTACGGATTTTAAAAATACATCTACAGGCAAAAAAAGAATGATCTAGCCCAATAAACAAAGGAGATAGGAAGGGTTTTTTAATTTTCCCCGAATCCATATTTTCATCGTTAGGGGTTGATTAGTGCATAATCCTGGATTAGGTTTCTAGGTATTTGCATTGAAAATCTTTGCAAGCAAATACCAAGTCGATATTTCATCGGGTGTAAGAGATATTGATTAATTCACGAAAACATAGTTTCCCCTACTTCACCCCTTAGGACTAAAATTCCGAAAAATTCTTACTGCCGCATTTTATTCTAAATGGAACCACAGCAAAAAAATCAAAAATATTTAACCCCCTTTTTTCAGTTTTCTTTTTTTTATCTCTTTAAAGGTGAAATTTTAAAAAACCCTAATACCACTTTTTACGGATTTTAAAAATACATCTACAGGCAAAAAAAGAATGATCTAGCTCAATAAACAAAGGAGATAGGAAGGGTTCTTTAATTTTCCCAGAATCCATATTTTCATCGTTAGGGGTTGATTAGTGCAAAATCCTGAATTAGGTTTCTAGGTATTTGCATTGAAAATCTTTGCAAGCAAATACCAAGTCGATATTTCATCGGGTGTAAGAGACATTGATTAATTCACGAAAACATAGTTTCCCCTACTTCACCCCTTAGGACTAAAATTCCGAAAAATTCTTACTGCCGCATTTTATTCTAAATGGAACCACAGCAAAAAAATCAAAAATATTTAACCCCTTTTTTTCAGTTTTCTTTTTTTTATCCCTTTGAAGGTGAAATTTTAAAAAACCCTAATACCACTTTTTACGGTTTTTAAAAATACATCTACAGGCAAAAAAAGAATGATCTAGCTCAATAAACAAAGGAGATAGGTAGGGTTCTTTAATTTTCCCAGAATCCATATTTTCATCGTTAGGGGTTGATTAGTGCAAAATCCTGAATTAGGTTTCTAGGTATTTGCATTGAAAATCTTTGCAAGCAAATACCAAGTCGATATTTCATCGGGTGTAAGAGATATTGATTAATTCACGAAAACATAGTTTCCCCTACTTCACCCCTTAGGACTAAAATTCCGAAAAATTCTTACTGCCGCATTTTATTCTAAATGGAACCACAGCAAAAAAATCAAAAATATTTAACCCCCTTTTTTCAGTTTTCTTTTTTTTATCCCTTTAAAGGTGAAATTTTAAAAAACCCTAATACCACTTTTTACGGATTTTAAAAATACATCTACAGGCAAAAAAAGAATGATCTAGCTCAATAAACAAAGCAGATAGGAAGGGTTTTTTAATTTTCCCCGAATCCATATTTTCATCGTTAGGGGTTGATTAGTGCAAAATCCTGAAATAGGTTTCTAGGTATTTGCATTGAAAATCTTTGCAAGCAAACACCAAGTCGATATTTCATCGAGTGTAAGAGATATTGATTATTTCATGAAAACATAGTTTCCCCTACTTCACCCCTTAGGACTAAAATTCCTAAAAATTCTTACTGCCTCATTTTATTCTAAAATGGAACCACAGCAAAAAAATCAAAAATATTTAACCCCCTTTTTTCAGTTTTCTTTTTTTTATCCCTTTTGGGGGTGAAATTTAAAAAAACTTTTATACCACTTTTTACGTACTCAAAAATACATCTAGAGGCAAAAAAAGAATGATCTAACTCAATAAACAACGGAGATAGGAAGGGTTCTTTAATTTTCCCCGAATCCATATATTCATCGTTAGCGGTTGATTAGTGCAAAATCCTGAAATAGGTTTCTAGGTATTTGCATTGAAAATCTTTGCAAGCAAATGCCAAGTGGATATTTCATCGGGTGTAAGAGATATTGATTAATTCATGAAAACATAGTTTCCCCTACTTCACCCCTTAGGACTAAAATTCCGAAAAATTCTTACTGCCTCATTTTATTCTAAAATGGAACCACAGCAAACAAATCAAAAATATTTAACCCCCTTTTTTTCAGTTTTTTTTTATACTTTTAGGGGTGAAATTTTAAAAAATCCTTATACCACTTTTTACGTATTTTAAAAATACATCTACAGGCAAAAAAAGAATGATCTAACTCAATAAACAAAGGAGATAGGAAGGGTTCTTTAATTTTCCCCGAATCCATATTTTCATCGTTAGGGGTTGATTAGTGCAAAATCCTGAAATAGGTTTCTAGGTGTTTGCATTGAAAATCTTTGCAAGCAAATACCAAGTCGATATTTCATCGGATGTAAGAGATATTGATTAACTCATGAAAACATAATCTCCCCTATTTCACCCCTTAGGAATAAAATTCCGAAAAATTCTTTCTACTTCATTTTATTCTAAAATGGAACCACAGCAAAAAAAATAAAAAATATTTAACCCCCTTTTTTTCAGTTTTCTTTTTTATCCCTTTAGGGGTGAAATTTAAAAAAACCCTTATACCACTTTTTACGTATTTTAAAAATACATCTACAGGCAAAAAAGAATGATCTAACTCAATAAACAAAGGAGATAGGAAGGGTTCTTTAATTTTCCCGAATCCATATTTTCATCGTTAGGGTTGATTAGTGCAAAATCCTGAAACAGGTTTCTAGGTGTTTGCATTGAAAATCTTTGCAAGCAAATACCAAGTCGATATTTCATCGGGTGTAAGAGATATTGATTAATTCATGAAAACATAGTTTCCCCTACTTCACCCCTTAGGACTAAAATTCCGAAAATTCTTACTGCCTCATTTTATTCTAAAACGGAACCACAGCAAAAAAATCTAAAATATTTAACCCCCTTTTTATCAGTTTTCTTTTTTTTATCCCTTTAGGGGTAAAATTTAAGAAAACCCTTATACCACTTTTTACGTATTTTAAAAATACATCTACAGGCAAAAAAAGAATGATCTAGCTCAATAAACAAAGGAGATAGGAAGGGTTCTTTAATTTTTCCCGAATCCATATTTTCATCGTTAGGGGTTGATTAGTGCAAAATCCTGAAGTAGGTTTCTAGGTATTTGCATTGAAAATCTTTGCAAGCAAATACCAAGTCGATATTTCATCGGGTGTAAGAGATATTGATTAATTCATGAAAACATAGTTTCCCCTACTTCACTCCTTAGGACTAACATTCCGAAAAATTCTTACTGCCTCATTTTATTCTAAAACGGAACCACAGCAAAAAAATCTAAAATATTTAACCCCCTTTTTATCAGTTTTCTTTTTTTTATCCCTTTAGGGGTAAAATTTAAGAAAACCCTTATACCACTTTTTACGTATTTTAAAAATACATCTACAGGCAAAAAAAGAATGATCTAACTCAATAAACAAAGGAGATAGGAAGGGTTCTTTAATTTTTCCCGAATCCATATTTTCATCGTTAGGGGTTGATTAGTGCAAAATCCTGAAGTAGGTTTCTAGGTATTTGCATTGAAAATCTTTGCAAGCAAATACCAAGTCGATATTTCATCGGGTGTAAGAGATATTGATTAATTCATGAAAACATAGTTTCCCCTATTTCACCCCTTTATGGGACGAATTTCAAAAAATCCCTCCTTAGCACTACCTTACGTATAAAATTAAACCTTCCACCCAATTTTCAAGTTTCTGGTGCCGGTGGTTACTGCTCTGCGTTAATTAGTTGGGGATGTAACTTTCGTTTCATAAAAATTTGCAGGTGTATAAGGGCATAAGATGCCATCTATACAACTGGCACCGTAACATGTTCTTACTAGAATCGTCATCAAAGCAGGTAAAATCATATTACGCAATGAGCCGCTTCAATACTAAACGAGAATAACCTACTGCCGAAACCTGGGATGTATGCAGCCCAACATACGTAAAGATTCGATTATTGTTCTATTTTAGCAGTATGATAGACATGCTGCGGCTTCTAGAAGCAGATAGCTTCACTAAAACTCACAGAAAACTTCACTAAAAGTAAAATCATATATGTTTAGTTCCAAAACCCGCCGGTTGTCGATATAGACGTTACGTAAACGAAAAAATTGACTACCTCTTATCAGCTAATTAAGATCGCCAAAAAAGCCATTAAGTTGTCAATACAGTCAATACATATAATTGGAGTAGTCGAAGTAGACGTAATACAAACATATATATATATATATATATATATATATATAATCAAATCCCCTTTTACCATTATGGTGTAGGGTTAGTAAATTACAATTTACATACTATATTTAAAAGATTAATAATCAAGTGCTTCTCAATTTTAAAAGTAACAACACTAAAAGTCTCTTTCAGTTCTCTAACTATATCAAGTCTAAAAACAAATTATACACTATGCACAAATTTACACCATTCTTTTTTATTTCTTGCCATGATCTTTGCTACTTGCCAAGGTTTACCCTTTGCTGTTAGTATTTTTTCCAGTACCTTGTCCCATATCTCTTGCGGTCGCCCTCTGTTTCTTTTACCTGATGCCTTGGATTCCCATACTTGTTTCACTGCTCGGTCATTTTCCATTCTCTGGAGATGTCCCCACCAACTCAGCTGCCGTTTTTCTATAAAGTCTGTCACTGGTATTACATCTAGGTCTTCCCTAATTTGTACACTTCTCATTCGGTCTCTTAGCGTGACTCCTTTGACTTTTCTCAAGTATTTCATCTCGGTGGCTTCTATTTTTTCTTTCATTCGTTTGGTCAGCACCCACGACTCAGATCCATATGTCAATATTGGTCTAAAGATTCTTTTGAACACACTTAATTTTGTCTTTTGCGCCACTTCTCTTTTGCTGATAAAGGTCTTGTTCATAGCGTAGTATAACTTGTTGGTTTTCTCTATTCTTTCTGTAATGTCTGTTTCTTGTCTACCTTGCTCATCAAATGTCACTCCCAAGTAGCTGAACTTTTGTGTTTGTTGAATTTGTCTTCCATTTATTCGTACATCTGTTTTTTGTGGTTCTTTTGCTACTACTAATATTTTTGTCTTTTCCGTGTTTATTTCCATTCCGTTTTCTGTCAATGTATTGTTCCATATATTTAAATTTGTTCTTAAGTTCTCTTCACTGCTTGCTATAATTACTGCATCGTCCGCGAAAGCGCATTCAGTCAAGTATACGGGTAATAAGTTTCTGTATCCTATATGCAGTTTTCTAGATTCTACTTGACATTTTCTTATTATTTCGTCCATGAATAATACAAATAACACAGGGCTCATTACTCCACCTTGTCTCAAACCTTCTTTTGTTTTGAATTCTTCGGATCTGTTATTATTACTGTTGACGTAGTTTCTAGTACATTTATATAAACTTTTTATTACCATACTTAATTTTGGACTTACTTCTCTATTAATCAGGCTTTCCCAAACTTTCATTCTTGGTACCTTGTCAAATGCTTTCTTTAGGTCTAGAAAGGCCAAGAAAGTGTTTTTGTTCTGTTGGAGCCTCTTGTGAAATATTTCTTTTAAAGTGAATATATGGTCTTGAACACTTCTTCCTTTGCGGAATCCACTTTGTGCCTCTAGCAGTGTTGGTTCTATTATTTTTCGCAGTTTTGTTTCTATTATTTGTTCATATACTTTAAGCGGTATGCATAGCAGTGTAATACCCCTGCAATTGCTGCACTGTTTATTATCGCCCTTTTTATGAATTGGTACTATTTGTCCTATTTTCCAGTCGCTTGGAATTTGTTCTTCTTTCCACGCTTTGTTGTAGATTTCTAGCAGTAATTTATTTCCTTCTGCTCCCATTTTCTTAAACATTTCTGGGGTAATCTTATCGTGTCCTGGTGATTTTCCGTTCTTAATCTTTTTTATTGCCATATCAAGTTCATCTTTAGTTATTTCATCTTGTTGGTCTTTTCTTTTCTTTTGATCTTCTTCCTCTATATGTGTATTGTCATTTCCTGTTTCAGCCTCTAACAATTCTTCAAAGTACTCTTTCCACCTGTTCATTGTTTCAGTATTGTTTGTCGTTAGATCCCCTTGCTTGGTTTTTATTTTTGTGACTCGTGTGGCTTTCCCTTTCCTTAGAGTTTTCAATACTTTGTAAAATAGTTTTTGGTTTTTTCTGCTGTCTTCCTCCATTTTCTCTCCAAATTCTTGCCATGCTTTATGTTTAGCTTCTGTTACCATGTTCTTCACTTTTGTTCTTTGGTATTTATATATGTTATATGTGTTTTCTGATTTATTTGCTAAATATTCTCTCCAGAGCTTCTTTTTTAATTTTATCTGTGTTTTTAATTCGCCGCTCCACCACCTCGTTCTTTTCTGTTGGTTGTTTACTTTGGTACTCACCCCACATGAGTTGCTAGCTGCTTGAGTAATTATTTCTTTAAACCTTTGCCATGTTTCTTCCAATGTCATCTGTTTGAAGTTTGTTGTTTCATTATGTATTAGTGTGCTTACTATTTGTTCGTACTTGTCTGCCACTTCTTTTTCTTCTAATTTATATGTCCTTATTGTGTCTTGTTTTACTATTTGTTTATCTTGCTCTTCTTCTATGTCTTCGTCCTTTAGCCTTTTTATTTTTGCTTCGACAAGATAATGTTCGCTGTATATTTCTGGCCCTCTTTTTACTCGAACGTCTTTAATCAGTTTTTTGTTGTGCGTTTCTACTAATACATAGTCTATGATAGATCTGTTTCTTGTGTTTGGTTTTTTCCTCTTCAATAATAAAACCCTTTGTCGTTTCTGTTCTATTGCAATTGAAGTGTATGCACAAAAATTAAAGCATTTTGGACATAATTTTTCTACAAGAAAGTGTGACATAAGTCAAGTTTGTAAATTAAAAAAAATTCAGTGCTGCCAAAATCAGCAAGCAAAAGTTTCTAAACAGAATTTAAACAAGGTACCAACTTGACAGCGTTTTGACAGTTCACGAGTTTTGTGAATGGATAGTACTGATGGAACGTTATTTCTTTATTTGTAGTTGTAGGTGTTTGAGAACACCCACAAGAAGCACAACTAACCATTTTTTACCACAAGTTTTTTACAGCGAAACTGGCGCAACTACGCGAAACTCACAATAATGAGTCATATATGGGTTTTTCAGATGGAATCCCGGAAAAAGTTCCGCCGGAAAAAGTTCCACCGGAAAATTTTCCGCCGGAAAAAGTGCCGTCGGGAAATAAATCCGCAGGAAAAAGTTTCCCAGGAAAAAGTTACGCGTGAACACCCACGGCCGTGGAAACGTTAAATAAGAAATAATAACATAATGTCGATTTCATACATAATGTTTTATTCCTAAAAAAAGGCAACTTACACTACAGATTATACCATGAGATAAAAAAAATGATTCTGAGCAGGCCTTGATATGTGTTATACGTTTGTCAGTACTGAAGTGTATTGTCAGTCTCTGTCAAATTCAAGATTAAAAGGTTAGGGTTTGTTTGTTGTTTGACACAGACAGACGTAAAAATTAACCTGCAATATAATCACAGTTACAAAAAGTGGTAAAAATTCGGTGCACGGTCCGGTCTAGTGCGCATGCGCAAAAATGTAACAGTGAACATAAAAATGTAACGTTGAACAAACTCTCTCTCGTATTTTTTCTCTAAAAAAAATTATCAAGACCTAACAACTAACATAAACCATTAACCTGGACCACCGCCGAGAGCGCAACGCATTGCTTTAAACATTGATAGCGGCAAGCGGCACCCACAACATTTTGACATACACGCTGATCGAACTATAAACTTATTTCGCTCGCAGCGGATGCGAAATAGACCGGACCGTGCACCGAATTTCACCCCAAAAGGTTACTAATGTCAAAATAAGACATTGGCATTTTATAACGTGCCTAAAGAGTAGCTTTACGCACTAGTATCGTAAATTACTATTTTGTTATCAAATGTCGCTTACACCGTTAAAAAATTCAATTTTTTTATTACATCATCATGGTTTTCCGCAAAATCGTATTTTGATATTGGATAAAAAAGTACCAGTCAAAAATTGTATGGCCACACTGTGATTATATAGTCACTGTAGTAATTTAAAATACTATAAATGTAATTATAATATACATAAGAGCCCAGCAAATTTTTCCATTTTTATCATATGCATTTGTACCCTATGCTATGGTACTTATTAATCATGTAACATGGACAAAACACCAAAGCATCGCTTTCCTGCGGAACTTTTTCTTGTCGAACTTTTTCCTGCGGATTTATTTCCCCACGGCACTTTTTCCGGCGGAACATTTTCCGCGGAACTTTTTCCTGCGGACCTTTTTCCGGCATAGTTGCAGATGGCAGCAGCCGTTAATAAGCACTAGAGTCCCTGTATATAATTGTATATAATAAGAAAGAGTCGAGTCATTGGTGCAACCCATTGTGATTGGTTGGATCCACAAACCATGGAGTACTTGAATTTGAAAAAATAATATAATAATCACATTATATTTGAATTTGACTTAAGCTATTCAAATGCCTTATTTTAGGTTATTTTGACATGACTTTTGACGTCAGTTCAAAATCGTTCGAAGTATATTCGTATTATTAGTGACAAATAATTATTCCGAAGGCTCAGTTACATTACATGGGAACAAGTAACTAATAGCCAGTACTAAAAGCGAGTATTTTAACAATGCGTTTGCGTTTGCGTTTGCGAAAGATGAATTAGTTCCAAGAAAAAGCGTGTGGATAAAGAAATGTCGTGCTAGAAGGAAGACATGTGGTGCTTCAAGCCTTCTCATGAAAGAACTTTCCCTGAAGTATATTGAAGAATATCGAAATTGCATTACCATGACTCCAACATCTTTTGATACTGACCTAATGAAAATTGGACTGGTTGGGTCTACACAGGTTTAGTGTGCACAGTACTGCTGTTATATTTCGTGCAATTATAGCTCTCCTGCTTGCACTTGAATTTTTAGTTGTTAATTTTTAATTTATTGTTATATTCTTATTATTTAATTTTTTTGTTATTTAAAAACTAAAAGTTTAGGTTCCTTTATTGAATAGAAATTGTTGAAAAAATGAATGTAAGTAAATACAGATTTAGACGGTTAAAATTCTTTGACAATAAAAACATTTATTTCATTGTAAAATGTGTTGTTGCTGCTACGGGCACTTCAGAATATTGAAGTAAATATGAAAGTAGAGTTTAATGAAACTATCGATGTTGAAGATGTAGCCAGTGATGATAACGATGATAGTACAGTAGTTGATGATGGTAAAGACTTCAGGAGGAGGGATCATTTATTTGTAAACATGTTTCCATAATAGTCTTGTAGAAAACGTAGGAGTAATATTGAAATGTTTATATGTACCTAAGTAATAAAATAATTAAATCTATTAGGAAATTTAATTTTTTTCTCGTTCTTTTAATTTGAAATATCTCTCAAGGAGTTCACATTTCCTTTTGTCAACTAAAATCGTTCATTCCACCAATTTCATTTTTTCTTTATGCCTATTCTCTCGTCGAAGTAGTTAACTTTCTTCTCAAATAATCTTTTTTTTTGGTGTCCCACCACCTGCTGTTTTCTTTTATTTGTCGGGGTAAGTTCCGCAGATGCATTTGTGTATGCTGTAGAATGTGTGTTTGCTCGGGCAGGTAAACTTTCTTTAGAAGTGCCAGTAGAAGAATCTGCAGAAAGAACATTAAAAGAATGTAAGCTACAAGTTTGGTTTTTGTCCTACTAACTGGTCCATTCATTGCAAAGATAAGAAACGGGTAGGCTTTCGTCCAGTCTTATTACTGTTGGTTTTAAAATCAGAATATGATCGCAGCAAGTTTTTCTATTTTAATCTGCAGGTATCGGTGGTCTTCTAAAATGTTCTCCAACTCGCTGCTTATAGAACTCCAAGCATCTGTTTTCTTTTTGGGGTTTGAATAATTGATTTCATTTAAATGGTTCTCCATTGTAGTTATAACCGCAAGAGTTTCGCTATAAGTCTACTTTCAACTCTCAGTAGCAATGTGAGAATCTTGTTCCTCTACATTTTGCCTTCTTACGTTGCCGAATGTCATCAGAGCAGCTTCGAGCTTGTCGGTCAGTTGAAACTAGAATACTACTAAAAACGTAAACTGACAATGCATTTTTTGCGTTTGACATATTGACATTTGTGTTTGAACTATTAGCCCACCATGTTACATATACATGTTTAATGTAAAATCAAGTGGTTTTGATTTGTGGATCCACATGTCTCAACTCTTTCTTATTATATACAGGGACTCTAATAAGCACACCGTGCCGACCAATTATAAAAAGGAGGTGGGGTTTAGCGGTGGCGCCGAATTCAAAAAAAGAGAGCTTGCTTATAAAAACAGTATTCCAACCAGAAATCGGAAGCTATTTAAAATCAGGCCAGACTGCTTGATTGTCATTCAGTGACACTTTGTAAAAAACCTTCAAATTTGACATATGCATTTGAGAATTCTGGAAGACATATACGTTTTTCAACATTTTCTATGATAGTATACGACTTTAAAAACTCAGGTTAAACAACTAGTACATAGGTACTAAATCATGGAAAATGTTACACTGCCTTAACAAAACAGTTACATGTTCAATTTATAGATGAACTGTCATTACTTGAAAGCTGATTGACTTTAGAAAATTATGTATTGATTGTATGAAACCAACTTAGACATGACATACACTTTTATGATGTAGGTACTTGATTTTAAATAGATTTCCAATTTTTGGTTGGAATACTATACCCGTATCATCGTGCTTAGGCGTTTTTTGGGTTGTCTACCTTCCAGTGTTACTCAATTTTTGTTATGATCAGTGTTTCGCGCGTGCTTATAGTTCAGCGCTGCTACCAACTGTTACTAGTATCAGCTGTCAATTTCACTTTATTGGCGCCTTTCGAGATCTTGATAGTTATATAGTTAAACTAGTAATTTTGAGTTAAACCAAATAGGGTAATTTTTCGTATATTTAAGGATTATATTAAAATTTAATTTAGTGAATTATTGCTTATTAGAAATGTCTGTAGTTGTGGAGGGGTAAGTGTTTATTATTTAGCAAATCAGTGCAAGAAATTTATGAACTGTACTAAATTTTTAATAATTTCAGAGAAAATAAATTAATTTGCGGCATATGCAACACAACATTTAGTTGTGTTTCGACTAAAAATAGACATTTGAAGACCAAGCATAATGAGGGTGTAGAACATAGGAAATTACAATATATCAAATGTCTAATATGTCCCGAAGAAGAAAAGGAACCCCTTACAAATCATGACTCCCTTATAGCCCATTTAACAAAAATTCATAGCGTATCAAACAATATAATCTTGATTTCAAGAACAAGGAAGAATTCGAAACTTGGAGAAGTCAGGACGATAGAGAAGTTGATTTTGCTTGTGTTAGAATTGTAAAACGTCCCAATGGTGAAGAGCATGTCTATTATAATTGTAATCGAAGTGACTGGAGAGGTTAAAAATGTTTATGGTTTTTAAAATTAACAATAATAAGTAAAAAATATATTTATAGGTTTTAAAAGTAATTGCACCAAAAGGGCTATGAAGACTGGGGGCGGTATTAAAATTGTTGGAGGAGTTTGTCCATCAAGGATATGTGCAAAGATCTCCAAAAATGGTACCTATCTAAAAGCATTTTGAATATGTAGGAAATATTGATGACAAGACTTGAATTTTCAAGGAATCAGTGTAAAATTTATTAAAACACATGTGGGACATGAAGAGGAACTGAGAACTAGGCGTTTATTGAAGAAGGAACAGGAAATGATTGTAAAGAAGTTAAACTTAGGTGTTTCGAATGAGAGAATACTACACGATGCCAAAGAAATTAACAACAAGCAACTGGAGCGAATAAATTTAATCACTAGAGCAGATATCAGATATTTAACCAGGAAATTTAACATTGATAAGAAACGAGATGCAGATGATATGATAGCTACAGCATTAAAAGTTGAAGAATGGAATGAAGATGGTAAAAATCAAGCATTTTTATTCCAAAAACTTGGTACGTAACCATAGTTACATTAAGAATTTCCTTTGTTGTGAAGTTCGATAGCCTTGGGTTAGTTGGTGGAGGTTGGTGGTAGCAACTAAAAATGTTTTAATAGGTGAAAGTCATCCTGTGTTGAGAGAAGAAGATTTTGCGCTAGGATATATGAATAATATGATGGAGAAAAAACTCGAGAGCTTCAAACGTATAATTTGTATTGATGGAACTCATGGAACAAATCGAAGGAATTATGAATTGACAACAATATTAATAAAAGACGATGAAAATATGGGCTTCCCCGTCGCATTTTTGGTAACAAACAGACTAGATCAAGTAATTCAAGAAGTTTTTTTTGCAGCTTTAAAGGAAAAAGTAGGAGATGACATCGATGTTGAATATATAATGAGTGACGACGATCCGAAGTATTATAACGCATGGACCAAAATAATGAATAAAAAACCAAGAAGACTGCTTTGCAGTTGGCACATTATTAAGAATTGGAATATTCAAGGAAGATCAAAGCTAAAGAAGCAAGAAATTAAATTAGAGATGAAGAAAGAAATGAGAAAAATTTTAAAAGAAACCAAAGAAGAAAATTTTATTGTATTGAAAGAGAAGTATTTTGACCATTTGAAAGAAGAAGGCGAAGTTGATTTTTTGAATTACCTAGAAAAGTATGTTCCTTTCAGCATTTTGTTATGAATATTTAATAAAGACTATATAAAATTTTGTTTTTGCAGGTATTATTTTCAGAGCCAGGAAAGGATTATGATGTGGGCGCATTGCTACAGGATTGGAGCGGGCATCAACACCAACATGGCGATTGAAAGTTTAAATAAAGTTCTAAAGCACAATAAAATGGCAGGCAATCGAAATATTAGGTAATTTGTATTTAGTCATAAGCCTAATCATTTCTGAGGTTATTTTTAGAATCGAAAAATTATTGGATTTATTAGAAGAACTGGTGAATGAGAAGATGTGGAAAAAAATTTTGAATAAAGAAAGACCGAACACAAATAATTATCAACATAAGATTACGGCACAAGCTCACATAAAGGCAGAACAAATGAAAGATTTAGTGGAATTTCTGGAAGTAGGTAAATTTAAGGTAAAGTCATCAAGTGGTGAGAAATTTTATAGAGTACCTTTTAATGAATTGTGTGATGAAGATTGTAGAAGTGTGTATTGTAACGAATGTAATGTTTGTATACATAGATATATCTGTGAATGTCCGGAGTATGGCGTGAAAACTGCCTTGTGTAAAAATATACACGCAGTAGTTTTGTATGAAAGGGGGAGTGAGTCTGTTGCAGGTTTTTTTGATATGGAAGAAATTAATTCAGAAGATTTATGGATTCAAGAACCAACAACAACTGAAACTCGTTATCAAGTCGAATTGTCTCAGTTTTTGGAAGAAAATCAGAGGAAAGAAGATGAATCTGTTAGTTTTGAAAAGCGAAAAGAGGTACTGATGTTATTAGTAGATATTCTTTATTAAGAAAGATTATTCATTTACAAATTAAATTCTAGATTGTGTTAGAAGAATTGAATAATTTTATGAGGAATTTAGATAAGGAATCATTTGAATATTTTACGGAGAAGGTTACAGCTCTTAAAAATAATATGGAGGAAGAGAAATTATGCAGAAAGAGGAAAATAGAGAAGCAAACTTATCCCAACAAGAAAAAATAGATGATAAACGTTTCTCAAAACATACTTGTAAACTTTCATTTAATTTCAAAAGTTGTATTGGAAATATGTATACACAGTGTGTCCCAGGATTGATGTTACAAGGGGTGAGATGGACTTAAAATTTTTGAATTTTATTTTAAGAGTGTGGGATTAGGTCCTGCTTGATGTGAAGATAATTTTAAGAATATTTTCAATTTTTGAAAAAACAAGTAGGCCTTGGCAGGGAAGCGAAAACTATTTTATTTTCAGATAAACTACCCTTTTTGTTCATGATACGGCAAAATGTTACTAAGAAAAGTTGTTCAGAATGGAAAATTATGTTCCTATACAAAATTTCAGGAAGATCTACGCACTTAGATTAAACCATTTTTAATAAATACAATTTTGCTCGATTTAAAAATAATACGGTTTAATCTGCGTAGTTATATCTTTCTGAAATTTTGTATAGTGCCATAATTTATCATTCCGAACAACTTTTCTTGGTAAAATTTTGGCGTATCATGAACAAAAAGGGTAATTTACTTGAAAAGAAAAAAGTTTTTACTTTACTGTCAAGGCCGACTTGTTTTTTCAAAAACTGAAAATATTCCTAAGATTCTCTTCAGACCAAGGAGGACCTAATCCCACAATCTTAAAATAAAATTAAAAAATGTTTAGTCCATCTCACCTCGTGTAACATCAATCCTGGGACACACAGTGCAATTAGTGATCTGCGATCGTAATTATTCTGGTAGTTTAATTTTTTAATATGTTTTATAAACTGGTCTCCTAATGTTAAATCCATGTTTTCGACCTTGGTTCGCCTGTGCGTGTGCCGCCATCTTGAAAAAACCAGTCGACATCACTAGTTTTTCCTATATATCTCCTTTCCGATGCAAATTTGGGTTAAAGTAGCCTTAACAAATTTTGTAGAACATAAAATTTTCTACAACTGTTGTATTTACAATTTTCTTCTATCTCTAATAGGTACCGAGATATAAAGTCGTTAAGAAGCGTATAAGTTTGAAAAAACAAGTAAAATGTAGGACTAGGTTTGGTTTTTCGTGAGTATCTCATTTGCAGTGCAATTTCGAGAAAAATTTATTAACACTAATTTAGTAGAGCATAAAATTTCATAAAAGACGTGAATGTACAATGTTTTTTTATCTCTCTTAGTTATCGAGGTTCTAGTTTACCAAAAACAGGTCAAAAAACAACGGTATAGTGTTTTGAACTTGGTATTCGTCATTCCCTTGACTCTAGTTTCTCTCTCTTATTCAGGCCCTGAACAGCTTCAATGGAGTCTTCCTCTGTCTCATCAGCCAAATCTGTGGCGACTGGGTCACCAAATTCCTCATCATCATCGACGAAAGCTTCTACAGCATTCCCGTACGAGTTGCCGTTGCAGTGAATGCAGAGTAGGAAGCATTTCAAACCCGACTTTCTGCAGGTGCACTTTCCAGCACAACCTTTTTTGCATTGGCAGGATATAAAGTTCAGCAAGGCCTGAGGTGCAGTTTCCTTCAACATTGGTACTGGAGTTGGTAACCTAACTGCATTCTTCTTCCACCCCCATTCCGTTGGATCTCTATCGCGCCCAAGCCAAGTCTGCACTTGCAAGTATATTCTTGAAGTGGGTACGTTAAATTTTCCAAATTGGATTTCTCATTGCCGCCATACAAAAGTGCAAATAATTGTTCGGTTTCCCGTTTTGCATTTGAATCTTGAAACTCACGAACAAGTTCATTCACTGAAGGGTTCTTGAGAAGAATATTACAAAATTTGTATTTGCCTTGACCGAATGGAGCACCAGTTGTGTCGCAGCCACTTATGACGTGACTGAATAAAATGTCTTTAACTATTTCAATGTGTTTAAAACATTTGTTGGAGTACATCGTGTAAGGTGATTTGCCTTTACCAACTTTTTGGTAATATACATTGGGAGGAGAAAGAGTGGATGCATGCTTTCAGAAAACAAAACCTCAACAGAAGTTGTAAGTCTGGCACGTCGTGCTCTTTCCACCGTCTTAGTGCTTTACTTTTCTACCAAATCTGGGTATTCATCGAAGACTACTACTGCATCGGCACCATAATGATTTTGTATATACCTGACTTATTGCTGGAAAATGACAGAAAAAGGTTGAGCACGACCACATAAAACTTTGTGCAGTAGATATCCCCCATCAACTACATGTATTTTGCTGCTTCCCAGTTTGGTGTCATTTGGTAGAGGGTTGACAGATGAATAAAAGATGGACTTCGTTCCTTTGCGCATGCCTTTCTCTAAGAAAAGAGACAATAGGACAGAAGAGAGCCCCCGTCCTGGAACTAGATTCTAGCCATAGCATTTTTATGACTTTATATCTCGGTAACTATTAGAGATAGAAGAAAATTGTAAATACAACAGTTGTAGGAAATTTTATGCTCTACAAGATTTGTTAAGGTTACTTTAACAAAAATTTGCATTGGAAAGGAGCTGATATATGAGAAAAACTAGATTTTGCCTGATTTTTTCAAGATGGCGATGCGCGCACATGCGCGCCAAGGTCTAAACCTTGAATTTTACAACAGGGGACCAGTTTATAAAACATATGTTAAAATTTAAACTACCAGAATAATTACGATCGCAACCCCTTTTTTTCGCTCTTTGCACTGGCCTAATAATAATAGTATAATGTTTGTATTAAGTAAGTGAAATGTATAATAAAATAAATATATATAATTGTATATGGACAGGGTTCTCAATGAAATTGAGCTTAAAGTAATTTTTAAAACAAATTTCTAACATCTTAAATAAAATCTTGTTTTATTTAAAAGAAGTTGAATTAGTCAATTTTTATGTATAGTAATAACTAGGTTAAAAATAAATGTTTTTAAGTTTTTATAGCATATGCATTTTCAATGAAAGATCAAAAGGTATTGTGTATCCATAACGCAGCATGCAATGGAAATCTCACAAATTGTAACAGTAGTTTGATTAAATCTGAATGCTACTTACTATAGTCTGTTCACTAAACATAAAAACACAAAGTGGCCTTTGGTTTCTAAAATTTCACGAGTGTACTCCCAAAATGCATCTTTTGTCTAGGAATGTACTTACAAACAGTTACTAAAAGAAATCGGTTAAGAGTGTGACATTTAATTAGTATCTGTCATAACTACGTTTAAGGATGTTAAACAAATACTATGTTGGATACTATTGATGTAGAATTTATTAATAGGTATTGTCATTACATTTTATAAAAGTTCAGGCAAGAAATTCCAGTATAATAATTATGTACACTGAAATAATGAGATTGATTAATTGTCATTTTTAAATTCAAAGTCGCCTTTATGCAGGTGTGGAAACCTTTGAAAAACAAAATACAGAATCCCTAGCACAACAATTTTACGTATATGCCAACTTCAAAAAAATTTAAATGTTTTTGTGTTTACTGAATGGCCTATATGATTCATATTCAGATCCTACAATCCTGCAGTTTTCGTTTTATGAGTATAATTCAGTTATCAAAGATAGCTTAGCTCAGATTTGATATTATGCATTACTTTTAACACCATACTTCCAGTTATGTGATTTTCTTCAAAAGCTTGCTGTCGCATCTAGATAGTAGGGGAGAGTGGGGCACCTTTGAACGGGGGCACATTTGAACAGTTACATTTTAATGAATATAGAAAAAGATACTGCTTTTTTTCGATTTGGCAATACTGCGTAGAGTGACTCGACAATTGATAACTGATTTTGAGGTTATTCGATGTAATGTTTTGTTGTGAGATGAATGTCCTGTTTTATGCTGCGAAATTGTAAGATTGTCATTGCACAATTTCTTGAATTATATTTAAAATAAGTGCATTTATTGAACTGTTGCTCTTTTATAGTGTGATACTGTCTTGAAGAAGTGTAAGGTAAGTGGTTTTTGAAGTGTAACATTAAGAAAAAATTTGTTATTTATATTTGAACATTTTGACGTTACTGGGGCACCATTGAACAGCCGGGTTAGGGCACCTTTGAACAATGTTCAAAGGTGCCCCAACTGGTTCTTTTAGTATTTTTACTGTAACTATCATGATATGTGGGTAATATCAAACAATGTATTTATTATAGAGCTCCGCAATGGTGAGGAATTACATACAAAAACGAACCAAACCAGAGTTTATCGAAAAGGACATGCAAAAAGCAATCGATAGTGTAAAGAAAAAAGAGCTGTCACTGAGACAGGCTGCTGAAGTTTATGGGGTAACTCATACTGCACTTTTTTATCGGTTGAAGAAACTGGGAGACGCAAATGCACCACAACAACATTTAGAAAGTTTTTCATCAAAGCATACTTTCCGACAAGTATTTAGTAATGAGCAGGAAGAACTTCTCGTATCATATGTCTTAAAATGTTCTCGTATGAACTACGGTTTAACTTTTAAACTACTACAAAGATTGGCTTTTGATTATGCAGTAAGGTTAAATAGAAACTTTCCAGAAAAATGAGGGAAAACAACTCGGCAGGACTAGACTGGCTCCGAGGGTTTACGAAGAGGCATTCAAGCCTTACACAGCGAAAACCAGAAAATACTAGCCTCTCAAGAGCTACTAGTTTTAATAAAACGGATGTTGTTGAGTTTTATGATAATTATAGTCGAGCTCGTCAAAAGCATTTATTCACTGCTGGTAGGATTTTCAAACTCGATGAAACCGGTGTGATGACGGTCGTTCAGACTCCTAACGTAATCGCTGAAAAAGGAGTGAAGCAGGTGGGACAAGCTGTTTCTGGAGAACGTGGAACTCTTGTTACTATGGTCGGAATTGTAAGTGCATCTGGGAATACTGTACCGCCAGTTTTCATTTTTCCACGGGCAAGATTTCATGAGTCTTTCATGAACGGTGCACCACCAGAAAGTTTGGGTCTTGTGAATAGTCCAAGTAGTGGGTGGATGACTACATCACTGTTCTTAAAAACCTTGTAGCATGTAGCAAATCATACAAAATGTAACAAGCAAGATCCAATTTTACTTCTTTTGGACAATCACGAAACTCATTGTTCATTAGAAGCAATCATATATGCAAAGGAAAACGGAATTGTAATGGTCACCTTTCCACCGCATTGCACCCATCGGTTGCAGCCGCTAGATGTAGCTGTAATGGGTCCCTTTAAAGCAAAATATAAAGTAGCTCAAAATGACTGGCTCCTTTCACATCCGGGCAAGACGATTACAATTCATAACGTTGCCGATCTAGCAGGCAAAGCATTTCAAAATTCTTTCACAATTAAAAATATACTTTCTGGTTTTCAAAAGCCGGGAATATTTCCCTTTGATAGAAATGCATTCACAGATGAAGACTTCGACGCAGCAAGTGTAACTGATAGGCTCAATCCAACCCTTCCCATATCAACGGGAGAATGCTCAAGTAGCTCTTCTCTTCCGCAGGCACAGCAAACTGAAGTCCACCCATCGACCAGTTCTTGTGACTCAGTATCACTTCAAACCATACCTTTATCCTCAACTAACACAAATAATGTGTCTGTATTATCTGATGTGCCATCAATTATTTCACCAGACTCTGTGCGTCCGTATCGAAAGGCACCACCTAGAAGTGAGACCGCCCGTGGAAGGAAAAGAGGACGCTCCAAAATTCTTACAGAAACCCCTGAAAAAGAGGCTTTAGAACAACAAAAGGTAGAAAAACAGAAGAAATTGAAGGTTACAAAGAAAGTTTTTGGTACAATCGAAACATCTAGCGAAAGTGACAATTTCTCCATCAATGATGACTCCGATGACGAATTGTCAGATGAAAGTATAGATAAAGAATCAGATGATGAAATTGAACATAAAAATTTGTTAGTGAATGACTACATTATCGTCAAATTTTGTAGCAAGAAAAGTGAAGTTCATTACGTTGGCCAAATTAAAGAAACAGATGGTAGCGAACTACAAATTCAGTTTCTGAGGAAGAAAGGAAAGACATTTTATTATCCCATCATAGAAGACATTTCTACTGTGGACTTTAGAGATGTAGTTCGTAAATTGCATTCTCCTTCGAATACCAAGGGCACCCAAAGAACATCATCTCTTATTTCTTTCAACACTAATCATTCAAGATTTAATTTCCGATAGTGTACAGTCCTATTATACTTACATGTAGTGTAAACTCACTTTAATTAAAATATAACTTACTAAATCTATATATCTGTATGTTTTCTTAGCCCTAGTATTATGTTCAAATGTACCCAACGAAGTGTTCAAATGTACCCCACGAAGTGTTCAAATGTACCCCATTACGGGGTACATTTGAACAATGTCACGGCTTTAAAAAAATTAATTGTAATATAGAGACATGCTGACAAATATAAATGACACTTGTTGGAATTCAAACTTAATATACATAAGCATACTACAGTATATGAATTATATGTATTCCTGTAAAAATAATCAGAAAAAAGAAGCATTATTTAAAAAAGTGTTGAAAGGTGCCCCACTCTCCCCTACACAAAATTTATATATGAAGTTTCAACACCATACCTCTTTTCGTTTTTGAGATATTTTGTTCACACACAGACAGACCAATGAACAAAAACAATGTTTTGGGTTCAGGGGACTCTAAAACGTGAAAACTCAATTTCGAATTTTTGGGGTGAATCAAATACTTCCTTTATTGTAAAAGGAAGTGAAAAATTAGTTGTAAATATCTTGAAACTTTAAAAACCTATAAAACATTGGAGTTCGGATATGAAATCAGCATAAAAGCAGCCTTAATAATGTCAAACTGCCCAGTAACCCGAAACAAAAAACCATAAAATTTAGTTTTTCACGCTGTAGTGAAAATTAAACAAAAACGGATCTGAAAGTAGATCATAGATCTACTTAATCGAATCTCTTGTTACCGTTACGGCGACTAAAAAGAAGCAAGCAAAGGCCAACGGCTTCTCAGCCGGAGCTGGTCGTGGGTAAAATACAAAAGACTGATAAGCTTTAGCTGAAAACTAAAATATGGGCGCCAAGTAGCTAGTAACCCAGCGCTTTGCTAAACAAAAGATACACTACGGAAGGCGCTACTAACCGAACCTGAAAAAGTAAAAGTAACGGCAAGGCACAAATCATAAACGCAGAATAGGCCAAGGTAGTATAATTTTCGAGGACAGAAATACAATACACAATTAAAATACACACACACGATATCTCAATATACGGCTACCAAATCTTATCACAGTATCTCAATAGGGAGATCATATATCACAGTTTAATCAATACCATACAAAGCACAAGGCTAAACTCACCGCAAAACTGCCAATTACATTTATAAGGGCATAAAAATAAATAATTATAAACGGTATGTAGCTGTTACAAATTAGTAGTATTAAAATAGGATACAAGATTGGTGTTAGATTTGGCCAAATGCACTACTGAATAAACACTTAGCAAAAGTTCGAAAGCATCTTGGCTTCGACACAGCTATTAAAATTAAAATCTAAATTTAGATTGCACGTTGAATGTAACCGAACACCCAGTATGCAAGGCTTAGCCTTTGTTTAATTAATAATTAATTTATACCGACGCAATCACGGGCCTACAAGATCTTGTTTTGGTTCCGTAAGGGCGAATTCGCGATATTGCAAGGCAAATTGCATTTACAACGGACGTGACGCGAGCATTATAATGTCTCTTGCACAACAGGGCGCAGATAGAGATATTATTCAACGGTGTAATAGGTGACATTTGAAAATGTAAAAAAAATGCTTTCATGCACTTGACTGCACAACTAACTTACAATACCGTCAAAAATTATTCCGAGGTCGGAGACCATACAATACCGGTAAAACATAGTCCGTACATATGACCTAAATATCGATCAAAAGAGCTACCGCTAAATTTTGTTTACAATGCAGAAATTAGTTACTGTTTTGTAATGCAGAATCAAATAAGGTTCCACAGGTGAGCTTACCGCTTAAGAATACACGTTAAAAACATTCATAAGTTTATCGAGCACATTGCAGCACCGTCACGCAGTTGGGCCGAAGATTCGGGAGTTCGAAACGGATATAGTAATCTGACAGACCTTTGCGATGGGCTACACTTCGGCAGCAGTGGCTGCAAGCAGGGGCCAAAGGGCAATGAGGAGGTCAAAAGTGGGTGACCACCGAGTAGCTGTCGCAGGAGGTTTGCTGGTGCTATCCTGTCATGTAACGCAGGCTCGACTGGCCACTGGCGGAGCAATGCTCGATTCGCCACCAAGTAGAAAGGGGGGCTGCTGGCACGTTGCCAAGCGAAGGGAGTACTGCAGGTACGTAGCCACACGGCAATACTGTACATATGTTCCCAGCGGGGAAAAGAAAAAGCTGAAAGGACAACTAACAATAGAATCGAACTGAACGAACCTAGAAAAACCACATACCCGTTTCAGATCTTCACGGCTGAGTTTCGCCAAGGAGGTTGACCATGTGCTGCTAAAGCAAAATCCCCAAACAAAGTCTGGGCTAGGAGATCACAGCAAATAACATCCTCGGGGCCTAATCCAGACCACCTCGGAATCCAAAATTACACCAAAAGCGATTTCCTACACAGGATGCGCTTGAATAGATCCAATAAAGTTACGTCTCCAAGACGCGAATTTTCAAAGCACCTGTCTTTAACAGCACAAAAATGGCGAATGCCAAAATGGTTTCCAAAACTGATAAAGCCCAAAAATCAAGTCTTGGGGGGGGTTCAGATATGCATGAGGTGAAGCCTACACTGCAGGGGCATTTGGACCCATAAAATCGACCGAATGGTTTACTTAGTTTGCAATACAACTATCAAACGATCTGAATGCTCAAAGATAATGCAGGGAAAATCATACCTCAAGAAATACATGGTAAAAAGTTAATTTTAGCCAAGATTAGGGCAAATAATTAGATAAATAGTTGTAAGTGACTTTTAGCCCGTAACAACTCTCCCCTCACTTAAAAATAGGTAAATTCCCCGAATTTACCGACGTAGAACCTATGCATGCACGATAGCGAAATTGCAAAAACTTTCCAGATACAAAAACGATCTCAAATAACTCCACACAAAAAAAAAACGTGGACCTCAAGCACACCCAGCGCAATACCAACTAATTAAAAAAAAATCGAATAGGTAGTCAAAAACAAATTAGCAATAAAAAGGCGAAAGGAAACAATAGAAGCCCAAGCGCGAAACAAAAATAGGAATAGAACGACAAAAGAAAACAAGATGGACAGCGGCTTAGCAAAAGAGTCGGGTCCCAAAAAGCCGACAAAGTCGAACCTCCAAAGGAGCAAAAGAGACCGTCCTCAATCACCAAGCATATCCAAACGTAGGACGAAACTTACTTGAGGAAAATAATCCGCCTAAGCGAGATGGATCCCACCACAAAACCAAACGCAAAACGTGCAGCTGAAGGCAACCAGACAGCAACAGCTACACCACCAAAATCCCAAAAGGGTATCCAAAAAAAAATATTCCAACAAGCTAAGCTCGACCTACGCCGAAGCAGACGAAAACACAAAGGAAAACCAAAAGCCAGACTCATCAAATATATACTGCACAAGCCAACTAGGGAGACGACTTGAGAAAAAAAAATCGCTAAGGCAAAATTCACAAGCATCCATGCCAACCAAATATTCTAATCATCAATCCAGAAGAGAAAAAAAAAAAAAAGAAAAGGAGCGAAATCGCACATCAACTGCTACGCAAACCAGCAAGGAAGATGGTTTGAGAGATAAAAGTCCGCAAAGCGAGTCTCTCCAAACACATCAACACCATACCAAAATCTTATCATCAATCCAAAGAAGAAAAGAACCAATCAGAAGAAAACTGCGCTAAACCAACAAGGAAGATGGTTTGAGAGATAAAAGTCCGCAAAGCGAGTCTCTCCAAACACATCAACACCATACCAAAATCTTATCATCAATTCAAAGAAGAAAAGAACCAATCAGAAGAAAACTGCGCTAAACCAACAAGGAAGATCGTTTGAGAGATAAAGTCCGCAACGCGAGTCTCTCCAAACGTCTCAACACCAAACCAGAATCTTGTCATCAATCCAAGGTAGAAAAAGAAAAAAAAGAACCAATCAAAAATCTGCGCTAAACCAACTAGAACGATGGTTTGAGGGATAAAAGTCCGCAAAGCGAGTCCCTCCAAACACATCAACATCGAACCCATGTCATAATCATTCACAATCCAAAAGAAAAAAAAATAGCCACTCAGATAAACCGCGCTAATCCAACAAGAGGATGCTTTAGAAAATTCACCAGAGCAAACTTCCTCAAGCACATCACCATCATACCCATAACAAGATCATCACTCCAAAAGAAGAAGGCAAAAAAAAAATAAGCGTCACAACAGAAGCACAAGAGAAAAAAAACTCAAGCATACCAAATCAGCAAAACACACTAAACCTCAAAAGCACGCAACCAATCAAAATCAGAAGCATCCAAAACTTCCACTCATCAGCACAACTCAAAACTCTTGCAACAATCCCATCATACTGCCTAAACTCATAACCTAATCACTTATTCAATCAAATGAAACAAAAGAGAAGAAACAACAAACGAGGGCTTCTAAAGAAAGAAAAAAAAAAAAAACAAACAGACAAGAAATCACACTACCAAATGGGCATACTACCAAGACAATCATGCGAAATCAAGCTAGGTCAAGCGAAACCAAGCTCCACGTCAGGGGCGCCATTTACTTCTTGTTACCGTTACGGCGACTAAAAAGAAGCAAGCAAAGGCCAACGGCTTCTCAGCCGGAGCTGGTCGTGGGTAAAATACAAAAGACTGATAAGCTTTAGCTGAAAAATAAAATATGGGCGCCAAGTAGCTAGTAACCCAGCGCTTTGCTAAACAAAAGATACACTACGGAAGGCGCTACTAACCGAACCTGAAAAAGTAAAAGTAACGGCAAGGCACAAATCATAAACGCAGAATAAGCCAAGGTAGTATAATTTTCGAGGACAGAAATACAATACACAATTAAAATACACACACACGATATCTCAATATACGGCTACCAAATCTTATCACAGTATCTCAATAGGGAGATCATATATCACAGTTTAATCAATACCATACAAAGCACAAGGCTAAACTCACCGCAAAACTGCCAATTACATTTATAAGGGCATAAAAATAAATAATTATAAACGGTATGTAGCTGTTACAAATTAGTAGTATTAAAATAGGATACAAGATTGGTGTTAGATTTGGCCAAATGCACTACTGAATAAACACTTAGCAAAAGTTCGAAAGCATCTTGGCTTCGACACAGCTATTAAAATTAAAATCTAAATTTAGATTGCACGTTGAATGTAACCGAACACCCAGTATGCAAGGCTTAGCCTTTGTTTAATTAATAATTAATTTATACCGACGCAATCACGGGCCTACAAGATCTTGTTTTGGTTCCGTAAGGGCGAATTCGCGATATTGCAAGGCAAATTGCATTTACAACGGACGTGACGCGAGCATTATAATGTCTCTTGCACAACAGGGCGCAGATAGAGATATTATTCAACGGTGTAATAGGTGACATTTGAAAATGTAAAAAAAATGCTTTCATGCACTTGACTGCACAACTAACTTACAATACCGTCAAAAATTATTCCGAGGTCGGAGACCATACAATACCGGTAAAACATAGTCCGTACATATGACCTAAATATCGATCAAAAGAGCTACCGCTAAATTTTGTTTACAATGCAGAAATTAGTTACTGTTTTGTAATGCAGAATCAAATAAGGTTCCACAGGTGAGCTTACCGCTTAAGAATACACGTTAAAAACATTCATAAGTTTATCGAGCACATTGCAGCACCGTCACGCAGTTGGGCCGAAGATTCGGGAGTTCGAAACGGATATAGTAATCTGACAGACCTTTGCGATGGGCTACACTTCGGCAGCAGTGGCTGCAAGCAGGGGCCAAAGGGCAATGAGGAGGTCAAAAGTGGGTGACCACCGAGTAGCTGTCGCAGGAGGTTTGCTGGTGCTATCCTGCCATGTAACGCAGGCTCGACTGGCCACTGGCGGAGCAATGCTCGATTCGCCACCAAGTAGAAAGGGGGCTGCTGGCACGTTGCCAAGCGAAGGGAGTACTGCAGGTACGTAGCCACACGGCAATACTGTACATATGTTCCCAGCGGGGAAAAGAAAAAGCTGAAAGGACAACTAACAATAGAATCGAACTGAACGAACCTAGAAAAACCACATACCCGTTTCAGATCTTCACGGCTGAGTTTCGCCAAGGAGGTTGACCATGTGCTGCTAAAGCAAAATCCCCAAACAAAGTCTGGGCTAGGAGATCACAGCAAATAACATCCTCGGGGCCTAATCCAAACCACCTCGGAATCCAAAATTACACCAAAAGCGATTTCCTACACAGGATGCGCTTGAATAGATCCAATAAAGTTACGTCTCCAAGACGCGAATTTTCAAAGCACCTGTCTTTAACAGCACAAAAATGGCGAATGTCAAAATGGTTTCCAAAACTGATAAAGCCCAAAAATCAAGTCTTGGGGGGGGTTCAGATATGCATGAGGTGAAGCCTACACTGCAGGGGCATTTGGACCCATAAAATCGACCGAATGGTTTACTTAGTTTGCAATACAACTATCAAACGATCTGAATGCTCAAAGATAATGCAGGGAAAATCATACCTCAAGAAATACATGGTAAAAAGTTAATTTTAGCCAAGATTAGGGCAAATAATTAGATAAATAGTTGTAAGTGACTTTTAGCCCGTAACACTCTATCCCTCTTTACCATTTAAGAGATTCTCACGTGAAACATAACAATGTGCACATATTGCATACTAAATAAAGTAAGTGAATTCGAAACACTGTTGTCGTCATACATTTTGTAAACACTTTCAATGTAGTGCTTATCTATAAATTATTCTACATATGTTTCACTGTTAACATTTTAAGTTTCCTAAATTTGAAATGTATTTTCTTAAAATGATTTACATTGTTCTGCTTTTATATTATTAGGATTTCCTATTTCAATATTTTTCAATTGATAATGAGAGGTTAAAATTGGATAGGTAAATATACTAGTTTAATTGTTAGTGTTTACAGTCAGTTACTATGATTGCACAGCAAAATCTAAAATTTCAGTTAAATGATAGCCTTGCCTTCCCATAAACTACAAATAAACAAAAATTTACACTAAAATAAGTTTATCTTTTAAACTGAATCCTGACAAATTGAACATCCACTAGATATTGTTAAATAGATTCACATTTGTAATAATCATAAAAATGGAAACAGATCAAATGACGTCATAAAATTCTAAATAATTAGCAAATTCCCCTTAGAAACTGAAATGTATTCCCATTTTTTAAATTTATAAGCATTAATGAATTAACATACAGTAAGCACGTGCATGCTTACATTGATAAAATTGGTAATCAATGAATTAACAGTTTGTGGTATGTATAGAAGTGATAACGTAAAGTACTGCAATTATAATTTTTTATATATGTTTATATATTAAATAAATTAATAAAGGCATAATTTTTATATACTTATTTCATATTTTTGCTTTAGATTTCTCCGATTTTTCTTTCTAACGGAACATAATTTAAATGTATGTGCATCCCGGGAGCGTTTCACCTTGTATTCTTTACACCATGTGTATGTGCACTCTTAATACGTATATTATATTTTTTTTAATTCGGCGCCATCACTAAACTCCACCTCCTTTTTATAATTGGTCGGCAGGGTGTGCTTATTAACGGCTGCTGCAGATGGCGACTTCCGTCGTAGTTCAATCATATGCTACAAGTTCACAACGCTCCTTCCTGAGGTTTTATATTCAAAGAAACTTTCCCACGTATATGCAACCCGTTGTACGTTGCTCTGCAATGTGTGTTGCCTATCCACACACGCGCGTAGCGCCGTTTTATGGGATTGACTCCTCAAAGGTCACGGTTCTTATCACTGCATCAACACTTAGGTTATAATTAAATGTATCACTGACCTGATAATATTCTTCTGTGCATTTACGGGTACCTTATCTGTATATAATCTGCTATCTATTCTCCAAAACTTTGGTGATTTAAAACACTCGATACGATCCAGAAATTGGATTTAGTTTCGGAGTGTCCAAAACACACTTTATCTCAAACAACAATTTATCCCTATCTTGGCCACACTTTACCGCACAAATGGTGCAAAATTCAAATCTGGCGTGAATTTTGGGACACCCGTTATTTGCTAACCATCAATATAAATAAATAAAAACATGGCTTTTACTTGCTTTTTGCTGTTTTTAAATATATTGTATAAACTCCTTTTTTACTTACGAAGGATCTCAGGGTTTGTATAAATTGAAAGGTGGTCACCCTAGTTTTTTTTTTAATTTCATTTATTCTGCATATTCCATTACATATATGTAATACTATATGCCAATATGCAACATTCGTTTTTTAATCATACATTATAACCGTTTTAAAACTATACTAAAACTATCTGCTTTAATTTACTTCTCTGATTATATGAAAACTATGCCTAATTCCTAGTAACTTAACTACTTATAACTTACAAATTCTATTTTTAACAATTATATTAAATTCTTTTAGGAAAGTATGTTTAACTGATTGTTACCTACAACTGAAGCTATATATGTATCTATTTACTATTTTATAATTTTTCCCAGTCTATACTTTTGACAAAGAAATTAAATTCTCTTAGGTCAGTATTTACAAGTAGGTAATTTTTTATTTACGGGCCAGTCGCCGCCCTTGATTAGTATACTATGTCGTAATATTCGTCGCTGCACTTTTAAAATTTTACAGTTATAAATCAGATGATCTACAGTCTGATCATCAGTATCACACGGACATCGAGCACTGTATAAAATTTTAAAACGGTACAAATAGCTTTGCAGTTGTCCATGGCCGGTCACTAGCACAGTAAAATTAGGGTTCACTTTAGACGGGTATTTTAATCTTGCGGATACTGTTGGATAGAACTCTTTTGTCACTTTCCCTTTTTCTGTATTGTTCCACTCACTTTCCCGTTTAGCATCACTAATTATTTCACTTTTGTGTATCTTGTTGTAGATTTCCACAGTATCGTCGCACTCTGCTCCACATTTTGCTAAATAATCGGCCCTCTCGTTCCCTACGTTACCTTGATGTGCTTTTACCCAGGTGATAAACAATTCACATTTTCCTTCTAGTTTAATCATCAGTTTCTGTATTTGTATTATTAAATTGCCATGTTTATCTCTCCCTTTCAATGAATCAATTGCGACTCTACTGTCGGTGTATAGTACTACTTTTGGTTGATTGTTTTCTGAGGTGCATATTTCGTCTAATTTTTGTAGTCCTTTCAGTATTGCCAATTGTTCAGCCTGGTTATTTGAACAAGTCTGACCACTTAGTCTGTATTTTATTTTGTGCTCAAGCTGGTTGTTTCTGTAAATCGCCACTCCAGAGCCAACCTTGTCACTACTTTTACTCCCATCTGTATATATCTCGATGTCAGGTTTTGCATTACGATCTGGTTGATTAACAGTTGGAATTTCTGCAGGATGAATCCACTTACTAACTGGCATGGGAAAATCGTAGTGAATATCCTCTCTAGTTCTTGTGGCCAAGTGTATTCTATTTATTTCTTCAATTTTAATGATTATAGGCACTAAACCACTTAAGATACACGACGCTTCGTACGATAAAGTTCTGTATGCTTTTGCCACTTTAACATTAATGAGTCGCTGTACCCTCTTAAGCATTAATTGGTTGGTTTTTCTATTCACCCTAGTTGTACATCTAATTTGCATTTCGGTGGTATTTGTTTTACCCAAATCACTCAATGTGAAAGAAATACAATCTCGATGTTCTCGAAGTAATTCATAGGTGGCTTTTGTTGTTGTGATAAATCATCGCCGAAATTAATGGCATTGAACTGTAAATCTGTTACATCACCTTCAACACTCTCAATATTGTTAATATTAAACGGTGGTAAACTCCTCAAGAAAAGTTTATTAGTCTTTATGAGTACCACGTCGTCGTGGGCAAGGAAATTGCGACCGATGATGAGGTCATGCCGAATATGTTCATCATCTAAAATAATAACTGTCACGACCGCGACCGCTTCTTCAATCGCAACTCAAACTACACTTTTTCGATTGCTTACGACTGCATTTCCCAGAAAACTTTTAAGTGATATATTTGTCGCAGCTTCTCGAATATCGATCTTTGCTTTACGTACGATTTCAGAATAGTGCAATCGCTTCCATTATCCAATAAACATTTAACTTTCAAACTATTAATTACTGCCGTCTTTAGAAAAATATTTGCAGTCTCGTCAACAGCTTGTTACAATAATCTCACTTCAGATTACTGTCGTCAGGAATAAAACACAACAACTTGCTAATAAAATATATATAATTTAAAATAGTAACGTCTGTACAGGTTGAAATGTTGCTTAAGACTCAATAGCGAGGACCGGATGTGGGAATGGAAGTACACACGTTAAATAACCCAAGCCTGCAAAATTTGAAATTTCGGCCGGTGGATCTAAAAATGTCTAATAGCTCGGACTTTCCTGCCGTATTTTCGTCCCCGAAATACCTATTTCCACATTCGGCCCACTAACAAATGCACACCATGTAAAAACAACAACTTAAAACGCCAAGTCACATGCCATTAACCTAAAACTACTAAATACAAACGAATTATCATCACATTAGCACAAACAATATTATGAAAAACAAAACATTTACAAAAGCTAAAAAAATCAAACACAAATGCACCGCTATGGGATGCATGTTCGAATAAGTTCCTCAGAACATCTACCCCCTTCACTTTCACTTCACTGCATTTTCCTTCTTTTGAGCAAAAAACAAATATATACAATATTCCTTAAAATCTAACTACTTTTAGCAAAATACAGACTAATCTAAAATTGTTAGACTACTACGCGGCTTTAAATTTCTGGTACTGCATTGGCACTGACAAGTTTTAGCCTATCTACTGCAATAATCCCTTTATAAAACCTGCCGCTCTCTTGTTCGCCCTCGATATCCTGTATTAGATACCTGTCGTTACCTACGAGTTTGATTACCTCGTAGGGCCCCCGATATTTCGGTTTACCCTTTCGACTCTGACCAGTTGCTGGAGGTTCCGCTCGAATTAAAACAATGTCGCCAGCGTTATATACTGGAGCCTCCCGCCTGCCCTTGTTAAATTGATTAGCCATTTTAATCCGACTTCGCTCAAACAACCCTTCTACCGGCGGTAAGATTTCAACATTGCCGTGTTGCTCATTAAGTTCCCTTATCTTGCGCGTCAATAGATTGCTGCTAAATCCATCCCGCTGAGTAGAATAAACAATACTGAACGGAGTTCTTTTGGTAACACTGTGGACCGAATTATTAAGTGTCCACTGTATCTCAAAAATTTTGCTATCCTAATCCGAACCCTCTATGCTTTCAGTACTCATCCCAATGCATGTTGTTAACATATCGTTAACCCGTTCTATCTGTCCATTAGCCCTTGGACTGACCGTTGATATTCGCGTATGGTGTATATTATAATTTGCGCAAAAGTCCTCAACTATTTCGGCCACTAGTCCCGTTCCCCTGTCCGTAATTAGTTCATCCATTTTACCGTAATGCATTATAAACTCTTTTAAAACATCTATTGTACATTCAGCACCTACATCTGGCACCGCTTTTAATACTACATACTTGCTGTACCCATCAATTAAAGCAGCCAAATGTTTATTACCTCTAAGTGACGTTGGAAAAGGACCGAGATAATCCAAGTGAACGACCTGGAAGACACACTTTCCCTTTTCGAGAGGGTGCAATAATCCCAATTGCTTGCCCCCCGGCGTTTTAAAGAATAAACAGTTAATACACCTATTTACATATTTGGTGACAAATACTCTCATTTTAGGAAAATAATAACATTCCTTAACACGGGCTAGTGTTTTATCAATCCCTAAATGCATTAATTCCCTATGCGCTTCGCTTACGATTTCGTATCTCAGCTCTATTGGTACATATAAACGCCAGATACCCCCTTTCGTTTTATAAACTCTCCCATGGCAAAGTACAAATTTTTCATGGGTAGTCTTATCACCCTGCTCCAACTTGCTACATACGGCCTTAACTTCGGAACACGTTCGTTGCAAGGCGGCCACCCAATCAGTGGTTATTTTAATTCCCAACACAGGTAACCCCGTTATAATAAGTTCATCCCTGGCTTCCTCAACTGGATTCCGATTCTAATAATTTGAGAAACCTTCTTCCAATACGCGGATTAATGTCGCGCTTGTTGGCTAGCAATTTTAAACTGTTACAATCTGTTTTAATCACGAATGGAATACCTAGAAGGTAAACGCGGAATTTCTCAAGTGCCGCAACTATGGCCAAACATTCCAATTCGTAACTACTGTCAATAGATTCCTCCGGTGTAGTTTTACGACTATAAAATGAAATCGGTTTCATTGTCCCGTCCGTTTGTTTTTGTAAGATCACGGCGCCCAATCCTAGATTCGAGGCATCTGTGTGAACTTCTGTATAAGCCTCCGGATCATAAATACAAAGCACCGGTTTGCTTAGCAGTAAAACCTTAATTTCGTCAAAAGCCCCCTGTTGCGCTTTTCCCCAAATAAAAACAGCACCTTTTCTTAAATGGTCGCTAAGTGGCCTGGCAATTGTGGCAAACCCGTTAATAAATCGCCTAAAGAAACTGGCCAATCCCAAAAACGAACGAATGCCATGTACATTAGACGGTGCCGGAAAATTTTCGACTGCCCTTAGCTTTGCAGTTCCGGGTTCAATACCCGCACTCGAAATAGTAAAACCTAAATATTCTATTTTGTACATAAAGAAACTACATTTTCCTAAATTTAATGTCAAGTTCGCGTCCCTAAACCTATCAAACACATCGCGTAACTTAACCAACCCCTCATCGACAGTTTTTGATGGTATAATTACATCATCCAAATACGCTAATGCAGTATCATACCTTAAATTACCTAATACTACATGAATTAAACGTTGGAATACTGCAGGCGCATTGACAAGTCCGAAACAAACTCGTTTAAAGGAGTACGCTCCATCGGGTGTGATGAAAGCAGTCTTACCCCGCGAATCCTCTGCCACTGGAATTTGATAGTACCCTCACTTCAAATCCAGGAAGTGTAGTACTGCTGGCCTCCTAATCGATCAAGTTTATCGTCAATCCTCGGCAAGGGCCAATGTTGTGTGACCGTCCTCTTGTTGAGCCGGCGATAATCAACGCACATTCGGACAGATCCGCACTTCTTCCGAACTAGCACAATTGGACTGGCAAATGCTGACGTTGATTCCTCCACGATGTCGGCCTCCTGCAGCTCGGCAATGATGTCCCGTACCTGCTGTCTCTCTCTATGTGATAGTCGATATGGTCGATAAACTACGGACCTTTCGTCTGTGAGATCTATGTCCATTTGCGCCAGATTAGTACAGCCAATTTGTTTCATTATTCTGGCCACCAAATCTCGATACTCGTCCACGAGGTGTAGCACCTTCTCAGCATCTGCTCCCATCAGGTCCGTCTTCACTTCCTCCATAGCCACAGGGATTTCGTTGACTTCGCGTCTACGAGTGCCTTCAACATACCGTTCCCCCCGGGCTATCTTGTGGCCCCCGTCGATGATGACGTCGCCGCCGCTGATGTGTAGTACAGGCAGCACAGCTTCTCCCGCACTATTAGTGGTGACAACACATCGTGGCACAAGACCTCCACATCCACGCATGCCACCCTCAACACATAAATCGGTCACTGGAGCATCCGACCATATCGCAACATGCCCTAAAAAATTGTCCGGTATAACACAAGCGTCCTTCGCCCACAGAGCCACCTTCAGCGCTTGTCTTTCTCGTGAGTTGCATTCGGTGATAACTCGTTCGCCGTTTTCACAATTTGGATGTGTTCCTGCTCAGTAAATGGATGTCCTATAAGCAGCGGATTTTTCTGCACTTCCCGTGGCACGATTTGCACTTTTACGTCAGCGCTCACTCCATCCACCTCAATTGTCACCTAGTTATATTTAAAAATTTACTAACGGATGTTTACAGACGTCTATTTAAATAGATGAAATTAACTAGTGTAGCATTTTATTTGCTTATTAACCAAAAGAAGTCAGAAATAATTATTTGCTAAATAAATAACAACTTGCAATAACTCCAACCTATACAAATGTTAAATGTCATTTTGACTGTAAAAAATTAGTTAAATCACGGCCTACTGCAAGTGCTATAGAAATGAAAATACTGTTTATTTATAAACAATAAAATCATTACAAATGTAATACAATTTATATATTCCGTTCATGTTGTTTTGGCATAATATGAGGCCATGGAAATTTGGCATTTAAGTTGGCAGTAAAGCTGTCTGTTTAATTAAGTTATGTTTTTCTAAGTCTGAGGTTATACATAGCGTCAATGTCTAGTGCATTTTTGTCAGTTTTACTAGTTTGCAAGAGAATATCCTCACACATCTTTAATCTGATTTAACACAAGCCTGGCGCAAAGCAAGAATAACCCGATGAATCGCCCAATTTTGATCATTTTTAGCGGACTTGATCAAACAATACCATCTCGTTTTAAGGCTTCTAAGGAGTCATATTCGCAACCAATTATACAGTGCTAAATTATTCCAAAAGAGACGAAACTTGTTTTCACTTTATTGACTTCAGCAATAAATTCTAAGTAGGCCTCCCTGCAGTAAAGAATTCTTAAAATCAATCAAATTTGACCTTCATGAAGTTATTCGATCTAAAGGACACAGATAATTAATTATTAAGTCTAAGTCTGCGTTTAGTGTGGAACGGACGTGTGCATTGCGCCGGGTGATAGCAATACGTAAACCTTGGACGAAAATTGATACTGTAAAAAGTGCAATACATTTCTAAACTATCTCTACATAAAGCTACTGTACTAAAATAATAAAATCAAACTGTCTTGTTAACCATTACAATGACATCGTGCAATACATGTACTCTTGCAATAAGTAAAAAATCGCCGGGGATTCAGTGTAGTGGTTCCTGCGCTCTGTTTTTTCATACTAGGTGCATCAACTTATCGACTGAACAACTTCGGCTCTTTAAGACTCCAGGTTCATTCTGGATATGTGTTGAATGCCGCACAGGGAGATTAAATAATTCAGCAATAGTAACAGATGACGTCGAGGCCGATTCTGATAGTACTTCTATCGGTATGGCACAAATTACGAAAATGCTCTCCAATTTGAAAACTGATATTATAAGGGCAATGGATGCTAAACTTGAACCTCTCATAAGATCTGTTCAGTTCTGCTCGGATAAAGTTACTGAATTCGAAAACGAACTAAAATCCATAAGAAAGAATATGAAATCAGTAGATATTTTAACAGCGGAGAATGCATCTCTAAAAACTGAAGTGGCTGCACTTGGATCAAAAATCGACGATCTTGAACAACGTAGCAGAATAAATAATTTAGAAATTCAAAATGTACCTGAAAAACAAGACGAAAACTTAGTGGACATTGTCAAGATTATAGGGGAAAAAATCGGTTGTATTGTTAACAGGAACGATGTAGATGCAATCCACAGAGTTCAGCAATTCAAACGAAACCAGGAAGTTCCTCGAAACATTATCGTCAAGATGACTACACGGCAACTTAAGGACAAGTTTCTTGCAGCAGCAAAAAACAAAAGAGATTTAACCATTAATGAAATAGGTTTTGAATCTACCTCCAGAAAAATTTATATTAATGAACATTTATCACCTAAGAATAAACTTCTGCACAAAAAAGCTCGTGAAGTAGGACGTGAAAAAAACTATAAATATGTCTGGGTTACTGGCGGTAAAATCTTTGCTCGTAAAACGGATGCATCTAAAGTTGTTCCTATCCAAAGTGAGCGCGATATTTCTAATTTAATTTAAAATTAGAAAAAACAATAGAAAAACACAATCTCATATTAATCGTTTGCAGTTATGGACCTTTCTATCTATTACCAGAATGTAAGAGGTCTACGTACTAAAACAAATGAAATTTTCCTTAATTCGACTACGTGCAGTAATGATATAATCTGTCTTACTGAATCATTCCTCAACAGCTCAGTTTCTAGTGCGGAGGTGCTTCATTCGAGTTATGAAATATTTAGAAGGGATCGGTGTGATGCAGATTCTAGTAAAACAGATGGTGGTGGTGTGTTAATTGGTGTAAAAAAATACATTAAATGTTTTGTGAAAAATGATTGGTGTAGCAGATCCGAAGATATCTGGATAGGAATTCCATCATCTTCAAAAATGGATTCAACAGTTTACATTTGTTGTGTTTACATACCTCCAGGGAAAGATCACACTGTTAGCCTTACACGTTTTATCGATAAACTTTCAATTATTGCTAATTGCTTAAAAGACAGTGATGTTATGCTTATTTGTGGTGATTTCAACTTGCGCAACATAAATTGGGTTAAGAATGTCAAAGAGCGTGGCCTGCAACCAGCTTCAACGTACGACAATAATGCTAATTTATTTGTAGATTGTATATCTGCAAGTGGAATTATGCAATTTAATTTTGTTAAAAATATCAATTCAAGAATTCTAGACCTTGTGTTATCTAACAACGAAGACACAGAGGTTATTCAATGCGAAAGTTCCCTTACTGTTGTAGATCAAAACCATCCACCTTTAGAAATATATTTTAAATATAAGTCTACAGAACCGCTTATTGCAGCAACTCAAATTTTTCGTAATTTCTCCAAAGCTGATTACAATGTTATTAATGGTAAATTACTGTCTTACGACTGGAACGTTGAACTGAAATCGCTTAGCACTGAGAACTGTGTAAATAAATTTTATATAATTTTGGAATCTGTTATTTCAGAACATGTACCAATGTTTAATAAGCGATCAGATTGTTTTCCTGCCTGGTTTTCACGCGATCTAATTAAGCTGATAAAGGAGAAAGCTAGATTCCATAGAAAATATAAAAGATATAAATCTCCTGCTGATTATAATAGCTTCAGTTTACTTAGAAAACGCGTCAAGGCTTTAGTAAAGCAGTGCTTTCGAACCTATATCAACACAACCGAATCAAAAATTTGTTCTAATACCAAAAAGCTTTGGTCTTACGTAAAAGAAAAAAATAAATCAAATGGCATCCCATCTAGTATGCAATTAAATGGCACTGTTGCTAATAGCGGTATAGAAATATCTAATCTATTCTCTAAATTTTTTAGCTCAGTTTACACTCCGAACTCTGAAAAAGAACCTGTAAATCTCTACGGCGTAAAAACAAATAATATTTCTTTAGGAACTTGCGTATTCACTATTGCTGAAGTGCAGGAGCTACTAAATAGCCTGGATGTAAGCAAGGGGGCTGGACCCGATAATATTCCAACTATATTTGTTAAAAACTGCTCGACATCATTATCTGAGCCGTTAACTATTATCTATAATAAATCTGTATCTGAAGGATGCTGCCCTTCTGCTTGGAAAAGGGCTCTTGTAACTCCTGTACATAAATCCGGCAGCAAAAGCGAAATAAATAACTATCGCCCAATTTCAAAACTTTGTGTATTTAATAAAGTATTGGAAAAACTAATATACAACGTAATATTTCATACATACAAAGAAATTATTATTCCGGAGCAACATGGTTTTTACTCCAAGAGATCAGTTGTGTCAAACTTGCTTGTTTATACCAACTTTATTAATAAATCTATGGATGAACGTTCGGAAGTCCACGCTGTGTACACCGATTTCAGTAAAGCGTTTGACAAAATTGATCATTCACTACTAATTAAAAAATTATTGGATATCGGTATACATGGAGATCTTCTGAGGTGGATTATTTCATATTTAAGTAATAGAAGCCAGTGTGTAACAGTCAATGGTTATGTGTCGGAAACTGCCAATATAACATCTGGAGTACCCCAAGGATCGCACCTAGGACCTTTGTTTTTTATTCTGTTTTTAAATGACATTTCTCTCTGTTTTAAATATTCAAAATTTTTATTATACGCTGATGATTTGAAAATTTATGCCAAGATCACCACAGTAAGCGATTGTCAAAAATTGCAACATGACATTAATAGATTTGTCATCTATTGCTTTAACAACCGCTTAGTACTGAATCCTGATAAGTGTAATTGCATACAGTTTACAAGAAATCGCAGTGGAATAAATTACACTTATCAAATTAACAATGCAAATGTAAACAATACGCTCAGCATCAAGGACTTAGGTGTTATATTGGATAGCAAACTGAGATTTGACAAACACATTGACTCAATTACACAGAAAGCCTATAGAGTATTAGGATTTATAATTAGAACATGTAAACCTTTTAATAGCGCTACCACAATGATTTTATTGTACAATTCATTAGTCAGAAGTATACTTGAATTTGCTGTATCCGTGTGGAACCCGCAGTATAATATTTACATTTCAAGAATCGAACGAATTCAAAATAAATTTATTAAACATCTTAAACATAAATTTATACATTTTTCCGATAACTTACACACGTTAGTATCCCGACGAAAACTAATCGACATGTGTACACTATTTAAATTGATGAATTATCAAATAGATTGTGCGGATTTATTGTCGGAATTTTACCTGCGGGTTCCACAGCGAATGACCCGAAGCAATGACCTCTTATCTGTATCTGTTTGCAACACCAATTGTGCTATTAACTCTCCAGTGTACAGATTATCTGTCAATTTCAATTTTTATAATGCTCGTGAAAACTGTCCTGATATGTTTGTATGTTCTTTTAGAGAATTTAAAAATAAGATGTCTAGTGTAATTCTTAGATTGCGAAATTAAGTCATTAATTAATTTTAGATCATTTACCATTTTGTTATCAGTCATATTCTATTTTCTTTGTTATTTTTTGTTCGGCTTATAAACGCAGACTGCTATATATTAATGATTATGTTTATGTAGTGGTAAATTGTTATAGGGTGTCCGTCTTTGATGTACACCTGTTATTTACCCAAAAATAAAATAAATAAATAAATAAATTACGATTTTCTTATTATTATTTCATGTCAAATATTTTAAAACCTAGTCTTCTTTAAAAATTTTTACATACTAGTCAAATTCTGTATCTATTATTAAACAAAAAGTTCATCGAGAAATACTGTATCTCTTTGTTAGACCTCACAATTTTGTTAAAAAAATTATTTTAGATTATTTTATTTACCTATTCTGCGGCCTACGTCGTTGACGGTTAGGCAACTAATATAACAAGCCGCCGTAAAACTTTCTACCTGCAGAGTGATTATGAGCTAATTGACATAATCTGGTAAAGTGATACTTATCTTGTAGTGTTTTTAAAAGTAAATGCTTGATTTTGCTTGAAATATAAAAATAGATTAGTGGGCTAAATGGCCCATTAGTTTTGTAGGTCCTCATGTGCTCTAAAAGCCCCAGCTAATAACAGAACGTTTGTTGGTGATATTAATTTTTAATCAAAAATCAATACTTTCCAAAAACTAGTTGACAAGAAAGGTTAATTCTGCACATATTTAGACTGACAATAAATATCGATACACATTTTATTTCATACTGCATCGTAAAACCCATGTTTAAGTTAATGATTTTAGTCCGGAAAATGAGGCTTTACGGTATCAGGTCCGGTAAAACATTTTACCGGACTCAAATGAAATAAACAGGTCCGGTAAAACATTTTACCGGACTCAAATGAAATAAACAGGTCCGGTAAAATATTTTACCGGACTCAAATGAAATAAATCAATAATAAAACTATTTATCATTTTCAATTGAAAAAAAAATTTTTTTTTAGTTTTAAGTAAAAATCTAATAATTGCAGTATGAAATAAAACGTATTACGACATACGTCCGGTAAACTTTTACAGTAGCTCGTCTCAACATTCCAGACTCGGACTTATAACGTAAATTACTATTAAACTTTTGTTATCACCCACAATTTCTGTGTGTATGTTAAGTACGTGTGATTTAAAATTTACCTTTTAATCTCTTCTACGGGTAATCCTCCCTTGGTATAGATCACAAAATAACAGAGTTCTCGCTTGGTTATATGCAATAAACCTTGAACTTGGTAATAGTAATTGTGATTCCGTTTCAGAAGAATTCCGTTATTCTCTACAGTACAGTAATGTCAGTAATCTATTTTCCGCTGATTAACTGCATCTAGGGACGAAATATTTCCACTCCAATATTTTTTTAGGATACCGCATTGGTAACTAGCGTTTACATAGTTACAAACGAGTCCGGTAAATTTTATCTACCGGACTCGTTTGTAACAATGTAAACGCTAGTTACCAATGCAGTATCCTAAAATATATATTTACGTTATTAGACCGGTAGCAACATTTTTATGGCCGCGCCAATACTTTACAGGTTGAGCCCGTAGGGCGAGACCTGTATGTTTGGCAAGGCCATAAAAATGCTACCGGTCGTGTATCGTATAAGATTTTTTAGGATACGAGTCCGGTAGATAAAATTTACCGGCCGGTAGTTCTACTACTGGTCTAGGCCGGTAAATTTTATCTACCGGACTCGTTTGTAACTATATAAACGCTAGTTACCAATGCAGTATCCTAAAAAATCTTATACGATACACGACCGGTACATTTTTATGGCCTTGCCAAACATACAGGTCTCGCCCTACGGGCTCGACCTGTAAAGTATTGGCGCGGCCATAAAAATGTTGCTACCGGTCTAATAACGTAAATAGCTATTTATTTACTCGTAGGTACTGGCAGCATGATATTGTTTATTTTCGTCATATATACAAAATATAAAAAACTACTCATAACTTCCTGAGAATTTTCATATACATACTTACAATACCGCGAGCGGTCGAAGAATTGCCGAAAATTTTTGTCAAAGTAGGTATATGATTATTTATTGCTTCAATATAAATTGGCCGAGTACGACAGCGGCTTTTTTATCAAATTATTCCACAATTTGAAATAATCTGATACAATTTTCTATTGGTAGTTATGTATATAAAAGAAATAATGTATGAAATAGTGTAATTATTTTATTCTCAAAAATATCAAATGTTGTTTTTCGAATAGTATACCCTCTATATTTCTAAGTAAATCGATAGGAAATTAAATTATTAATAAGATGCTCATATGAATTTTTGTTTTTGTTTTAATCACAAAGAATTAATGGTTATAATTATATAATGACGTAACGTAACAAAATCGAAACTAAATTTTTTTGTCACAATCATTAACACACCGTTTAACATTAGTCAGTTGGATTAGAAACGGCTTATTATAACACTAATATGAAAAGTAATGATGTTTGACGTACGAAACGACATTAGGTACTTATTTGTCAAATTGAAGCATAAAAATATCAAATCAATACAAAAATTAAATAAATCTGGAAGAACGAGCTTTACCGAGTTCATCTACCCAGATCTATTATAAATAACAATTTTCTAATTTTCCAAACATTCAACTGGAAAATGAGATGTCTGTCATGGTATCATGAGATAATATTTTTTTAAAATTTCATTTAAAAGAGTAGGTAGGCTTTTTTTAATTAATTTCAGTGTGTGAAGTTCCACTTTTTTTCACTCAGTGAAAAAGTGACACTTTGCTTTTAATTTAGAAATGAACGATTTTAAATAGACGTTTCCTTGGTTACCAGAACTGACCAACGCACTTGACTACAATGAAGGCAAATACAATTCTATACAAAAGGGCTTGGATTTGAATATTTAATGAATAACTATTAGACCACAAGTGTTAGAAGTGCAACTTTTTTTCACAAGTGTGGAGGGAATAAGCGCGCTAACAGGAGTTGTCCATAAGATTTTTTAAAATTTCATTATACGTACATTCAAATCCAAGCCTATTTTGTATAGAATTTTAGTTGCATTCATTTTAGTCACGTGCTTTGGTCAGTTCCGGTAACTAAGGAAACCTCTATTTAAAATCGTTCATTCCTAAATTAAAAGTAATGTGTCACTTTTTTTCACTGAGTGAAAAAACACACACACCGAAATTAATTTGAAAAAGCCTACATTTTTAAATGAAATTTTAAAAATAACTATTTATTGCTGCTGCTTTTTGATATATTGTTATTATCAACGCCATGTTTAATTTTATTGAAAAGTTTGCAATTCAAACACCATGCATCTGAATATAAACATGTACATGTACATGTTGAAATCCAACTATAATGAATAATGAAAAACGGTAGATACATAATTAGTTGATGAATCAGACAATATTATTGTGAGCTTACAAGTGATTTATTAAAATTGATTTACTTGATTAATCATTTTATAAATTATTGTCGATTCTTACGGAATTTTAGTACATGCAAAATGAATTCAACTCTGTTACTATTAGGCCAAAAGATATATTTTTTTTATTATCATGCAGTCCTAATGATCGTAGATACCTACAAAAATTTCAGAAACTGTATTTCATTCAATTTTGAGAGTTTAAAGTGACATTATTAACTCTATAACAACCTTCATAAACAGTCTATGATTCACAAGTGAAATAAAAGTGTTTTGATTCACTAGAGAATTAAAAAAGTGTCAATGAAGAACAATATATTTTTATCATTTCTACAAATATTTACATTAAATGATTCTTTCTCGTGGTAGTGTGTAATATACATATAATTACTAAAATTTAGATCAAATCGCCGATGAATGGGTAAATTTATATCTTAATTTGAATATTTTTTTATTTTGTGTTCAAAATTTCGTCAAAATTGAATGATAAATATTATACACCAAGTGAATTAAACATATGTTTATTCACGAAAAGATTTTGGGCTCACGAGCACGCATTGCGTGTGAGATCAAATCTTTGAGTTAATAAATGTTTAATACACGTGGCGTATATATGTTTTTATTCAATTTTGACGAAATTTTGAATAAAAAATTTAAAAATATTCAAATTTATAGCGCCTGCTGCTCTTAAATTACTTATCAAACAACAAATAAAACAACACACTTACTGTGTTCCAAACGTCAAAGTGACGTTTGTCTCCTGCTTACAGCTATACACAAACTTGGAAATAAATTACATTAAAAATATTCAAATTAAGATAATTATATATTACCCACTACCAAGAGAAAGAATAATTGAATGTAAGTATTTGTAGAAATCATAAAAATATGTTGTTCTTCATTGAAACGTTTTTAAATCTCTAGTGAATTAAATTTTTTTAATTCTCCAGTGAATTAAAACGCTTTTATTTCTCTTGTGAATCATAGAGTGTTTATGAAGGTTGTTATGGAGTTAATAATGTCACTTTAAACTGTCAAAATTGAATAAAAACATATATACGCCACGTCAATTAAACATTTATTAACTCAAAGATATGATTTCACTCGCACTACGTGCTCGTAAGTTCAACATCTTTTCGTGAATAAACATATGTTTAATTCACTTGGTGTATAATATTTATTATTGTATTAGTTGATTTGATTTATTCTAATAAATAATACGTAGAAAAGGAGTACATGAGACAAAACCATATTATAATTAAACAACATTAGTAAACATCTTTCAGTGTTTCAAAATATGAATTTGTTAATATATTGGTATTGCATTTAGCTATGGAGAATGTATATTGTATACTTATTCACGACACTGCCTGCCAATTGCTAGAAAAGCTATTTTTGAAACATTCCGGTGATCAGCAAACTAATCCTTTTCCAAGAAAGGTCATTATCGTTTAGGAATGCAGGTACCTAGTGTGAGTCAAACCGCCGAGTTACAAGCGTAAGGATGGTTGCGTATTTAAAGTTACGTAGGAGTAATCACAAGTTCAAGTCTCTCTCCTTATGGGCCTTAAGGTCGTGTATAATCGCAGGAAATTCAGCAACACGGTAAATATGTTCGCATGTCAGGCACTTCAGTGACGTAAAATTGTGTCGCGTAGAACGGTGTTTAAAAAAATATATTATGGTCTCCTATTATGCCAAAACAACGAGAACGGAATATAGTCTAGTCAAAATTATACCCATTCGGAGTCACTTGACTTTTGTCTGTCACTGATCATTTTTAGTAAAATAGATGAAATGGAAGAAATTCGAAAGAAAGGCATGTCGATTAATAAAATTAATTTTAAAATTTGACGTTTCTAATCTGTCACATTATTTTTCGTGTAAGTTATTGAGATAAGGGTAATAAAACCTAAAATCGTTGAGCGGAAAACTGGAAATTAAAAGAAACCATCGGACATGCGATAACGAGCAGTCACAACAATTAATTTGAATGTTATTCGTTTTTTTATGAAGTACGACAATATTAATAATAGTAAATCAACAGTTTCACCCTCCAATGTTGTTCACCGTGTTTCTCTTGCGTTCAATGTCTCGGAGAGCACAGTTTGCCGAAAATATGAACTAGTTAGAAAGTGAAGAATGCAAAAACGGAAGTCGACGAAGCAGTCAAGAACTCCACCAGGGACACTATATATAAATGGATGTAGCTAAAGAATTTGTAACCATCGAAAACCTAAAAATGCTTGGTTGAAGAATCTGGAGGAGATTTTTCACGTTCAGTTTCTTCTCTAAATAGATGGTGCAAGGAAATAGGCTTCAAATGGAAAAAATCAAGCAATAGGTTCTATAACAGAATATTCATGAACAGAAATTGGCAAATTTACTTAAAATTTGCTACACTCAGCAGGTGTGTAATATAGCAGCCGACGTAGCTTTATTATATTTACGTTTTACGACACCTTATGTTTTCTTTAACATGTAAAACCAGTTTAATTTCGTATAAGAGAAAAAAACTTGTAAAAATCTTGTTTTAGAGATTGGCAGTTGTCATGATAACCTACAAAACGAAATGTCATTTATTTCTCTAAAATTGCATCTTTAAGAATCGACATACGTAAAGTCACTAGATTATCACGTGACTTCGAATGGGTGTAAATATGACTATAGTAATTCAAGTTTTCTTGGTTTTTTTGCTAACTCGTTTTATAATTTCGTCTACGTTCACCTGCAGTTCTCTGTGAGTGGAAAGCATTGCCAATCCGTTCAGCCTATATTGCGATGTTGTATTTCGGAGGTAAGTCTTAATTCTTTTTAAGGTGGAGACTGATCCTTCAGCTGTTGCAGTTGACACAGGAATTGTTGAAAGGATTTGCAACAACTACTGTACAATATGTTGGAAAAAATGTCCTTATTTCACGTAGCTAGCGCATCCATTGCTGTCTTATATGGAAGATTTTGTACATGTTGGCGTTTCCGGTATAATTTGAACTCAGGTTCGTTGAGATAGGATTTTAAAAAAATTAGTCTGAATTCTGAATGTAATAATTGATATTCACTTTGTACTTATACATTATTAAAATGTGTTTAAATTTTTTCTTTAGGACGCATTTTAGTTATTCCTAAAGCCTCTGGGGGGTGTTCCGACAACTATATCACCCCCCATAGTTACGCCACTGCTTTCACAGTACAGCAATTACCGTAAATCTTGCTATTGCTCTAACGGGGCTTATAATTCGGAACTCCATGCTTCCGGTGCGGAACCACATGCTTCCGCGAATCACTGTGCGAAACGTCGTGCTTTCGCGGGATTCAACTCTTTGACTATCACATAGTCGACTAGCAAAGTAAGAACCTCTGATGTATGCCGGTCGTTGTAATTGCCAAAAATTCTACCAAACACCATTCAACTAACACGATAGTACGTACATTCTACGCTAGCTAAATTAATTCACTACCTAGAAAATACGCATTGCCGCGCTGGCAATTTCGCCTCACATTGTCGCATCTTGTCACCTGATAATTAATTATTGGTTCGCATATAATCGCTTACGTCAAGAAATAACTACGCAAATAGCCCACTTTAACTAATACGTCGCACCTCTAGCACAACCCCAAACGTTCTGTCCTGTTTTTAATTCCATTGCTAACCGAGCCCCCTTCGACATGGTGCATTAGTTGCACATGTTCTCCGGGTCCCTGAAACAACGGACCGCGAGCCCAATACATTCGTCAAGATTATATTACATTCCAGGGCTCAAAACATGCCAGAAATGGCAAACGTACTAATTAAAACTTAAAAATAATGCGCTCCAAAACCGTCAAACATTTCATCCCTAACAATAGAGTACTAAATGCCTAACATTTAACACATTTTATAGCTAACATATCTAACAAAATGTCAATTAAAAATATAAAACTAAATAAAATATTCAAGTTGATATAGGCACAAATACAAAGAATCTGATGGATAAATATCTACCTAGGTGACACTAGTAAAATAAAATAATATTCAAGTAAAATCCTAAGAACCCACGTCAAAATAGCTAACAATACTTAGTATTTATTTGTATCATTAATATCTGTAAAACGCCGTAAATGTTTTTAGGATCCTCCATTCCTTAATTAATTATACACACAATAGTATTAAAAAAATTAGATAATTTCTTTCGGTTTTTCTATAATTTAGTTTTTCATTTTTCTTGCTTTTCATCTATCTCTCACAAGCAAACGCGAACCTTCATAGCGCTTGCTCACTTGAACGTTTCAAGAATCCAGGATCGCGCAATTACCCGTTACAAATAGTCAGAATAACGTCGCTGCATCGTCTAGAGAAAATCGTTGGCTAATTGTACGGCTACTGCATCGTACAGTACAGCATTCAGACTGCCAAATACTGATTTGGCGACTACTTGGTGAGGAAGTGCAACCAGTGTTTTCATGCGGTTTTACCATGGGAAATTATAAGTGAAGTAATAACCACGGTAAAAGAAAAGCACCGTCTTCGATTCATTATTGCAACGATCAGTATTATTGGATGTTAATCTTGTGGATTTTAAAATTTCTTGAATACGGGTGCGTAGACTGTGCGTGTGAACTACTTATTCTGTCAGTATACAAGAGCGATGTCATAGCAGTAAGCGCACTGAGTAACTATAATATTCCCATCCAGGGCCGGCGCTACCATTAAGGCGAACTAGGCCGTCGCCTAGGGCGCTATCCATAGGAGGGCGCAAAAATGTGTAATCGCCATTATTAAAAAATAAGTAATAATTAATAAATTTGATTATATTATATAAACTATAGAAAGGGTAATATAATAAGATCATTATTGTATTTAATATAAATCTTTTAATTTCGAACATTTCAGATGGTTATCTAATTTTAACGTTGATTTTGAGATCGCTCCAGCGCATGACGCGGCGTTCTAAAACACGTGCAATTGTGAGTTTTAATTCTGCCGAGAACGCACTTTTCGATGTTATTGTTTGTGTATCACCATTTTTATCGCACACAACGAAATAAAAACAATCTCGCAGTAAACACACACCAGCTATATACAAATAGTAAATTGGACCCGCTTATCGGCTTCCTTGTCACACGCAAGCAGTGGAAAGAGCTGTGAAACTGGTGACCAAATCGGCTCAAAATGTCTGTGGTTCAATCGCAAGAGAAGGATATCTGAGAGCACAAATTGACTCACGTGTGAACATGCCAAAATTTTATTAAAAAAAACAGATTAATGTGTCAATCAAGTAGAAACAAACATTTTGTAGCTGTAACATTTGTAATTATTGAAGGTTTTTTAAATCATAAAACAGGAACTTTCAATGTCTTTAAAAGTGTATTATATTTTTTACGTGTGCTCTAATGAAAAAATGTATAATTGATTTGACGAGCTTTTATTTCAACCTTATTTACTACTATTTGTAACAACGACAATAGTTCGCAAAAATTTCAAAATTAGCAAAAATACAAACATTTTGACATTAAAAAATATATTTTTATTATTATATTTTGTAATTAATAATTTTTTCCAATTCTAATGCTTATATATGTATTTACAACTATCTTTTGTAACATTATATGTACGACAAAACCATAAAAAATAATTTATCAAAGTTTATAATTTTTCAATTTTTTAAATTTTTTTACAAACTTCAAGCTCTTTGCACACCTTAAGATGTTATAGTATAGCAACCAATTTTTTTTAACCTAAAAGACAACTTTTGCCCACTATGACAAAACTAAAATTTAAAAAAAATCAAAAAAGCCGTTTTCGTTCCACCCTACTATACAGTCTATTGAAGAGAGGTTCCAACAATTAGAACAACATAATGTTCTATTTGACTTGCTTTATGATATATCCAATATAAAAAAAAGACACCTGCGGATATACTTACTGACTGCAAACATTTAGAAACGTCTTTGACGCTAATAAAGATATTGATGCTTATGATCTTTGCAATTAGCTTCAAGTAGTAGCTCGAAGGCTTCCAAAACCTATGTCACCATCAGATGTGCTTCTCTAAATAGTACAACAAAAATTGGAAGATTGTGTACCAAATGTTGTTGTTTGCTTGAGAGTACTATTAACACTTCCAGTGTCCGTGGCTAGTGGAGAACGCAGCTTTTCAAAATTGAAATTAATTGAAACTTACTTGCGTTCAACTATGTCATAAAGCAGACTCGTGGACTTAGCAACAATTTCAATAGAATGTGATTACGCTTAGACACTGGAATTGAAGGAATTAGTAGAAACTTTTGCGAGGACGAAGCCCGAAAAATTAAATTTTGATTTTGTAGTCTACTTGTAACGTTTATGCAATTGATAATAAATTAATATGTCAGTTTAAATGTATTGTTTTCTTATACATAATAATTTTTTTTATTAATTTGTGTGAAAGGGGACGTTTTAATCAGTTTTGCCTAGGGCGCTAAATAACCTGCGCCGGCACTGTCCCCATCCCGCTTTATTCCACTGCAGAGAGTGGGACACAAAGTTGTGCTACGTATAATCGGTCCACGTTGCCTCAAACAAAAGCTAAACGAGTCCAATCCCCAATAAGCCCCCCAAAGGGCCCTCTAAGGGCCCGGGCCCCTAAGCAATGCTTATTCCCGCTTATGCATATCACCGGTTCACCGCCCCTGAATGGAACACACTTACGGAATTGTTCGATCATGCATCGTTTCACCTCATTCCATGACGCATCATGTCTCGTTTGTTCGTCATACCATTGGCGCGCGTTACCCTTTAAACGGCTGGAAATCAGTCGCAGAATTGCAGCATCGTCCCATTCGTAGCGTTCGGCTAAGTTATTCCACTCTTTTGGTCCAATTTTCAACTAATAAATCATCTCGGGATGGATCGTATACAGGAATAGGTGCATGCTCTAGCTGTGAACAAAGTGTGAGAAAATTAAGAACACCGAAGACTTAATAAAAACATTTATTATTTCAATCGCCCCAAGAGCCAACAGCCTCGGCTTACAGCTTCTTAAAATCTAAACATTTAACCCAACGGCACTTAAGGCTAACGACTGAGTTGTTTATGAGTCTCTACAAAAATTCCATTATCATAATCATAACTCTATAATAAAGCAGAACACGTCCCAAGGTCAAATAAATCAACTCCTGGTCTATGTGCAGTTAGGTATTGGGGGCGTGGTCTTGATATTTTCTAAGAGCCAGTAATATGGAAGGAGAGAACAATTAATGCTCTTGTTAGGGCCTACACAATTTTTTACATTACACAGGAATGTTTGTACTATGTACACATAAATATTAAATCTGCAAATAACCTAAATTCGGAGCTTTGTACAAAAATATGGTTATAAACTTTTTGCAAGTGGACTTTACTACCTCTAGGAAGAAAAGGCGTCGTGCATCACGTGACCACAATTCGAGGTTGGAGGTAATTGTGGGCGTTGTCTTGATATTAGCAGCGTTGCCAGACCTGGTACAATTCTACGAATCTGGTACATTCTGAAACCGTTACTGCAAAAGTATATTTTTTAAAATATTTCTGGTACATTTTCATCCTCATTTATTAGATTAGACGAAACTGTCAAAAATAAATTAGCAGATCAGCCAGGCAAAGCGGAATTGGCAGACAAAATACGTCTTATTTATTTCGTACAGTATCCTCACTTAATAATACAGTATCCTCATTTAATACTAAGAAACTGGAAAGTGCAAGTAAAGCAAGAGAAAAAAATTTCGCAGAAGTGTATTATAAATAAACATTAATACTACAAACATAGTGTTTAGTGTTATGTTGTTTTCCGTTAATTATTGTACAATATTTTGAGAACGTCTGACAACACTGTTACTACACGCACAAGGAGGCTGTGACATCATCATTGTTGTTGACGCCATTAGCTGCTTTCTCGTTTACGTGCAATTTGTTTGCGTTATTAAACTGTAAAAGGCTTTACGCAAAACTTCCCTCGTCGTTTGTCGTTTACGTTTGTGATGGCAGAATATTGTTACGGTGGGTACAAGACGTGTGCATCGCCTTTGTGCAATAACAGTGCAATCGTAAATGCAGAAGTTTGCTATTTTCGGTTCCCAAAAGACTGGCGAAGGTAAATTGTTATATTGGAGCGTTATTATATAGTACCTTTGTATATTTATTTATGTATGCACGTATATAAATCCCGGAAACACTAAAAAAGGCTATTTTTTAAGATGTTTAATCTGGATTAAAAACTGCGGGTTGGAAGAATCCAAAGAAACTTCCTGTATAAATTGGTACGATTATAGACTGTGTAGCGCACATTTTGAAGAATCAATGTTCTCCAGTCTGCTTAAAAATCGCCTGAAGAAAACAGCAATTCCAACATTGTTTGGTGATTTAAATTCAGGTTTGTACATATTCAATACTGTTATATATCGTTTACCATAATAAACAATTAGCAAATTGACCATCGATTTATCGTTTAATACAAAATAATTTTAGGTGCTTTATGTCGATTGTTAATCACATCATATTTTACAGGTGCGTTATTTGATACGAATGCAACACCTTCTTTTCTTAGATCGTCTAATCCTGCAAATGTTTCTGCAGGGTTCGAACCCCTACCATCAACATCTACGGCCGAGGTTTCTAAACATGTGAGTTGTTCTTCAGGTAATAACGAATAGTCATAAAATATTGTTGTTTGTTAATCACATAATATTTTACAGGTGCGTTATTTGAAACGAATACAACACCTACTATTCTTAGATCTTCTAATCCTGCAAATGTTTTTGCACGTTTCGAACCCCTGCCATCAACATCTACTGCCAAGGTTTGTAAACATTTGTATGTAAAGCCTCTATGACACGACGCTACATTTTACGCATTTTATAAAAAAAATATTAAGCATTGTTTCATACAGAAAATTGACTGCTACATTTTGCGCTGACTTTTCATGTAGAGTCGTGTGCAAATAAATCTGGGACAATGGTTTTTTTTATATGTAAATTGAGTTAAGATTTGAAGCATATCTCCATGGATTTCCTGCTATCAGAAAGAGTTACTTTAAATTTTGACACGTAAATGAAAATGTAGGTCTTTCTGGTAGCAGAAAATCCATGGAGATATTCTTCTATTCTCAATTCAACCTACATATGAAAAAACCATTGTCCCAGATTTATTTGCATACGACTGTACATTATTTAGAAGTTGTTCTACATTTTCTGGTAAATATGCGTGTAAAAATGTGCAGAAGTATCGTAATCAAACTAAACTGCAGAGCATGACGCGAAATGAAAACATAACCTGCATTTTATTAGCATTGTTTAACTTCCTGATTAATAATTAATACATAGCAGCTGGCTGAGGTTAATGTTAAAACATGTTAAGGACGAATTAGCAGCTATTTACAGTTGATACGCCTTCCTGCGGTGAAAGAACTGGTCAAAATTGTGAGGTAGAAATATATTTCAGCACTTAGTGCCTTCTTCAGTCTACATATATAAACAGGTTAAAAAAACAACACGTTAAAATCTTGCATATTTATAAAAAGACAGTTTTTACGGTGAAAATATCATTTTCCTCCTTACTTATGTATTAAAATCGTTGATTAAGAAAACACAAAGAGGCGACTGCTAAAAAGGGATGATTATCTGGTGTTTTAATTAAAGATCAAAAGGAAAATTCTAGGAGTTTAAGAACGAGGACTATTTATCAGGCACCATGTTGACGAAATTCAGTGAAAAAGTGTAGATAATAAAATTAATTAATTACTATGCACATCTACAGTTATTTAGTAAAATAATTTTAAAAATTCGTTATGATTGTAAAACAGTGTGTCTCCATTTTGGTTTTCGTAAAACAGGCAAAAATTAACTAAATGTAGCTTTGATTTATGGGGAATTTAATTCAGAAACATAGTAATTAAAAGCAAAAGTTTTTGTTAGTACGTCTTGCAATACAAAGTTTCGTGCAGCGACATTCGTGATTAATGTGATACTCTAAACCTAGCCTCAGAAAATAGCTAACAAACATGTTTGGCTAATTATAAGATCTCTGTAAACGGAAGTTGTGTCAGTGTATCACACCAGATTTTTTTTGACGAGTTAATTGTAAAACATTTGCAAAGTTGGTAGCACTAATTGCCAAATAACTAATTTCGCGTTTATTTTGCTGTCAAATTCTATATGCGGAAGTATATGAGATTTTATTTTATTAATTTATTGTCAGTAATAATACCACGAGGCGACTGAATTATCAAAAATACTTCTGATTTCTCACGAAACGGGTTGCTTAGAAACATCACGAGCCGAAGGGCGAGTGGTGTTTCTACAAAGCAATCCGTTGAGTTTGTAAGCAAAAGTATTTGATAATTCTTAAAGTCGTCGAGTGAGTATTTGATTAAATTATACCATGAATATCAATAAGGGAATTACACTAAAAATGTTTTTTCGACGACTGACATCGAAATTAGATTTTTCTCACTGTCATTTGACAACAGAAAGTTGACATTTGCCGCTGAGCGTGCGTTTTCATCACTTTGCTGCTCGCCGAGCGTTTTGGGTTTCCGTGTGAACAAAATAGGTAGCCACGTTCGAATGTTTCCTTGAAAATGCCCATCATTTGTTAAAATAATCGCGTCACATGTCATAGACTGCGCGAGTAATGTTAACTTGATTGTCATTTAATTTTTGCGATAAAATGAAATCTGACATTTTCCTTTAATAATATGCTCAGTCATCGAAAAAATAGTATGTATGTTCCGAGCTAAAAGTGCGCTTGCCGCTTTTGCATGATTGCTGGTTTCGACTTCGTCTCAACCAGCAATATTCATGCGCAAGCGGCAAGAATGCACTTTCAGCTCTTAACATACAATATACAATTAATGCGTATCCTAAAAAATTTGTTGGAAATGGCATGACATTGACAGCTGACAGCTCAAAATTGAAAACACCAAAACGATAACACCACAGTGTTTTCACTTATTAATACGTGGCCTGAATAGGGATTTTGTGCATTATGAATGGTATAATCACATATAATCTCATAAGAGCATTAATTCTTTCTGGAAATTTTTTCATATTAATTTGGACGTTGTTGAAATGCACAAAAAGTAAAAAATAATTTCCGGATATGAATTAATGCTCGAATGCAGATTCGGTAAGAAAATCGTAACGACACAAACCCTCACAGTTAGGTTGGTCTACCTATAGGATAGTATCTATTACTAATAAAATTGTGGCTTTCGATAGCCTAAATCTGTCTATAAATTCCATATCATCCCACATTTCCAAATGAATTCTATTACACGAAATACTTTTGGTCTACGAGACATTTCAATAATACGTAGTATATTTCATTACGAGTCTGGAAAAATCCATTTCTGGGTGTATAATGATTATAATGAACGATATTTTTTATTATACTTATCTAAAAACAACGTAGGAAAGGTATTTTCAAAGTAATAATAATACATCGTAAAAACAGTACCAAACATGATTAACATTTCAATAGCAACGATTTATTTCTTATTAATTTAGGGCACGGAAAAAAAGCGGACATCGGGAAAAGTTCTGAAAAAGCCACATTTACGTCATTGCAAAAACAGATGAAAACAAGGTGTTTTCAGAGAAGTAAAATGAAAAACTTATTACATCTTCATCATCAGTTAGAGTCCGCCCAACCTAAGATAGGGACAGGCACGTCATCATTGCCAGGGTGCGCAGTGGTTTGGCGATTATCCCGATGGGCAATGGTTACTTAGCAACGGCACGTTTTTAAATACGCGTCCTGTTACCAGGGGGTTTAGTAGTTGATAGGATACGCGATGAGTTCACTTGTATCCGTGTACGCCACTGCCAATTCTTGAGGCGCGTGACGTAACAAAAATCCGCGCAGCCGAACTGTGACGTGCCTGTCCCTATCTTATGTTGAGAGGACTCTAAGAGATCATCAAATATCTAAAATATATTATCCATATCAAATAAATATAAATTTCCACAAAAATAAACACTTTTAATGATGATGTGAGGTTACGACATCGCTGTTTTACTGCACACATAAGCATTAAACTTTAGTATTAATGGTTTAAACGATACCCTAGCTTGGTTTAAATTTACTTAAGATTGTAATACGCTATTGGTAGCTAATCTACAGTTTAAACTCTACTGTGTGGTTTAAACTATGATTGTAATACCGGCCCTAAATACCTTCAGATAAATTCTTTAACCTAACCTCAGAAAATAGCTAACAAACATGTTTGGCTAATTATAAGATTACTGTAAACGGAAGTTGTGTCAGTGTATCACACCACATTTGTTTTGACGAGTTAATTGTAAATTATTTGCGTTGTACTTCTCAGGTTCTGACATTCAATGATTCTGAAGAAGTAAACCCTTCACAGCCGGCTGATTAACGATGAATTACATGAACAGTTGTTATTTATTTTTTGTTTTGTTTCTTCTATTATAGCGACATTTTGAAGATTACGTAAGAAATACACAAAACCGTGAGCTATTGCAGGATCTGCCAGAAGATACACTTGCTTTCATGGATGTTAACCCTTCACAGCCGACTGATTTTCAGGTATGTTGATCAACGATTAACTACACCAACAATAATTACTTAATGCAACAATTTGTTTCTTTTATTATAGCGTCATTTTGAAGATTGTGAGCTATTGCAGGATCTGGCAGAAGATACACTTGGTTTCATGGACGTACAGTGCAAGCATTGCGGGGCCTTACATTTTGCAGCAGAGGTAAGGGGTCGTCGCAGGGAAGAATTCAACGACTGCTGTAATTTTGGCAATGTGAAGCTCCCAGACCTGCAGTTATATCCCAAACAACTGGAACATCTTTTGAATGGAACTGATTCTCGCTCAAACAATTTTCGCAAGTACATTAGGAATTACAACAGCAGTTTGGCTATGGCATCAATGGGTGCAAATATAGTTGCTCCTCGTGGAAATGGTCCATACTGTTTTAAAATACATGGTCAAATATACCACAGAGTTGGTCCGTTGTACCCTGATGTCGGTAATAAACCTGCATACGGGCAAATATATATATTAGATTCTGAAATGGCGACTACTGAAAGGTTAAGTAATTCAACAAATTCTGGTTGCATTGCATCAATAATGTGTCAGTTAGGTGATATTTTATCTAATATAAATCCATACGTTGCTTCATTGCGTATGATGAAAGAAGTAATCGAGGAAGAAGAAAGACTAGCTCTCCTAGAAAATAGATCAACTCCATCAGTCAGAATGTTTTTTGATGTATCAAAAACAATGGACCAAAGGCGATATAATGCACCAACTGCTGCTAATGAAATTGCTGCTGTATTCGTAGGTGAAGATGGTGAGGTACCGTTGACACGCAGTTTTACAGTTTTTGCAAGGGGGGGTGGTCTTCGACAAGTTTCTTACTTGGATAAAAGTTGTGATCCATTGACGTACCCTCTATTATTTCCTGGAGGTGATTTCGGATGGCATTTAGACCTCTGCAAGCAGGGATCTCTTAGAAAAAGGACTCGTGTTACGCAAAAAGAGTATTACTCATATCGATTAGCAGTTCGGGAAAGGTTTTCGGCAATTCACCATTCAGGAAAACTGTTTCAACAATATGTTGTTGATTCATATGTGAAACTGGAACAGAATCGGTTGAATTATGAAAGAACTCATCAAAAGGAGTTACGTGCAGACACCTATCAAACGTTGATGGACTACATTGGCAATGCGGCAGCAAATCAAAATGCTAAAGTTGGTCGACGTGTAATACTACCATCTTCCTATGCTGGTGGCCCTCGTGCAATGCAGCAAGGTTACCAAGATGCTATGGCAATAGTAGCAAAGTATGGTAAACCCGACATTTTTTTAACTTTCACATGCAATCCAATGTGGTCCGAAATACAAACACAATTAGCACCAAATGAAACTGCATCTGATAGACCCGATATAGTTGCACGCGTATTTAAATTGAAACTTGACCGGCTCAAACAAAAAATACTACACAATCATCTTCTTGGACGTGTACTTGCTTATGTTTGTGTAACAGAATTTCAAAAGAGGGGATTACCACATTGTCACATGCTTTTAATTCTTGCAGGTATTTATAAAGATAATCTTCAAAACTTTGAATAATTACAAAAATTACATTTTAGTAGACGACAAGTTACGAACTGCAGAAGACGTAGATAGAATTGTAACAGCTGAGATTCCAAACCCATTTGAAGATAAGCGACTGTTTGAGATAGTCAAGAAGTGCATGGTCCATGGCCCTTGTGGTACTTTAAATCCTGCTTCTCCATGTATGCAAGATGGTGTATGCACAAAGGGATATCCAAAAAGTGTTTGTGAAGAAACCAAAATTGAAGTGGATGGTTATCCTCAGTATAAGAGACGTGCCAATGGAAATACTTTGCAGGTATATTAATATTTATGTGAATAGTATTTACTACCTCTTACATTCAATTTCATTAGGTTTGTAGGAATTTTTTTAGGCTTATTAGGCTACAGATAATTATATTGCATTGCTTTCATTAATTTGTGTGTCAAACATGGAGTGCTCACATCACAATGTAAACATTTTGTCGTTATTATATGTCTTACAAATTTACTACTGTAATCGAAATTGTAGCTCCAATAATAACAAACTTAGCAATCCGATGTTGATCCATTGATGCTTTAAGTGGGGTTGGATTTAATAAATGTTATTAAACTTAGCAATAGTGCACAATTAACTTTGAACACCATGTATATACAAAAGAAACAGGACTTACGATAACCACAAAATGTTTAAATTATGATAATATCATAATTATGATTTATATCGGCATCATATATTGTCAAATTCTGCTGTTACCAATAATTGCAACATAATGCCAATATAGCTGGTATAATAATCAGTAGGTAGCGGTCAATCCATAATCACAGAGAATATTAACTTTTTGTATGGGGAATTGAAATTCTTTTGACACAAAATGTCTGTAGCATTATAGTAAAATTTATGCTTTATGTTGTGACATTAGTTTCATTTGTTTTTAGATAAAAGACCACATAATTGATAACAGATGGATTGTTCCTTATAATCGGTATCTATCCTTAAAATATAATGCTCACATAAACGTTGAAGTCTGCTCCAGTGTAAAAAGTGTAAAATATCTGTATAAATATGTTTATAAGGGGCATGATCGTGCTGCTTTAAAATTAAAGCAAACAAGCGAAGAAGGTGGGGGAACAAGCAGTGAAATTCATTATGATGAAATAACTGCACATTTAGACGCACGCTATGTAAGCGCTCCAGAGGCATCGTGGAGAATTTTTGGATTCGATATGCAAAATCGCTCGCACACCATTTATCGTCTTGCTGTACACCTTCCTAATCATCAAAATATATGCTTTGTTGAGGGTAATGTTCAAGATGCAGTAGATCGAGCGCATTCAAAAAATTCCACTCTGACAGCATGGTTTAAGTTAAATAAATTATGTGAAGAAATATTCCAAAATGGTTACCAACCTGAAGATAATATGATTGATTCGCGTACTTTGTATTACCGGGAAATTCCAGAACATTTTGTTTTCAATAAAGCTACCACCACCTGGAATAGACGCAAACGATTTGCTAAGGAAATCGGTAGAATGTATACTGTTGGGCCCCAGGATGTTGAAAGATACCATATGCGATTATTGTTACTACACGTAAAAGGAGCTACATCATTTGATGATTTGAAAACCATTAATGGCCAAGTTCACGATACATTCCTTGAAGCTGCCAAAGAAGCCGGTTTATTACTTGATGATCGAGAATATGCACGATGTTTAGCTGAAGTTGTAAATTTTCAGCTTCCATCACAACTGAGGAATGTATTTGCAACATTACTTTTATTTTGCAACGTATCAAATGCTTTACAATTGTGGCAAGAATTTAAAGCTGCATTATCTGAAGATTTCCGCAGAAGTTTGTCTATAGAAGAATCAGAGGCTACCGCTTACTATGCCATCGATGATTCAATGAAAGTTTGTGGTCGAAAACTTTCGGATTTTATACCACTTCCACAAATTCAGCCACACATTGCCGTCGTTGACAATTCTCAAAACCACCAAGCTGAAGGGGAAAGTATGTACAGAACCCTGAATCCCAGTCAAAAAGCTGCCTGTGATGAAATAGTCCATCTCTTAGAACAATCATCACGATCAGCAAAATGTATTTTTATCGATGGACCAGGGGGATCAGGCAAAACGTATTTATATACAACTATAAATCACATATGTAAAGGTAGAGGTGTAGCTGTTTTAAATGTAGCCTGGTCTGGTATTGCCGCTACATTACTGCTTGATGGACGTACAGTTCACAATCGATTTAAACTTCCTGTACCAATTAACAAAACGTCATTTCTTTCTACAATGAAAATGAACACTCCCGCAGCAAGCATATTACAAAGTAGTACAGTTATTATTTGGGATGAAGCTCCGATGGCACCAAAATATGCGTTAGAAGCTGTAAACATTTTGCTCAAGGACATTATGGGTAATAATGAAGTTTTTGGAGGAAAATTGATGATTTTGGGTGGCGACTTTCGCCAAGTACTTCCTGTTGTCTATCGTGGAACAAGGTCAGATTGTATTGATGCATGTTTAAAGAAATCGTCATTATGGGCACATTTTAAAGTCATAAAGCTAATAACAAATATGAGGGCAGCAGGAGAAGACATGTGGTCAACATTACTTTTAGATATAGGTAAGTTGTTATTTTACTACAGGTGGCATGAATAATTATTAAACAAAGGAAAATAAATACCTAGGCTTTTTTAAATTTGAAATTATTTTTAAATTAAAAACAATTATGTATTTTATGTTAGGCGCCAAAAGTAAATCTGTTTACGTTTACAAATTTATTATTATAGGTGATGGTAAAATACAAACTGATAAAGATGAAAAAATTCCAATACCGCAGCAGTGTATTAGTACTGGCAATTTAATTGAGGACGTATATGGTAAAGAGATTCTTCCAGACAATGCAGATAGTCTTTGTGACAAAGTGATTTTGACGCCGAAAAACATTGACTCGCTCGACATTAACAACAAAGTACTCAAATTACTTACGGGAGAAGAACAAATTTACATGAGCATTGATGAAGCTGAGTGTGAAGAATCAGAAGTGATCCAGTTTCCCACAGAGTTTTTACACTCATTGACACCATCGGGTATGCCCCCTCACGAACTGCGGTTAAAAATTGGTGCAATTGTTATGCTGTTGAGAAATTTAGATATAAAGAAGGGATTATGCAATGGGACTAGGTTAATTGTACAACATATGGGCAGGTATATTCTTGGATGCTCAGTTGCATGTGGGGCAAACAAAGGAAAGTATGTACTGATTCCACGTATCACTTTATGCCCATCTGATACCAATTTGCCATTTGTATTGAAGCGTAAACAATTTCCTATTAGACTTTCTTTTGCAATGACAATAAATAAAAGTCAGGGGCAAACGTTCACTAAAGTTGGTTTGTATCTAAATACTCCTGTATTTTCACATGGGCAATTATATGTTGCTTTTTCTCGAGTAAAAACTATGAACGGATTGAAAGTAGCAATAAAAGGTGGTGAACGGCATACAAAAAATATTGTTTACAAAGAAATTCTTTAAAACAAGATGGTAACTCCGAAAAGGGATAAATGTAATCCAGGACGTAGAAGGAGAAAGAACAATGGAGCAACTGTTTCGAGAAGGGGTACACAGACACGATTTACAAGAAAGGACGTGGAAATTCTTTTTAACAGCATCATTGAGAAAATACCTTTGCTGACACGTATGTTACTCGTTCAATGATGAAGATGAAACCTTCTAATGTTTTCTTTCACAGAAACACGTACTCCCAATTTACTAATAACAATAAAGAGGGAAAAATACATTTGATGCAGAATCACAATTAGTTTTTTCAGGTACTTACTGTCACAGTTTCTTTACAAGTTTTAATTGCTTTTGTTTTAAGATACAAGAACAGTTGGCGATCACAAATTCCGGCGATAACAACTTATTTGTGGAAGAGATTAAATGAAATAAAGAGATACGGGAGGGGACTATGTTACCAAAATTAATTACATTTTTCAAGGAATGTATAGGACCAGAAATAATTTTAAACAGACAAAGGAGAGTTGATACGCCATTTTCCCAGCATATATGCAAAATTATTTAATTATTATTGTTTTAGTAGTGCGAGGATATGCATATCAACCAAACTCAAATCTGCACAAGAGAGGAAGAGGACGACCAAAAACAAGTTGGCAAGAGAAAATCCAAAAGCACTTGGGTCCAGGGTGAACAAATGTTGCAAAAGCCTGAGTAACATGGAATCACCAAGGGAAGTTATTCATTTTATGTTACTATTGCTGTAGTCGTAGTATTTATAATATTTTCTGATGACATTACTCGTGTAACACTCTCATTCCCAACCGCGAGGAGAATCATATTTTAGGTTACAAAAATTGTCAGAGAAAGAACACATTTTCTCTCATAGTCCAGTTACATTAGACGGAAAACCGCAGCATTTGGCGAAAAAATCCAAGTGAGCTGAAATTTTGCATACACCTTTATTTTGACATTACAAACAATGTCTCAAAAGTCCCCATCGATATCGCGCTTGCGTTTTGAGTTATTCAAGGTCAAAAGTCGCAGAAATAAGTTTTTTGCAAATATCTCGCTTTCTATGGGTCGTATGACTTTTTTAGTTATTACAAAAAATGAAGGCTAGGAAATTCTCTACAAAAAAGATTATACAGGTTTTTTGAGTGCAATTAACCGTTCAGTAAATAACACAGTGTTAAGTTTTGCAGACGGGTTTTACTTCCTTTTACAATAAAGGAAGTATTGGATTCACCCCGAAATTCTAAATTGAGTTTTCAACAGATCCTCACGTTTTAGAGTCCCCTGAACCCAAAAAACGTGTTTTTGCTCATTGGTCTGTGTGTCCGTCCATCCATCGGTCTGTCTGCCTGTGAACAGAATAACTCAAAAACGGAAAGAGGTACGGCGTTGAAACTTCATATATAAGTTTTGTGTACCTACTATCTAAATGGGACAGTAAGCCTTTTGAAGAAAATCGCATAACTGGAAGTATGATGTTTACTCTTGTTTCAAAAACGGTTCTATTTTTTTCAAACTATATTTTTATTACATTTTTAATGTGTATTGATGTGAGATTAGTGATTTTTCAGTTGAATACCTCTAAAATTCTACTTGAAAATCACTCATCTCAATCAATACACATTAAAAATGTAATAAAAATGTAAAGTTTTAAAAAAATCGTTCGAGCCGTTTTTGAAACACAAGAGTAAACATCATACTTCCGGTTATACGATTTTCTTCAAAAGCTTGCTGTCACATTTAGATAGTACACAAAACTTATATATGAAGTTTCAATACCATACCTCTTTTTGTTTTTGAGATATTCTGTTCACAGACAGACACACACACACAGCCAGACAGACCAATGAACAAAAACACGTTTTTTGGGTTCAGGGGACTCTAAAACGTGAGGATCTGTTGAAAACTCAATTTAGAATTTTTGGGGTGAATCCAATACTTCCGTTATCGTAAAAAGAAGTAAAACCCGTCTGCAAAACTTAACAGTGTGTTATTTACTGAATGGTCAGTTGTACTCAAAAAACCTGTATAATTTTTTTTGTAGAGAATTTCCTAGCCTTCATTTTTTGTAATAACTAGAAAAGTCATACGACCCATAGAAAACGAGATATTTGCGAAAAACTTATTTTTGTGAACTTTGACCTTGAATAACTCAAAACGTAAGCGCGATATCGATGGGGACTTCTGAGACATTATTTGTAATGTCAAAATAAGGGTGTATGAAAAAATTCAGCTTACTTGGATTTTTTGGCAGCCGTATCCTAATGTAACTGGACTATCAAAGGACAATATGAAACAAAATTAAAATGTCTGTTGTCATGGTATTCGTAAAATGACACAGTTCAAAGACTGCTAAATATTACAGCATAATTTTGATTTACAGTAATGTTTTAGTTACAAAAATATGTATTTTACGGTTCTGATCCTGGCCCTTGAAAAAATTGTATTCACACGGCAGGGCAGAACACCATTTTTTCCTCTGTGTATTTGTAGTGCTCGGCTTCGCCCTTGAGCTGCAAACTTAATTTTGGGAAAAATTATGCTCTTCTCTTCCTTATAATGTATTATTTTTTCACATTGCCTTTGGTGACATTAAAAAAAGTGACTTTTTGATACTTTTCATAACTGGTCAAAATCATAGTACTTTCACCTAAAAATTTCAGGTGGGAGCACCATTTTGCCTCAAAATTACATCATATTGTCATAAAATATATTAATTAGAACGACTGAACGGCTACCACGCTAACACCTGTGGTAGTCGTTAACCCCTAAAACAAGGGAACTCTTCCTCATTTTCGACGGGCAAGGCTAGCCACCTACCCGGCCTAAGGGCAAAGAGGGCTCATAGAACCACTATGTGGTTAAAACAGGCCACTGGCCTATAATAAGAGGAAGAAGAAATTAATTATGAGCGGATGGCCCAGCGAGCAAATGCTCGCCTCTTAGGGGGCCGGCCTGGGTTCGATCCCGGCAGATACTATAGACGGATTTTAAAAATCGTACGCTCTCCGGCTACCACGCTAACACCTGTGGTAGTCGTTAACCCCTAAAACAAGGGAACTCTTCCTCATTTTCGACGGGCAAGGCTAGCCACCTACCCGGCCTAAGGGCAAAGAGGGCTCATAGAACCACTTTGTGGTTAAAATAGGCCATTGGCCTATAATAAGAGGAAGAAGAAATTAATCATGAGCGGATGGCTCAGCGAGCAAATGCTCGCCTTCAGGTGGGCGGCCCGGGTTCTATTACCGGCGCAAACTATAGACAGATTTTAAAAATCGTACGCTCTCTGGCTACCATGCTAACATCTGTGGTAGTCGTTAACCCCTAATAAGGGAACTCTTCTTCACTTTCGACGGGCAAGGCTAGCCACCTACCCGGCCTAAGGGCAAAGAGGGCTCATAGAACCACTTTGTGGTTAAAACAGGCCACTGTCCTATATTAAGTGGTAGAAGAAGACTGAAATACACTATTTCATATTTTTATAATTTGTATTGAAGACAGTTTTTATATAAGATTTGTATAGTTATAAAGGAAGACTCTATGTCGTGATGATTAGCATCTCTGGCTACTTACAGAACTAGAATCCTGAGTTCAAACAGAACTGGCCAAGCATCTCAAAACAACTTTGGTTTTTTCACATAACATTCCATCTATTCACGATGTAATAGATTGGATTGAGTTTAAATATGCATCCTCTAAAACAATTTCGATTTTTTTACATTACTCTTCCATCTTTTCACAATTTAATAGATTGGATTGAGTTTAAATATGCATCCTCTAAAACAAATTTGTTTTTTTTACATTACTCTTCCATCTTTTCACAATGTAATAGATTGGATTGAGTTTAAATATGCATCCTCTAAAACAATTTTGATTTTTTTACATAACTCTTCCATCTTTTTATAATCTAATATTGGATTGAGTTTAAATATGCCTCTAAAACAATTTCGATTTTTTTACATAACTCTTCCATCTTTTTATAATGTAATAGATTGGATTGAGTTTAAATATGCATCCTCTAAAACAATTTTGATTTTTTTACATTACTTTTCCATCTTTTCACAATGTAATAGATTGGATTGAGTTTAAATATGCATCTTTTAAAACAATTTTGATTTTTTTACATTACTCTTCCATCTTTTCACAATGTAATAGATTGGATTGAGTTTAAATATGCATCCTATAAAACAATTTTGATTTTTTTACATTACTCTTCCATCTTTTCACAATGTAATAGATTGGATTGAGTTTAAATATGCATCCTTTAAAACAATTTTGATTTTTTTACATAACTCTTCCATCTTTTTATAATGTAATAGATTGGATTGAGTTTAAATATGCATCCTCTAAAACAATTTCGATTTTTTTACATTCCTCTTCCATCTTTTCACAATGTAATAGATTGGATTGAGTTTAAATATGCATCTTCTAAAACAATTTTGATTTTTTTACATTACTCTTCCATCTTTTCACAATGTAATAGATTGGATTGAGTTTAAATATGCATCCTCTAAAACAATTTCGATTTTATTTTTAGATAAGTCCGTGTATACACGATTTACAGTAATATCGAACAATAATGACTGCTTTTCATTAATTTGCAAAGCATCAGTCATGCTGATGATTCTACTCGATTATATACATACTTATAAATATAAAAGGTATAAGCTGTCGAGAAAGAGTAGATGCTGTAAGTATAGACTGGATTGAATTTCAACACAAAACTAAATATTTAGAATCTTCCATTTCAGAGAGTGTTCATTTCTTTATTATAGAAACATCGATCTGAACTCATGATTTTAGTTCTGTAGCCAAAGATGCCAACCATCACCCTATAGAACCGTCTTCTGTAACTGTACAAAACTTATTTAAAAACTGTCTCCAATACAAATTAGAAAAATCTTAAATAGTGTATTCTAATTGTTTTAATTTGATATATTTTATGAAGATGTGATGTAATTTTCAGGCGAGATGTGGTATTGTGGATTATACCTAAGAATGTGGAATTCTTAGGTATAATCCATCAGATTTTGATTAGTTATAAAACGTATTAAAAATTTTACTTTTTTACCGTCACCAATGGCAACATTAATGGATAGTACGTTCCAACAAGGAAGAGAAGGGCACAAGTTTTCCTAAAGTCTGAGTTTGAAACCAAAGGGTGAAGCCCGAGGACTACAAATACACAGAAGAAAAAATGGCGTTCTCTCCTGCTGTGTATATACAGTTTTTTCCTGACCGGTATCAGAACAACAAGAAATAGGTATTTTCGTAACTAAGCATTACTGTAAATCAGAATTATTATGCTGCAATATTTAGCAGCCTTTGAATTGTTATTCTACCAATACAAACAATATCATCAGAAACTACTGTAAATACAATGACCATTTTTTCTTTAGAAGTAATAACTTATGTTAAAATTTGTAGCAATTTGTTGTACTTGTTATTAATTACTATCTTTATTCAATAGAGACCACGAGTACGACCGAAAGCAAGATGGCAAGACAAAATTCTAAACCACTTCAGCCCAGGGCGGTGACTCAATCACTGGATTTACTATCAATCTTATATTGAAAATAAAGTAGTGTAACAATATTTGAATTTTTTGATATCTGTTTAGGCAAATATAACATTATAGGAAGTATAAATTGAGTTGTAAAGATTATAACATTTACCAATATATCGCAATAAAAGTGTATAATTATAGTGTCAAATATATCTGGGACTTATTAAAATAACTGTTTTTTTAATACTCTTGAGATTTTAACTAAATTGTTTTCAATATTTAAGTATTTTAGAAAACTGATTTCGTGTTGAGTTTGTCAATAACTAAATATGGCAAACAGGCTTTGTACAATAAATATTCGAAATCAAGCTTGGCATTGAAATATTTGTTGTATAGTCTGTTCACTAAACATAAAAACACAAAGTGGCCTTTAATTTCTAAAATTTCATGAGTGTACTTCCAAAATGCATCTTTTGTGTAGGAATGTACTTACAAAAAGTTACTAAAACAAATAGGTTAAGAGTGTGACATTTAATTAGCATCTGTCACAACTACTTTTAAGGATGTTAAACAAATACTGTGTTGGATACTATTGATGTAGCATTTATTAATAAGTATTTTTATTACATTTTATAAAAGTTCAGGCAAGAATTTCCAGAATAGTATGTACTTTGACACTGAATTAATGATATTTATTAATTGTCATTTTTAAATTCAAAGTCACCTTTATGCAGGTATGGAAACCTTTGCAAAACAAAATACAGAATCCCTAGCAGACAAATTTTATGTATATGCCAACTTCAGAAAAATTTATATGTTTTTGTGTTTACCACGGCCTCCTGGATTAGTGCGAGATTGACGTTTCTACGCGGCCCGCCACATTTGCATAATTTTTGTGATTCTGAGGCCAACGTACTTTGGCGCTATCTGTTGGGTTTTTGATAAATTATCTGTAACGTAAGCCAGACTTTCTAGATTAATATTAATCCAGGAGGCCGTGGACGTATGCAACCAAAGGCACAAGCGCAACGTACTGTAGCGTCTCTACAAACCAGAAAAAACGCCTTGAACTAAAAATGCAGCGGGCCGCGTAGAGACGTCAGTCACGTACTAATCCAGGAGGCCGTGGTGTTTACTGAATGGCCTATATGAATAATATCTTGGTGGCACTGTAAGTCTATGTCAAATTCGAGGTTAGTAGGTTAGGTTTTGTGTCAGTTTTGACACATACTGACACAAAACCTAACCTACTAACCTCGAATTTGACATAGACTTACAGTGTCACCAACATATTAACAACTTACTATGGATACATTTTTGATTCAGAAATTGTTGCAGTATCAATGTTGCCAGATTTATTTTTATTAATTTCGAAATATTTCGAAAAATACGGCCCCGGGATTTTTTTTCATATTTCTCCAGGGTTGGGTTCATTAGGCATCCCTCAGTAACGCACCGTAGAGTTAATCCGCCATTTGTTGGACACGCTGTATAATCTCATAAGAGCATTAATTCTTTCCGGATTTTTTTTTGACTGCGTACCAACAACGTCGTATTAATTAGGACGTCTTCCAGAGGCGAGCGTTTCCTTTCTAGAGACTTTCCATTTGAAAATATATTTTTTTGAACTTTTTCTTACTGCCAATCTCTACCGTGCTTTTAAAACTTTCTTTAGTGGAACCAAAGTTATTAAATTTGTGCTAAATTTTAAATGCAGCATATGCCGCGGGTTTCATCTATTTCACAAATAAAGCAGTTAAGGATGCTGCAGCTAATACCAATTGGAATGTATTCAAAGAGTCGTTAAATGTTAATGGTACAAATTTAATGTTTTATAATAAAAGTAGTACGCCTAATACGGAAACAAGAACCACTGCTCTCGTAGTCACGCAAACTAAAGATAACAGTGTATATTGTTTGTGTAAGGGTCCTGATAATGGAACGCCTATGATTGCTTGCTGTAATTTGCACTGGTCCGTGGAATGGTTTCATCTGATTTTTGTTGGTTTAACATCTGCACCTAATACTAAATGGCATTGCCCTTTATGTAGTATAAGTGAAAGTAATCGTATTTTGTATTATATTGGTATTGCTATATAAAATAAAAACAAATAAATGTTTTAATCGATTTATTTATCATTTTAATTGCAGTACTGTAAAATAAGTAATTAAAAGCACGACCGCTGCGGTACGTGAAAAACGCAGGTCTATTTTTAAATGATCAAATAATGCATTTCGACTATCGTATGTCATGTCATCCGTCATCCATCAAAAGAATCTACAGTAATTAAATTCACTGACATGGCAAATAAATATGACTTAACTATTGATAAAAAATAGATTTGATAACATGAAATAACATTTTATGGTCAAAATTTATTTAAAAACAATTTAAATTCAAACACATTTAGTAAATTTATTCAGAAAATGTATAATGGTTACAAAAACATTATTTCTATATTAAAATACAGACACTTAAAACATTTTTCCCGCTGCTGCTCATGTAAGTCAGTGATACAGTCTTAGTAACAAAACGTGTAAGTCAGTGATTATATTTGTTTGCTGCTTTCCCTTGACAACGGAACTTAATATTATTATTAATTTCCTAGGATAATAAAATTAGCAAGGCAAGACACAGACTTAGACATTTTATTTATAATTGCAAGTGTTTATGTGACATGTGACACTCACAAGTAACACAACTCACGAATATTAATCCTGGTGTTAGGTGACAAACTAAACGATTTTTTCAAAAATCTAGGAAAATTTTGATAAGGAGCGGGAAAAATATAATAAGATAACTCAAAAAGTATCGCCTATTAACATTTTTGGTAGGCAACAAGCCGCGGCTTCGCCTTGGCTTGTAGTTGCCTGCCTCAAATGTTAAGAGATCCTTACATTCCTTGTTACTTAAATATTTATTAAAAGAAGCTTATGAAGCACGTATTGTGCACTCTTTTCCACACCACCATGAGGTAGAGTTGACGGCGCGTTTTTTTTTATGTGGTATCCCCAGGAGGCCTATTCCACATGTCCCAAAGAAAGTGGTCGCTGCTGTAATGATTGTTCATTATAAAAATAAATATCTACACTGTGGTTTTTTTATCTCGTTACAGCACATATTACGTGCATCGTTTTTTCATGAGTGTTTAAAATTTTGATAACATTTGAAATAAATGAATTTCATAGTTGCCGCAGCGGCATCTATGAAATTAGTTTATTTCAAACGTTACCAACATTTTAAACACATGAAAAAACGATGCACGTAATATGTGCTGTAACGAGATAAAAAAACCACAGTGTATATATTTATTTTTATAATGAATAATCATTACATTTTTACTGCTACTGGCACTCACTCCAGTGCCTCCTGTAATAAAATAATTATTAGGTAATTAAATACTAATTTTTTAATACTTACTACCACTAATTCTTCTTTCACTATTTCTTCCACTACAGTAGAATTGCTCTGCAAATTTTGAAAAACATGGAAAATTAGTTGTTATAGTGTGATAGTTCTCTACAGGAGATAAGATTGAGATGACAAATTTCAATAAAATTAGGAATTAATTAAAGTGCTTGATTTATTTAAAATAGTGCTATTTAATAATAGTTATTTACTATACAAGTGGGATAACAGCATCATTAATATACGTGTGTGTAAGTTACAAACGAGTGCGCAGCACGAGTTATGTAAGCACACAAGTATATTAATGATGCATTATCACACATGTATTGTACAAAATTTTATCTACGACTGCCTAAAATTGAGAAAAGTGCATTAAGAGAAATGTCAGATCTGTCATTTTCAAAAATATTTTAGTAGGCAAATGTCAAATGAGTGACGCAATGAGTTACTTATCCCACTGGAGTAGATAAAACATATTATTTTTAATATTAAGAACCAAAGTAGGTAAATACTTACAATTAAGAAATGTTTCTAAATACTTTGTAGATGCCATGAAATTAATTATCTGTATGAGGTGGCAGTTTTATAGTACCTTTGAAAGAGGTTTTAGTAAAGTTTTCGAAAATTAATTTGGAAGGATTGTGGAAAATCAAACATTATCAATTGAAAAAAAATGCAATAATACTAACAGTCTTTTAAATCTCGTGGGTAGAACATGTTCAGGCAATTTATTGACAAATATAAATGTGCAATAACATTACCGTTTAGTAACGTGATAAACTCACCGTTATATCACCAGTGTTGCCGGATTGGTCCTATAAAACGAAATAATAAGATTAGGTACATACTTAATATTTACAAATTATTTTTGATAACCTACCAACAGAGAGGCTGCTGTCGCATTAGCTTCCGATTCGGTTGCTTCCACTTCAGCAGTGTTCCGCACCTCGATGACACCCACATCCTACAAAATAAACCTTGACACATTAGTGTGTGCTTATATTATTAATGATCAAAATTCACTTTATGTCCTACCAGTACATTAATTGAAATTAATGAGTATTTTAAGGTATCTTAGATACAAAATAACGCTCCAGGGCAATTATTTTCTTCATAATAACACTAGGGTTATTATGAAAAATTAACAGTAGGTATTTGTTTCCATGGATACAACTTTTATTTCAAAAATTATGCACCACTGTCACAATGAAAATTAATGACAGCTCAGCTAATGTCACAAATCTAACTTAGATCAGCTAACTAGATCAATCTTAACTACTATATCATAGTAATTATATGAATTGAATATGAATTAGGTAAGAAAATTGGTAGGACATAAAACATTGAAGGCACCACGGGCATTATGAGCTAAGAGCCCGCGATTGCTGTACACACCTCGGGCCAAAGGCCCTCGGTTAGTACACTAACAATCTTGGGCTCTTATTTTACCCATAATGCTCTTGGTACCTTAATAACTATTAAAGGTTTTACAGTAAGATGTTGTCTCTTGCTGTTAAAACTCACCTCAAACAGATCGTCATCAATGGTCTGTAATAAGTAAGTTGAATTAAAAGGATGAATTTACAATGTTTTAATTTTGACAGTGTACTCAGAAATGGTTTGAGCACTGGTATGCTCATGCATCATTTAAAATTTTTCATATGAATTTGTTTTATTCTGATTCACTTTTCTCCCTCCTCAAATCAGTTCCGAGTCGTTTTAGTGTTTTATTTACAAGCAATGTACAAACCAACAAGTTCTCTACTCTTATCTTCTTTTGTGGAGGAACAGTTTCGGATCTGCTAGCCACATGTGATACCTTAACAGATGACATAAATAATTTATGTTTTTACTTATAGTTACATGGTAAATTCGCTAAAAGCACTAACTTTTTTTTAACTGTATTTAAATTTCGCATCAAATTAACTATAAAACTTTCAAAAGGCGCATGCGCATTGCCTGTTAAATATAAACTATTAATCAAAATTGCCGATCTTTTATGTTTTCATACTTAATAAGAGACTTTCATTTTAGTTTTCTTCTCAGGATTATATTTGTTGTTCTTGTATTATAATAAAATGGAAAAAACCTTATTTCTTTTGTGAATTTAATTTAGGGGTCAAAAAAATAATGTATTTTTTGAAAACTAAAAAATGTGAATACGAGTTCGGTTGAAATGTTTGTTTGAACATTTACTAGAAAAGTTCGGTTAAAAAAAAGTATGGTTCACACAGCCCTACATACAGGGTGCTCAAAGTTAAAGCTACGATTTCGATTACATTAGCAAATTTTTAGTACTGTTCACGTAGATTACGATGGCAAAAACAGAAAAACAATTGAGTATCAGACTTTCGAGTTATTCGCAAAATTAACATTTTTTTAAATGGAACAAATTATTACATAGGTGTATTTACAATAAGCAAAAATAAACAGGGTGTTCATTTCTTTTTTTTTTTTATTTTTGGGAATAATTTGAAAATCTGATAATCAATTGTTTTTCTGTTTTCGCCATCGTGATCTATAGGGCATTCAGTAAACACAAAAACAATTTAATTTTTTTTGCTAGATGCTAGATAAATGTCATACCCTTAACCTATTTGTTTTAGTAACTTTTTGTAAGTACATTCCGAGACAAAGATGCATTTTGGAAGTACACCCATGAACTTTTGAAAATCAAAGGCCACTTTGTGTTTTTATGTTTACTGAACAGACTATACGTGAGTTATACTACAGATTTGCTAATTTAATCGAAATATTGATAACAAAGTTAGCAATACTGGACAATTAACTTTGAACAGTCTGTATATCATATCATACAAGCAATAAATTTATTTAGTAAAAAATGATTTATTGTAACCAATTATTTAATCAAATTAATTTACACTAATTATTTAATCTTACCGCTTGCTTCTTTTTTTGGCTCTCTCTTTGCCGAGCCAAAGCTGTTACTCTATTGGCAGCTATCTGCTGCTCCATCTCCACTATCTTCCTCATAGAAAATTCGCGGGATTTCCCACACCCCTCGCAAAATTTTTGGAAATATAAATTGAAAAAGGGAGTAGTCAAATTAATTCCACAAGAAGTCAAACTTTTGAATTTTCTTTCTTTAATTAAGATAGTCGATTACTTAGTGAATAATCAAAATGACGAATAATCATATTTTTAAAGATGGGTGCCTAGCAGTAAATTGTAATACATACCACAGATCACAAAATTGCACTCCCAGCAACGTATGACGGTGCAGATACGTGTGTCTAATTTCCCCACGGGAAAATGTACTTTGCAGGAGGGACATGTCTCTAAAAAGAAAATTTGTAATTTAACTAATCGATTTTACTTTCAAACATAAATGTTCCGTAACTTTGTCCAAAATACGCTTACAGACAAGATGTAAATAACAAATTAATACTCACGCAACTGAAAAATTCTCCGACTACGAATCTCTACTCCACACTCACAACAAAATGTATGACGATTCTATAAACAAATAAATAGTATTAAAACACAATTGCATGAAAAGCGTAAAGTAAGTTATTTTTAATAAATATTATACACCAAGTGAATTAAACATATGTTTATTCAAGGAAAGATATTGAGCTCATGAGCACATAGTGCGAGTGAGATCATATCTTTGAGTTACTAAATGTTTAATTCACGTGGCGTATATATGTTTTTATTCAATTTTGACGAAATTTTTAATAAAAAATTTAAAAATACTCAAATTAAGATATAAATTTGCCTATTCATTGTCGATTTGATCTAAATTTTAGTAATTATATATTACACACTACAAAAAGAAAGAATAATTGAATGTAAATATTTTTGTAGAAATAATAAAAATATATTACTCTTCATTGACACTTTTTTAATTCTCTAGTGAATTAAACCTTTTTAATTCTCTAGTGAATTAAAATAAATTATACGTTTTAAATGGTTTTTGTGTGATGAACCCTTTGTTTAAGCCAATCAGGTATTTTTTGTAAAAAAAGTAGGTAATAAAATGGACATTTTACTTACCATGTTGATTCACACACCACACAGAACAACGCAGAAGGAATAATTTCAAAGGCCACGGGTGACGGTTGACTGACAATGTTAGCTAGCAACTACTGAATTTTCAGTTTCTGTAGACGGTTCTAAAATTTCCCCGTAGGGCAGTACCTTCCTGGACAAATGTGTATCGTAAATTTATGTTTTGGCAGGACAATTGGACTGTAAAATAAATTTTGCAAGTAATGACGGCTAGAATACCAGAATTCAAGGAAGAGATCGAAGACCTGATGCTGTAAGTAAAACCGCATGTTAACAAATTGCAAATAACAAAGGCAACCGCGTCTCCGTAATCCGAAGCTTAAATAAACAAGAAATGAAAGATAAATGGTCCCTGCCGAAATGTAAAGGAGGCTGCCAAATAAAAATATGAAGGACTTTTTATTTTAAAACGAATATTTTAACAAAAATTTGAAATAAATAACCGAATGCGCCATGTAGCTGCTATAGAACAATGCAGTTTAAATTGAAACTAATTGAATTAATAACAGATTCATCCATTTTCAAGTAAGGTCTATTCTATAATGTATAATGGTTATTTATATTTATACAGTACAGTAAACATTGCGATTCCAACCTTTGACCAAAATTATTTAAACAGATATTTTTGTCAACTACACGGAAAAATTGCATGTTCAACACATTGGAACATTCCATGCTCACGTAAAAAATTTTCATTTGCTGGAAAACTCTCACTTTTCTTAACTTGTAGAACAATCTACTATTAATTCACCAGCGATTTAAGAAGAAAATTAACTCGCTACCATATAAAAATTATAAACAGTTACTTATGGTTGCTATTATAGAGATAATAATAATAATGCCAGTTTAAAATGACAAAGAAATAATAACAGTAACGGCGTGACTGGAGACTTGAGTTACCGCATTTATATTTTTATGACGCTCAACGCCTCAACGGCTTAAACCTGATAAGAAACACAGATTGGAGGCATTGCATTGCATATGTATAATCTCATAAGACCATTAATTATTTCCGGATTTTTTTTTGACTGCGGTCCAACAACGTCGTATTAATTAGGACGCCTTCCAGAGGCGAGCGTTTGCTTTCCAGAGACTTGCCATTTAAAAATATATTTTTTCTATAGCACATGTTAAAGTGTGCTTTTATCAACTCAAAACAAAAGGTCAAGTTTTACTTTAACAGTAAGGGTAGATAAAGTAGCACTTTAACATCAAGGATAGATAAAGTAATTTAATTTTCTAACTTTTGTTTAAATTAAATATGACAGCTTCGTATTATCGTAGCAACCCCATCTAGCTACTGACATTTTGAAATGTGATTGACTGTCCTTATTTTCTTTTACAATTGTTAAAGTTCTTGCTATAGAAAAAAATGTTGTATTATACACAAATAAATTACTATTTTTCTATAGCACATGTTAAAGTGTGCTTTTATCAACTCAAAACAAAAGGTCAAGTTTTACTTTAACAGCAAGGGTAGATAAAGTAGCACTTTAACATCAAGGATAGATAAAGTAATTTAATTTTCTAACTTTTGTTTACATTAAATATGACAGCTGCGCATTATTGTAGCAACCCTATCTAGCTACTGACATTTTGAAATGTGATTGACTGTCCTTATTACTTCGACACGAAGTGTACGAAGTATTGAAATTCCCTCATATCGAAAACCACTCTGAGTCAAATATCTCTAAAATTCGAGCCAACCGACTAATGAACCCACTATATCAAATCTCCGTCTCGGCGGTGCGGATCTTTTGGTGAAGTTCCCAGCCTACTAGATCAATCCCCCGTATTGGGGGGGCGCCTAAACGTGCTGTGCGGGGGATGTAAGTTCGTATGTGTACACGATTCCGGTCGCCAGGAACCTTCCTGAAGTCTTGGATCGTTTTCATACGATAGGTCCTCCGAAAATGAAAGCAACATCAACGTTTGAGCTATGGTCGTCGGCAAAAAAAAATTTGTTTGTTTTTTTTTTATAAATGACTGGTTCATAGCATTTCATTGTATTAACGAAACGGAGTGATGCTGAGTATCGAAGTATTCTTGGAAAGCACGGAAGGGCGCTTTTCTTGGGTGGGGGGTACCGTATATTTTTCTTTTGAAATTGTTAAAGTTCTTGCTATAGAAAAAAATATTGTATTATACACGACGATGAAGTTATTTCTATCCACTCTTGAATCATTAACGTCTCGACTTCGTCTCGACGTTAAACGATTCACTCGTGGATAAAATTTAACTTTATCGTCTTGTATAATAAATTACTATTTTTTGAACTTTTCCTTACTGGCAATCTCTAGCGTGCTTTTAAAACTTTCTTTAGTGCAACCAAAGTTATAAAATTCGTGCTACATTTTAAATGCGGCATATGCCGCGGGTTTCAGCTAGTACACAAATAAGCTACTAAATGCGCTTAAATATACCAAAAGAATTAAAACATAACGTGATAAAACTCTGAGATTAAATAATTCATAATAATTCATTTCAATTAAATTAATAAAACTCATATGGCATAAATAAACAAACAATTTCACCACTTTTTGTGATTTTTTTATCAAATGTGAGTGTGTGGTTCGGAATTATGTCACGTTTTGGTACAGATTCTTAGGAAGAAATTGATTTAGAAATAGCTTACACCAGTAAATATAAAAAGATCAAAAGCGTCCGTATGGCTGCAATTTGAAGCATTTTATAGTGATAAAAACTATGTGTTAGGAAGAACGACTTCTGTGGAGCATGCTACCATTTTAAAAAAATTGGGCAGGTAATATGAGAAGAAAGAATGGTTCTCACTATAAGGAAGCAACTGTGAAAACCACTACAAAACAACTACAAGAAAAATACCATCAGCAGTATTGAATATTTATAAACTAGCTATAGCCGGAGGCGGTTGCCGCATTTAAGCCTGATTTATAAATTGACGCCCGCGCGTTTGACGCTACCGCTAACGGCGCTAACGCGTCCGCAGACGTAACGCCGACGTTGTCTATGGCGAGCTATTTTATAAATTGCCGTATAGTTTAACGTATGCAGGCGCATTCAAAAGTTAGAGCTCGATTTATAAAAGTGACAAGTGTCACACGTGCCTCCAGCATCGGCAGCCCTAACCCAACATTTTGATTTATTATATGAGAATGGACAGTCAACCGGCAAACTACCTATTAGCTGCAGCAAGTACGCTTATACTAGGTGCAGCCCATTTCGTTGGAACAACTACAAGAAGGGCGAGACAATGTTAAACTCGACCGATATACACAACACGCTATAAGGGCGGTTTTTATCGAGCTACATTCCTTCCAATAAAAGAAAAGAACCATGATCATTTTTTTAAATACACAAGGATGAGTGTAAAAGTGTTCAATTATTTATATAAACAACTGAATCCGAAGCTTATAAAGAGACGAATATCTGATCAAATCTGCCTTTTATAAATAATACTAAAAAAACTCCGGTAACAAACACATCCAAATCCAGCAACACGCTTTTAATAATGAGGACCTCTCTGTTCTGATACTTGCGCAGCAGGTCAAATAATCCCGCGCAAAATTTTTCGCCTTGTGATTGGTCGAGTAAATCCGTCGACGCAAGACGTTGACGCCAAACATGAATCTTGGCCAACTTTGCCGCAGACGGAAGCGGTGCAGCGTTAGCGTTTGCGTACGACGTCATTTTATAAACGGTTACATTTGAACCAAACAGTTTAACGTCGGCGTTACGTTTGCGGCCGCGTCAGCGGTAACGTCAAACGGGCGGGCGTCAATTTATAAATCGAGCTTTAAAGTTCCGCGCGGTAGTGTGAGATGCGCGCAGATCTTCCTGTCACGAATGCTACCCGAATTTACATCGGGCGGTGATCTCGGAAAATCGATTTGTCATGTTGTGTTTAAACGGAGCGTTTGGGCTTATTCAGCAAGGCAATAGAAACCCTCCTTATCATTAAATGAAATGTATGTTTGTTCGTAGTTTAAAAAAACACAACCGATAGGCATAATAAGTAATTGTTTTCTGTATTAATATCCCATCAATTTTGACACAGACTGATGCAAAACCTAACCTACTAACTTCGAATTTGACATAGACTTATGTTGTATAACCATGACCATTCAAAAAGTTCGATAATTTCTGAATGCACTTTATGTATATAAAATAATTACTAATATTAACAGTATTTTGCCTCTAAGACGATAAATGGACATCACGAATGGTTTGTTAACGGCATCTTCGAAAATCTACCAATTCGGGAAGCAAAGAATGATAATAAAATTCACATAGTTTTATTCCATTCTTTCTTTCGACAAATATTCATCTTTAAAATAATACTCATAATACTATACAGTGCTTTCGCAAAGTAGTGAATAAATTCGTTAAAAATTCAAAGAATAACTTTTGGAAAAACGCTGGGTCCCGTCGATTTTTATTTTTATTTGCGCATGTTTTTGGATTAAATCTATACATATAAGGTGACGTATGACGTCATCGATGTTTTTTATGGAAACCTCCTTTTGTTATTGCGGAATTTGAAAGAAAGCATTTTTTTACTTGCGTTAAGCTGATTTTTGAGTATTGGTCACATGGCCAAAAATTAAATGCAAAATGTATGTATGTATTATCTGTAACCTCCTTGCAAAATACTAAATTTAATTTTAGGAAGTGTGATTTTACATTTTTATCGATGACAGCAATCGATATAGTATTTTACAGTAGAAGTCCGTTAGGATAGCCTTTATTGCCGAGCCAGAGAGTTTATGAGACGAGCTCGAAGAGCGATTCGAATAATACTGGCGAGGCAGTAAACGCCCTAACTTGTATTGTACAATAGTTTTTGTAATACCTACATACAATTCGGTCATACCTATTTTTTTAAATTTATTTTCATCAAAACGCTAGACTTGTGTAATAACGTTTTAGAATGATTGAGAGTGCGTAGGACGTTGCAACTGTTGTTTATAAATGTCATTTATTTCCGATTTTGTGTATGGCTGTAAGCAGGTGACAAACGTCACTTTGACGTTTGGCACTTTTTACGGCCTGCGGCCGTAAAGAGGTTGCTTACATAGTAGTAAATAGTCCTTAAAGAAATCTTTAACAAGTAGGTATATTTATGCAACAAGTGTTAAAAGTTGATGTTTATGCACGAGACATGAAAATTATGAATCGAAGCCGAAGCCTGAGTTTCATAACATGTCGAGTGCAATAACACTTTTAGCAAGAGTTTGGATACAATATTTTTTTACGACCTTACATTATCTGTTATTAATCCATAAATGTCGATTTAACAAAGGTTTGCATTTATGACAGTTATAATTTATGTCATAATAAAGAGATGGCCTTGACGCGCAGGTAAATGTTTGTGGAGCCAGTATTGTCAAAGTCAGTTATCAAAGGTAATTATAATAGTACACATCTGACTTTATTAATTAAATAACGCTTTAATTATTTAAAAAACGCTTTACCTCTAACGCAAGAAGTAACTAGAATAACTTTACAATCTCACTTCCAGTTCGAAATTGTAGTTTTATAACCTCACTTGACTTTATAACACATGTGCTAAAAGTAAACAGCTGATCTCATTTTAAACACGCTAAATTATCACTTTTAGTGAAAAAGGCTAGCGCTTTTAGTGGTGGTTGTAGAAAATAGCTACTTTTGTTACAAGTCCCTAAAATAAAGTTTTTCGGAGGAATCGTCGCCTCGTCTGGAATAATAGATGAGTCCGCAAAAACTTTTTAGGGACGTGTAACAAACAATGTTTTTTTGTTATAGCTCCCCAAATTTTTAAATATCAAATATTCATTCATTCAGTATTCATTGTGATCAGCAAAACACCTTTAGAAAAAAGCAAGCCTAGATTCCTATGTCATAGCAATATGTTTATTTTGTTTAATTATTATTTTCGTTATGCTTCAAAATCCTGACGTTATTTCTGAAAAAGCAAAAGAAATTGATCTAAATTTACTCCCAGCAAAATCTCGGGCCTTGTATCATAAAGAATATGAATCATTTAATACGTGGAAAGAAAATAATGGTGTTGTAGTAAATGAAGATGCCCTGATAAGTTACCTTCATGAAAAAGTAAGTAGATCGTTCAAGAAAATTTCATTTAATTATAAATTTATTACAGGCACAAACATTAAAACCGTCAACAGTTTGGTCGAAATATTCAGTAGTTATATCCCTAGTGCATTCTGTATATTCGATTATTTTTCGAGAACGCGAAGCTTTCGAGAGAAATACTCGAATTATACAGAATGCACGCGGGGAATATTGCAAGACTATTCCTCGAAGATATGTCATCCTTTGTATACCACACTATTAATTTTTAAAGAGTTTTCAGTTTTCTTTCTGAAATTTCTTGTGTACCTAGCTGGTTTGCTCGTCTTCCCGCAAATACTCGATATTGCACGTGTGCAAATACCCGGGTATTGCACTAGTGCAAAATATTCGCTGTATTCGACTCTGATTGGTTCAAATTTTGAAAATTGATTGATGGGATTGGTTTATATTATCTGAGGGGAATAGTCACTTATAATTAGTGATGGATATAATCGGATGATTTCAATAATCGGAATGTTCCATTTCGGAATGTTTATAAAATCGGAATATCATCCGATTATTTTACATTCCGTAAATGCAAGCAAGAGAAAACGAGCGAAACAATAAGCGGAAGGAAGATGAAGTGCGTGCAAATTTGCGACACTCGCCGTCGCGCTATAAGCCTTTATCTGCGTTGGCATCTATTGTTTGGGTTTGCAGGACGGCAACTAAAACAATTTATGAGTCGCACAGTGGCATACAAGAGGAAATAAAATATTTTTTTCAAATTATTACAGTAGTTACCTTAATAGACTTTCGGAAAATGGTAGTGATATTTTAAAGTTTAATGGCACATAAAATACATAATAGATAGTATAAAACAATACATGAATTTGAAGTCTGTAAGTTGTACTATCTAATAATTAATCTATGAAATACCACTGCCATTAATGCCATTCACGTATCATACACGACGCGACCTGTCGGCATTCGCCAACCAGCATATAGCAGTCAAGTGAGTCAACATAACATTCCGTATTCCGTTCAGTTCAAATTGGCATTTCGTTTTCTCATTTTGTGTTCCAAATAGTATAATAATCGAATTCCGAAAGTTCCGAATTTTGTGCACCGAACAGTAAAATAATCGAATTCCGAAAAGTTCCGAAATAATCGGAACCCTTCCGATTTTTTTAACAATCGGAAACTTTCCGATTATTCATTCCAGATAGGCCCATCACTACTTATAATACCATGAGTAGTCAAAGTTATGTTGACTATTTTTGCGGTGGTGTCACGAATATCCATTGCGCTTTGGTACGATTAGGACGAGTGCGCCAGCACGAGTCCTATCCCAAGCGCAATGGACATGAGTAGTGATACCACCGCAAAAATAATCTACTTAACTAAGAATAGTATTCGAGGGACTATTTAATGAACCAAACTACTTTTTCAAATTAGTTTTCCGTAAATCTAGCAACAAACTACGCAATTTCTATAGTAACAGAACACTAATATTGACTTTTTCTAATTAAAATCGCATTTGTTAAAAATAGTCAAATGTAATACCACAAAAGGTGAAAATTCTCTTAAAAAATTTTGCCTTGAGTGGTATTTGGAAAGATTATTCAACAATATGGGTAGATGACCTTTACCGTGTTCGACAGCACACATTTTTAACGTTTTTCACTATTAATTCAATACTGGAGCTTCCAACACGATTATTATGAGTTTTTAGAACGACGCTGATTTGCAAATTTCACTTTGACAATTTGGCGAAATGTCAGTCAAAGGCTACTCACTAAACTGAAATCATTGAAACCAATCGGAATCGTGTGAAAACACTGTGACATTAGGTGTTTTCAATGACAGTCAATTTTTATTGGCCGTTTCTGACAAATTGAACAATTTTCGTTGGTTCGTTCATTATAGTGTTGAATAATCACTTGAATACCTTCTAGGAAGGTATATCCACTGATATTTTTTTGATTGGTCAAGAAACGTCGGAATTCTGGATTTTCATTGGTCACTTTTTGACAGATGACAGGTGAATTGAATAGTCAATGTTAAAGTGTTTTGGCTGTGAAAGAAAATATACAAATTGATAGATTTCCCAAAGTTGTGGCGTTTTTAAAGCGTAATTCAGTGGGTTATGAGCCTACAAAGTCGAAGATTCTTACAAGACAAAAAAATAATAGATTTTTAACAAATGCTGATGATGAAATATATTTAATGATTAAAGTAAGTTCTTACCATATATTTATAGATAGTTCCTTATTTAATTTATTAGGTTGCCGTTATTATCGGCGTCTGTGGAACATACAGAAGAGAACTGCACTGTTTACGGACACAGGATATTGTAGAAAAAGATTATGGTTGTCTTCTCATTACTCTTGTATGCACAAAGACCAATATTAAAAGAGTATTCCCGGTTGTGGCTGAAGGAGAAGCTATAAACCCAGTCGAGTGTTATCGAAAATATCCTCGTCTTCGGAAAGACAATGTACCACATGATTATTTCTTTGTGTTCTACCGTAAAGGAAAATGCACCGTTCAACGCGTCAGCATTCATTCATTCGAAAAAATGCCTTCGATAGTGGCACAATTTCTAAAGCTGTTAAAGCCGAAATAATACACAGGGCACTGTTTTAGGCGAAGTTCTGCCACTCTTGCTGAGGTAGATTTGACATCGTTGATCGTTAAAACGTTTAGGGGGTTGGAGTTTATTATTTTTTTTTAATTCAAAATAATATTTTATTTAGATCGTCTAAAGTTGCTGAAAGTTACATAGAAGAGTCGATTGAAAAAAAGAAAAAAGTTTGTGAATTGTTAATTGGGGAAAAGATGACGCCGTTAGGCAATCATTCACCAAGTACATCGTCTCCTGCTGCTTCATTTAACTCTCAGATTGCATCCACTGTAAACTCTGCTTACGTAACAAATGTTGAAAGGGAAATTACAGATATAAATAGAAGCGGCATTTTATTTACAGTCAGCAGTTTCCAAAATGCTCACAATTGTACTATTAATTTTTATTTTTCTAAATAACGATTGTTAATTAGTTTAATTGTTAAAATTATGTTTGTTTAAACGTTAATAGTGTTGTTATTTCTAATAAATTTATCTTAATACCAAACGTAAAACTATTTAATCTAAAATAATCCGCAAAAGGTTGCTATGACAACTTTTAGGGACTAGGCCGTAAATGTACCATTTTATGGACTCAAATGAGTTCCTAAAATAGCTATTTTTGGGAGCATATAAAAAAACATTTCGGTCGTCTTGGCTACGATCAGGCAGACAACGGTGCACAATTTGAACATTTGTTTTTGAAGTTATCAATAGTAATATAACTAGGGCGAGACATACTTACCGATAATTTTGCACACAAGGGTCGAGTGCTGGTTGCAATGAAAACTGTCCCGAGGGTTGCCCGAGGACAGTTTTCTAAGGGCAACCTGCACGATGACTCTTGGCACGGGCAAAATTATATGTAAGTGTGTTGCCCGCGTTTATATTTTGGAGATTATTACGCGAAACCCGTATACGAATTATGATTTAAAATTGATCTAACAATGCCAAAAAACTCAAATTGCTTGTTTCTTGTATTTCTATTTCTAATTATGAAACCATCAACGGAGTCGATAATCATCCCAAGGGCGCTTATCGCTTGTTAAGCAGCCCACGGGCGCTTATCAGGTAATCAGTTCGGGATTGGTCGATTTTCAAAAAATGCATGGTTTTCATTGGCTGATATCAGTCATGTGACAGTTGTGTGTAATAATCATTGCAATTATATTAAAAAATCAGCTTAACGTAAGTAAAAAAATGCGTTCTTTCACATTTACTAATAAGAAAAGGGGGTTGCCATTAAAAAATCGATGACGTCATACCTCCTACGCGGGTGACCCTATATGTAACTTAAATTACGAATTGCATTAAGGTGCTTTTTAAAAACCAACTTTATTTGACAAAGATTACAGAATTACCCATAACACATGCTAGTTATATTACAGCTAGACAATGGTCCCCTGTGTAAAACTGCAAGCTTGCAACCTTGAACAATAATTTTTTTTTTTTTTTTTATTGATACAAGAGAATTTACAATCTGCTCGGCGAAGCAATAAGTAAATTGGTTGACAGTATTACATAAGAGAGGAGAAGTAGTCCAGTGACTACACTCCGTAGGTAACTACTATTTAGTAATTGATTTGATAAGTGAAAGAGTAACTATTATATTATAACTATGGGTCTACATCTGTAGGCCATCGTCTCTTTAGTCGTCTGTTAGCTGCAGGGGGAGTGATTAGGCTGTTGGCTTCTTCATTTGGATGTCCTGGGAGGTTGTTTAGGTAGTTTCTTGTTAGCCTGTGGATTTCATCTTCAACTGTAGGTATACCAGCGTCGTCATGGAGAGTTTTGTTACTGACGTACCATGGTGCGTCGAGCATCATTCTTAAAATTTTAGATTGTAGCCTTTGGATTATTTTGGTGTTTGACGGTTTGGCACATCCCCAGAGCTGAACCCCATATGTCCATATAGGTTTGATAATGCATTTATAAAGCAGCACCTTGTTGCTTAATGTTAGTTTCGATTTGCGACCTATTAGCCAGTTCATTTGTTGTAGTTTAAGATTTATTTGTGTTTTCTTCTTCGTTATATGTGATTTCCATGTAAGTCTTCTGTCTAATGTTAATCCTAGGTATTTGACTTCGTTTTTCACTGGTAGACGGCTACCGTTGATTGTGACTTCAGGACATTCGACTTGGCGGGTTGTAAATGTAGTGTGCGTTGATTTACTTTGGTTTACAGTTATTCGCCACTTATTGAGCCAGTCTTCCAGGACGTTAAGATGGTTCTGCAGGTTTTCAGAGGCCACTTGAGGATTATCATTCACAGCGATTAATGCGGTATCGTCCGCGAAGGTAGCGATTTTTGTATTGATTGTCGTTGGGAGGTCGGAAGTGTAAAGGAGGTATAGGAGGGGTCCCAACACGCTGCCTTGTGGAACTCCTGACTTGATGAGGTAACATTTGGATGTTTCCAGATTAAATTTTGTTTGGAAGTAGCGGTCGGTTAGATAGGACTTGAGTATAAGGTAGTAGGGGGTGGGTAAGGAAAGCTTGAGTTTGTACAATAGTCCACTGTGCCACACACGATCGAATGCTTGTTGTATGTCCAGGAATGCGGCTGAGCATACTTTCTTTTCTTCAAGACCTTTGAGTATTTCATTTACGATTCTGTGCCCTTGCTGTATTGTTGAATGGTTTTGTCGAAAACCAAATTGGTGGGATGGTATAATTTCATCCAAGTTGACCGCCTTTACTAACCTATTCCGTAGAAGTTTCTCAAATATCTTGGACATAATTGGTAGTAGGCTTATTGGTCGATATGACTTTGCTTCATGTGGAGGTTTTCCAAGTTTGTGGATCATTATTATTTGTGCGAATTTCCAAGTCACTGGATAATATGCTAACCTCAGCATACTGTTATAGATGGTAGTCAATAGAACTAGTGCCTTTCTAGGAAGTTCCTTGAGAATTAAGGAAGATATTAAGTCGAATCCAGGAGCTTTGTGATTTTTACATTTAGAAATTTCATGCTGCACTTCCGCCGGGGAGAATGACTTTATTGGTAGGGTCATAGGGCAGGGGCTATTCAAAAAGTTTTCAATTTCATTGTCGTTATTACCGTTGTTGGGTGGAGGTGGACTAAACACTTCTGCAAGATGTTCTGCAAAGATTATTGCCTTTTCCTGGTCCGTTTTTCCCCAGCTACTGTCCTGCTTTCTTAGCGGAGGAACGTGTGAGACTGGTCTTTTGAACTTTTTTGTAGCTTTCCAGATGGTGTGGTCATCCTTCGATAACTTGGTAATGTAAGATTCAAACGTCGCATTTCTAATTTCTTGTAATTCCGATCTTAATTGCCTAGTAAGTCTATTGTATACATTTTTATCTAGAGGGTTTCGACTTCTTTGCCATTTACATCTAGCTCTCCGTTTTTTCGCAACAAGTTCTCGAACATATAGAGGTGTATTGCTTGTGATTTTTTTGTCTCGATTGGTTTCTGGCGTGGATTTCTGTGTTGCTTCTTGTATTATACGTGTGAAATAGTCCGTTGCAGTGTCGAGATCGTCGGGATGTTTTAGGTTGAGGTCGAGACTCAGATGTTCGTCAATAAACGCTCGAAAGGCATCCCAATCCGTGTTCGGTGAGGTTAGTTTGGGAACTTCTGCTCTACTGATAACGTGTGTACTTAGGGTAGTAATTATGGGAGTGTGGTCCGATGATAGATCCCAGTTAGGCGTAATATTAAGGTAATTCGGTGCTATGCCTTTAAGTACAAAAAAGTCAATTAAATCAGGTAATTTGTTAAGGTCCGTTGGCCAATACGTTGGCTCTCCAGTTGATAGAAACGAACAGTTATTATTGTTAATGGCTTTCAATAAGTTTCTACCCTTAGTGGTAATTAGTCTCGATCCCCAAACTGTATGTTTGGCATTCCAGTCGCCTCCTATGATGAATCTGTTCCCTAGCTTATCAAATAGTGTTTCATATTCTTCAGTGGTAATTGTATGTCTGGGTGGACTATACATTGCAGCTATAACAAACGACCACGGTTGTGAGTTGATTTGGATTATTGTTGATTGTATTTTATTTGTTGAGTATGAAGGCATTTCATAATGTACTATGGTATTACGGATAATGACTGCTGCCCCGCCGTGGGCCGTTCCGTCCGGATGGTTTGTATGGTAAATAGTATATTGCGGAATTCGTAATACAGTTCTTTCAGTGAAGTGCGTTTCTGATATCAAAAGGACGTCAATTTTGTTGTATTGTAGAAAATGCATTACTTCAGTTTTATGGTTAGTTAAACCATTTGAGTTCCATGAAGCTATACGAATAGAAGATAGGTCCATTACTGAGTAATTTTGTTGATGACTGAAGTGAGCATGTTTAAGATCATACTGTTCTGGTTGATAAGTTGTGAAAACATCGATTTGAATTCGCTAAGGAAGGTAGTCAGTTGGGTTTCCAGACTTGCGTGTTGATTTTGCAAAGTAGTTCCTGCTGTAGCGCCAGCATATGTGAGATTGTTTCTTGTGTACTGCTGATGGTTTATTTGATTAGCGTTTATTGAAAATTGTGATGCGGAATTGTTTACAATTTGACGGTTTACTGCTCCAGGTCTGCCTCTTGCTTTTTGCAAGTCTCTGTAGACGGTACATCCTTTGTAATTGGAGGTGTGGTTGCCTTCACAAAGAGCACATTTAGCAGGAGTATCTTTCGGTTTCTTACATAGCTTTGAGTCATGGTTACCTCCGCATTTTACACATTTGAAGGGCATTGTGCAGTACGATTTAGAATGTCCATACAATTGACATCTTGTACATTGTATAATGTTTCTATTTATGTTAGGTGGCTCAACTTTTATTCGCACGTTGTTCAAAAATTGTAGGTCGTAGATTTCTTTATTATTTGGTTGTGGCTCCAGATCGACGTAAAACAACATTAGGGGTAGTTTGCTTACTCTGTGTCTGATATTAATGATATTTCGAACCTTGTGCCCTTTTGCTTGTAGTTCTTCTTTAATTTCTGAAGTTGGTATCGAGTAGTGAAGATTACGAATAACTACTCTGTAAGCTCTGTCCTGCTTCATCTGGTACGTATGATGAATTATTTTTTCATCATTTAAGTGTTTGATAAGTTTCCTGTATGTTTCTGGAGATATTGCATTCACTTTAACTGTATCGTTCGGTAATGCTTTACATTGATATGTTTCTTCCTCTGTGACTCTGGATAAGTTATTAATCATATCTTTAAAATCAATTACTCCATGAATAAAGATTGGAGGAGGTTTCGGAGTATTCGGAGGTTTTCCACTTTGATTTGTTTTTTCTGTAGGTTCACTTTGACTCGCATTTTCTGTAGATTCATTTGTTAAGGTTCCGAATCTGTTCGTTGTTGATACTGGAGACGGTCCAGTAATATATATTTTTTGTGGATTGCTTATCTTCCTTTTTTTAATAACTTGCCATTTATGATTAGTCTGAGATAGTTCATTGTCATCGCTGTCTTCCATTATAATATCTTTGGAACCGGATAATTCCTTCGAGACAGATGTTTCGATAATATTTTGTTGTAGACCTGGTGGCTGTGGACTATAAGTTTGTTGTAAATTGTTGGGTGACTGGGCGTTAGCAGGAGCTTGGTAGTTAGCTTGTGGATAATTTATTGGTACTTGCGGAATGGATTGTACGGGAAATGTTGCTTGTGGCAGCATTTGTGGCTGATATGAAGGAAACTGAACAGGTAGTGACTGATGTGTTTGGCCATACTGATTATTAATGCCGTATGGATGTGACATTCTGTTTGATAAGGCAAAATGCCTTAGACTTAAATATATTTAAAATTATCTATAGCGTAACTTACGCTTGAAGATTATCGCTAGGCCTTGCGGCCGCACTCTATCGCACACTTTTAAACTTCACCGATATCGTAACGTCTTTACTCGTTGAATTTCAAGCGGCAACTCTGAACAATAATAGCTTCTTTCTGTGAACTGCAAGTCCGCAACCTTGAACGCACGTGGCTTCCTGTCTCACGCTCCCTTTTAGAGATAACGCTTATCTTAGCTGATTAGACATAGTATATATACAAGTAGCCTGTACCTCTAAGATAAGTTCCAGTTAGTTCGTAGCTAGATGTAAGAAATTGTCTGGCAGCTAATCTGTGTGCTTCCAATGTTATATTTCATTGTAAAATAAAAATAAACGTTTTTTAAAAAGTCGTTTCGGCGGCCTTTTAATAAAACTGGCGCAGTCGTTCGGATTTGTGGAGGAAAACCTGGAAAACTACAAACATCGAGTCGACCAGCAACTTTCCTTGAGGTTCAGCTCTTTGCCGCAAATCGACACCTACCACCCAGCGGATCTTCGGACATCTCCAACAGGGACAAACATCGCCCGATCGTGAGAAGCGCCCGTCGACCCAGCTCCTGCTCCTCCGTGGTTATTGGAACCATCTGGTCATTGGGACCACTTGATCATTGGGATCAGTCTCTGGTTTGGCAACGTCAACAACGACGACCCCAGGACAACTTTTGGATGACGCTCTAGCGCAAAGCAGACCATCCAAAGTCGGACTTCAGGACCTAGCTGTTTGCAGGCCAGCCGACATCAACAGGATCGACGCATCCTTTTTGAAGACAACAGGACGTAGCAGATCGCACGCCGTTCGTCAATTTTAACGCACAATGTAAGTGCATATTTTTATAATTCAAAGAATAATTTTCAAGCTTTAGAGAAAAAGCAAAGGTATATTTTAAAAAATAATAATTTTCAAGCTTTAGAGAAAAAGCAAAGGTATATTTTAAAGGCAACAAAGTAACGACTATTAAAGCGTTCGCCTAAGTAATAATTTTCAAGTTTTAAAGAAAAAGCAAAATAATTAATTTTAAAGGCAACAAAGTAACGTAATATAATTTTCAAAAGTAATAATTATTAAAGCGTTCGCCTAAACAACAAAGTAAAAATTTCAAAGGCAACAAAGTAACGTAATATAATTTTCAAAGTGATAATTATTAAAGCGTTCGCCTAAAACAACAAAGTTAAATAATATAAAAATTAAAAAAATTATACTAACATAGTTCTAATATTTATTTATAAGATCAGGCAGAACGTAGTAAGCCAGACCAATTGCTGCACATACTAGGTGTGCTTAATTTGCATTTGTGCTTGCGTTCTTGCGCGTAGGATGCCTAACAAGACATTAGATGCATCCCCTAGTCATATAAATTGTTTACTAACATAAAACAAAATTAAAAATCAAGTGAAACAAATAAAGTAATATTAATTTTTGTCTACAAAAGAGAATCTTTAACATAATTCTCGCCTTAAGTAAAAACACCTAGAAATTAATTTTTTTTTAACAATTACAAAATTTTTATGTTTAGATCACTATTATCTTGAAGTATTAGAAAAAAAATTATATTTTGAAACAATTGTAAAAATTTTATGTCACGAGATCGATCACGCTCACCAAGGAATTCTATCACTAGAATTTTATTTTTAAATAATTGTAACAACCCAAATATGGTTGACCAAAACGCATCATTGTTTCCCCCACATTTTAACGTAGCTTTACTAAATGAAATTCCCACATATGATGGTAATCAAGCCACTCTTTCGGAATTTATCAGATCCGCAGAAATCATTGTAACTAAATTTTGCAAAGAAAATTTAAACGATTATATCAACCAAGTAATTTTAAATTCGATAAGGAATAAATTAAAAGGTCAAGCGTTAGAAGTAATTACAGGTTACGAGTATGATACTTGGAAAGACTTAAAAAATGTCTTAATTGAAAATTTTGGCGACCAAAGGTCAGAATTGAATCTTTTAATTGATTTAACCAAATTAAAACAGAATAAAGACTCTCCCATAGAATTTTTCAATAAAGTTAGAACCCATTTGGCTATTTATAATGCAAAAGTTTCTCTGAGTCAAGAATCAAAAGACATTATCACTTATAAATTAAAGGCTAACAAAGACTTAGCACTTCGCACTTTTACAAGTGGACCAAATGAAAATTTAGGAAGCTTCGTAAGAAGTAGAACCCAACTTCACTAGAACAAGCCTTAAACATAGTAAAAGAAGAAATTGATATCAGATATTCTCAAAATCAAAATAATTTTCAAAGTCAAAAATTAAATAAATCAAATTTAACTTCCAATATTCAAACACAAAATTCATATCAACCTAAATTTAATAACCCAAATTTTATGCAAAGACCATTCCAACAAAATCGAAGTAATTTTAACCAAAATCCTAAAAGTAATTTTCATCAAAATCCCAACTATTTTAAAAGTCCAACGAATTTTACCAATCCTAATAATTCTAGAATAACTCAAAATTCAAGCTTTAATGCATTTGCACCTAAACCAAATTTTTCACCAACAAATAAACCAGAACCTATGGACTTTAGTACTATAAAAAGACCAGCTACTCAACAATCAAATTTCCCTAATAAATATCGAGCAAATTCTCAAAATGTTAATAGAAATTTTAATCAACTATTTTATCACAGTAATGTTCAACAAGAAAATTCCCCTGTCGATCATGAAAATCTAACAGAAAATTTATTCGACAACTCCCCTGAAGAAAATAAAAACTTCACTGAAAATGTATTCGAAAATTCTCAAGAAAATCCAGAATCAAACCTATATTTTCAAAATGAACCCCAAGACTTGGACATTACAACAGATTATTATGAATTTCCAGATCCAAGCGATACCGTAAATTTTTATTAAAAGCCTCGGAAAAGCATATTTTAACTTTTAATATAAATTCAAAATCAGATCTTCCGTATATTATAGTTCCTGCCACCGGCGATATATTATTAATTGATACAGGTAGCTCACAAACAATAATTTCTCCAGAATTTGTACAACAACATTTTCAAATTATATTTATGAAACAGAATTCGAGATAGTTACATCTCATGGAATTTCTCAACATAACTTAATTGCAGATTTACCAATCCCCAGTCTTTTTTATGAAAACGGAACACATACATGTTATTTATATAATTTTAACCAAGACTATATAGGACTTATTGGATCCGATTGACTTTCAAAATTATCCGCACGAATAGATTATAAATGGATGCATATTCAGACAGAAAGAGCTACGATACCATTTTATTACAACCCGTAAAAACTAAAAAAAAAAAAGTGTAACTAATGTAATTTTTCCAAACCTAAAAATTAAGATTTTTATTTTTCTCAACAAAACCTACAGTTAACCCTGTGTACAGAACTTTTCGTAAAATTTATCAGCATAAAAAAATGTAACTAAAATAACTCCAAAATTAAAATTTAATGAAAAATTAGTCATGCCTTCAGCAATTGAAACCATGCAATAATCAATTTAAAACAAGCGTAATTAATACTTTAAACGAAATACAAGAAATTCATATTTATAATCCTTAATCTTATAAAAATAAAAATTATGAACTCTACAAAAATCAGTCTATCAGATTTAACAACTTTAATATAAAAACTTCAAACATTAAAAGTATCTTAGATAATTAATTTAAATAACAATTAAAAAAAAATTTGATATTAGACCATTTAAACGAAGATGAATAAACTCTTTTGACTAATTTATGTTTTCAGTACAGAGATGTATTTTACTCTCCCGAAATACCTTTATCCGTTACGAAACTGACAATAAAAGTCAACTCATAAGATTTAATAATTTAAACATAAATCTGTAAAATATTTAGATTATATAGCTACTTTGGAAGGAATAAAATCAGATTCATCTAAAAATTCAACAATCAAAATTTCCCAGCACCTAAAAATCGAAATAAAACCATTTTTAACCAAATAGTCTATTATAGAAAATTTATCAAAGACTTTTCCAAAATAACTAAATTTTTAACCGTGTGTTTAAAGAAAAAATAAGATTGTTCACACCCCTGAATTTTTGAAAAACTTTAAGTATTGCAAATAAATTTTAATATATAAACCAGTAGGTAACTTCAAGTATCAAAAGTATTTTTTTTAAAATAATATCTTAAGAAAAAACTTAAGACTAAAATCATTTAAATCAGAAAAAACTCAAATAAAAATTACACTTAACAAACAAACAAGACCAGCATAATATGGTATTTACAATTTTAATAATCACAATATTTCTCGCGTTAAAACTAAATGTTCACAGCAACATACCTTTATAATTGATATTGCTAAAGGAAAACAAAGAAAAACCTTTACAACAATTTAAAATTAAATTCAAATTCAGAAAAATCAAACATTTCAATTAAACGAAAAAATATTTGTTAAAACAAATCTCAGAAGTAAAGATTAAATTTAAAATTAAAACCAATTCGGAAAAATCAAACATTCCAATTAAATGGAAAATATTTGTTAAAACAAATTTCAGAAGTAACGTTGAAATTCAAAATTAAATCTAATTAAAAAAATGGAAATATAAAACACCCTGACTAAAAGGAATTATTGCTCTCCCTTTTTCAGGATTACTACCCTCTTCATCGCCTGTACCCTGCTGACTTAATCACCAGTTATACAGAGCGATATTATTATTAAGAATTTAAAAGATAATCCTGGATTATATCCCTTAAACTTAGGAAACGTAGTGCTTAAACAAAGCGAATGGACGCTTATTAGAAATGTAGACTATACTCCTATATTTGTTAGTTATGACACACTTAGAACTAATTTAATGAAAGTAATACCTTTACTCGAAAATAAAAGTTATGTTATTGAATATACAAAATTTAAAAGGATTGATGATGTTATTATCAATCATAACAATTTACTCATAATATTAAAACAATATCTTGAAAAAGCAGATAAACTATTAAGTCAATTATTTCCTGATGTTAAACACAAAATTAATAAGAGAGGACTTTTCGATGGACTAGGATCCGCTTTCAAATTTTTAACTGGCAACCTCGACGCCAACGATGGAGTCAGATACGAATCTATGATTACTAAATTACAAGAAAGCAGTAAAATTCAAAATGACATTATATTAGAGCAAACTAAAATTTTAAACGATACCATCTCAGTGATCAATGTTATAGCAAAGAGTCAGGAATTATTAGATGGAAATATAAATAAAATAATTTTACAAAATGAGGAATTAGGCAAAAATCTCGCTACATACTCCTTAAAAACAGTCTTGCTAGAAGCAATTCAATTTTTACAACTACTTATTAACACTTGTTTGGAACTAGAAAATGCATTAACTTTTGCCCAAAATCAACAGATGCATATGTCATTAATTGATAATGACGATTTAATTGAAAATCTAAATGAGATTTCGACGTATCTCAATAGCATATCAGAAAAAGCTTTAACTATTCCATATCCTGCAGAGTTACAGTATTTACATTTATACGAGTCAATTATCATTACAAAAGTTTATCAAGTTAAAAACAGAATTACATTTATATTCGAAATACCTCTTACTTCCAAAACTAACGATTATCAAATGATACAATTAATACCATTTCCGATTTTTATCCAAAATTATCAATTTCGTATGATTATACCTACATATAGTACTTTATTATTCAATGTTAAAAACAGCATTCCCGTTGAAATAAGTCATTGTAAACTTATAACTTTAGACACCTACTTTTGTAATCAAAATAACTACTTTGAAATTCCCAACGACAAATTGTGCGAAACACAACTTCTGTCATTTAATAAAAATAAAACATGTATCCCTTATTTATTCAATTTAACAGAGATCAAAATATCACAAATAAATCCTGCGACATGGTTAATATCTTCCCCATCTGAAGCAATATTGGACGTCAAATGTAAAAATCAGAATTTTAGAAAAGGAGTATCTGGCACTAACCTCTTACACCTCAGTTCAGACTGTCTTGTTTCAATAAATCAAAAACACATGTTATTCACCGCAAAAAGAACCTCAAATGAAATTGTTAATTTAAAAATTTCAAACATTGACCGCTTAATAATTCCTGAATCGAACCACATAAATGTTTCAAAGATTGACTTGATACCTGTTGACACCCAGAAATTGGTTGAAGACCGAATTAAGCTTAATAAATATGAAAATTTGTTAAAACCTGTTAATTATATTAAATCTGATAATTTAAGTGTGTCTGCAATTATATTTACTCTGTGTACTATTCTTATGTTAATAATTTTTATATTGTATTTGTATTATAATAGGAATACAATGAAGATTAAACTTATTAGATTTTTAAATAAAGATTTTGAACCAGTTAACGTAAATGCATAAGTTTAATTTTCTTTTCTCTTTGTAAGTTCAATGGAGGCATATTTGAATACCACCCATTGAACATTTTATCGGCGGACGAGTTATATTACAGCTAGACAATGGCCCCCTGTGTAAAACTGCAAGCTTGCAACCTTGAACAATAATAGCTTCTTTCTTTGAACTGCAAGTCTGCAACCTTGAACGCACGTGGCTTCCTGTCTCACGCTCCCTTTTAGAGATAACGCTTATCTTAGCTGATTAGACATAGTATATATACAAGTAGCCTGAACCTCTAAGATAAGTTCCAGTTAGTTCGTAGCTAGATGTAAGAAATTGTCTGGCAGCTAATCTGTGTGCTTCCAATGTTATATTTCATTGTAAAATAAAAATAAACGTTTTTTAAAAAGTCGTTTCGGCGGCCTTTTAATAAAACTTGCTGCTGTTACGAGTTCTAACTAGCGTTGCCAGATGGCCAGGATTTCCGTGAAAGTCCCGGAATTCGTCGCCCCTTGTCTCGTGGCCAGAAATTTAAGCCTTCTGTCCCAGAAATGCATAAATTGACTTCCTCGCAAAAGATTTACTAAAGATAAAAATATGAGGTGTTTTCTTTGCAAAAACATTTCTTTTGATTTTTCAATGTTGATTAGACACGCTATAAACGAGAGTTTTGACCGTGCTTAATAATTTATAGAGTAAAGAAAGAAATCGATATCTATGTCCATGGATTTAAGTAAGTGAAATCGCAGACTCGCATAAATTACGAAGAGTTATTCAGACATTTTGTTTCTTTTGAATAGCCCCGATTGTGATGAACTAGTAAAATTAGTCAAGTCTAATGATAAATGCAAAAGATAGTTTAGAAATCATTAAATTTTATTACGAAATTAAATAAGCAACCAGTATGAAAGGGCCAACGTCCTAATTTAAGTTATTTTACAAATTCAATTTAAAAACTTCGTATTACATGCAGCTATTTTTTATTGAGTACTGAACTACTTACGACTTAAAATTTGACCAAAAAGTAGAATTGAGTTTTTGAAATGCTATTCAGATATGTATTATGTAAGCTTGATTTGCACAGTATTAATTATCTATTATAATAAATAGATTTTTTTTCAAAATAACTTCTTTTATTTTTCCCCTGAAATAAATTGTATAGGAACTCATGGTTTAATACAAGATTTAATTCTTTAATAAATCGGTTTTCAACCATCCCCTCAGAAATGTCCCGGAATCTTGGTTTTCGATCTGGCCATCTGGCAACCCTAGTTCTAACTACAGACTGCCGCTGATAAGATAAAAAGTGCAAGATGTCATAACTCGGGCGAGAGTTACGATACCAGAATAGCCGAACAGGCATAAGATAGCTTATCTATTAAGACGCAGCATCCGGAGTGCGAATGCTGCAGTAGATAAAAGTTTACCTCTGTGGGAACGCATCAAAAGCGTATTATCATACCACTTGACGTTTAGACACCTTCAGTGCATAATTTAATTGTCTATGTTTAATTGCAAAATAAGTTAGTTTTTAAAAACTTGTTGTCCTGGACGTAAAACTAAACTCGAGCGAATGGATTCCGCAGACATAACAAGGTGACATAAGAGATGTGCATAAGACGCCAGGTTCACCAGCAATGGTATTATATGGGAACTGCCTGTAATATAACCTGTATAGAATTTATTAGAAAAAATGCGCAAATAAAATAAAAATCGAGGGGCCTCGCGGTTTTTCCCAGTTTTGTAGTTGCAAAAAAATAATTTTTATGATGTTTTGTGGAACTGGTTCTTGTGTAATTAGGATTGGAAAACACTTGCCTGTATCATATTTCGAACCCCAATCTTCCCTTGAAATATCTTGGTTTCCCAGCCACAACTGTGTTTGCAAATACAGGCGTTTTAAATGTTGTCATGCTGAATCCATCGTAGGGCATAATGATGCTAAATTAACACTACTTTTTTTAGTAGACGTCTTAATAAAAGAACAAACCTAAAATTCAAAATGTTTTTATTTAAAAAATATATGTATTGTATTGTCTGTAACTGTAACCTCATTTACCTTGCGGTATATGAATAATAAAAAACTTTCAATCAATTAAACATTCCTGTAAGAGTTTAAGCAGTTACCTTTCTTTGCACCATACATTGCAAGCATACCTACATTTTATACCAAATTTTTTTTATATAAATTTTTGCAGACTCTTGTAAATCACTGCTATTATCAAATATTTTGGCAAATTTATTCTTTCCTGAACATAGCCATTGCTTCATTTACTAGGACTTATCCATGTGGATCTTTAATAAGGTGCCGGTCCTATTCGTCTTCCTCATCCTTATAGATCTTCAATATATTAAACTATAATCAAAAGCCATGATCTGCACCTTGACACCAAAACTCGAATGCCAAGATGCTACATTTTCCCCATCTTGCTCTATTGGGTCGAGTCCTGGACATTTAACGAAACAATCACAACAAAAATAGAAACCTTGGAAATGTGGCTATACCAGAGAATATTGCGGATATTATGGAAAGACCGTGTAACGCAAACTCCAATACCTCGGACATATAATGAGGAATGAGAATAAGTACACGCTACTACAATCTATTATACAAGGCAAGATATATGGCAAACGTGGACCAGGACGCAGAAGAGTATTTTGGTTGCAAAACCTAAGGGCGTGGTATGGGAAATCATTCAATGAGTTATCTAGAATTGCAACCAATAAAGTGAAGATAGCCGTGTTGATCGCAAACATACGAAATCGGATAAGTACCTGAACAACAAGAAAAAGAAGATTCTTTCTTCTGTTAAAACATGCTGAAGTTGTGTTACATCCAGTTAGAGCATGTACAGAAAGAACATGCTCACTACAATTGGGATGCGCAAATTGCAGGCTTTTAGAAGAAGATATTTTTTTATTTTTGGCAGGTTTAAAAAAAATATATATCTTTATCAGGAGAAACTAAAGCTGTAGTAAAGTAATAGGTCTATATTCTCTGATACTTCGACTATGTTTCATTTGATGCATTGAGAGCTGTTGTAACTATTAATCGATCAGCATCACTTTCAGCTTGAGAGCAGGGATATTATTTGCAGCTAAAGTTTCTTTTAAAAAATCAATAAAACGACGTGAAAGACATTTGCCAGAATTTTTTCTTGATACCACTTTAAAAACCTGTCTCTTTCAAATCGAATATCTGGTGCAGTTTTCCTTTTTAGACGTTGGTCTCTTTCAGCAGATTTTATTCTGTGTTTCTGATAATCGACAAAAACACTTGCGTTTTTCCATAATTACGTACAATAAAACTAATATATCTAAAATTGCACCATACTGTTGAACAACTTGCCATTTGTTTTTATGTAATAACATTCCTCCGTCCGTCACAAACAGAAAAATCTATTAATTCAGTAATATCTTTTGGAAATTGTACAATGAGGTCGTAGAAAACACATTGTTAGGCGTTGGAATTTATACGTAGACTATGTATTCGTATGTTATATTTAAATCTATTTAATCTATTTAAATTTGAGATAATTTAACAATTTAGAATTTTATTTGTATATAATGTTTATTAAATAATAATAATAATAATCGTACAGCAAAAAATTTACCTTTTAATGCTATTTATAATTACTGTGTAATTCAGAAATGAAGCTATTTTGCCGCTTTAAGGACGTTATTTTTCATTTTTGATAATTTTTAACATAAAATTTGAGATCAGCGACCCAAAAGACCCTATATAATTAAGAAATAAAGTTCCAATTAAAAAATACGCTTTTTCGCCATCTTGGATCCGCCATTTTGTGTTTTAGTTGAGTTTTAATGTCAAATTCGTAATCAACGACCCCAAAAACCCCTAGACATCTATTAAAAATAAAAAAAATAAAATAAAAAATTAGATCTTTAACGCCATTTTGTAGACGCCATTTTTGTTTTTAGACCAATTTTGAGGCCAGATTCGTAATCTGTGAATCCCAAAACCGTATGTTATAAAATGTCAGGCAATGGTTTAAATAAATAAAGAAGTTATAAATGTTTTTAATTAAGAATATATTAAAAACACTTATTTGTTAATAACAATTAAAAAAATAAAAAGCACACCTTCTCACCTATGGGGAACTTTTCTGTAAACTTTTCCGAAATAATAAAAAAAAATGTTCAAAATCGGTTTTGAGTCAACGAAGTTAGAACTTTTTTCCTGTAGTCAATTGACTATGAAGAAAATCCTGCCTGTTTCGTCGTTAAATAGATCAGTGCTCGAATGGGAGAAAGATCGCAGCATTTCTCGTCAATTAAACTATCAGGGGAACCACCTAAAAATGAATACATTTTATCGATGATCAAACCACGCTTTCAACCAGGGTTGAGTATTGTATTTCGAACAATGCAATAACTGCATTTTCGCTCTGTAAACCGAATGATATAGCACTATTCCCTTTAAACGTGCTACGCAATAAATTTTTGACAATTTTAGCAGTTGATGTGCTATTTCGAATCGACCAACATGGCGAGAAGTGGTAAAGTTGATATTGACATGGGTGACGAAAATAAGTGCCCAAAGCGTAACAGAAAGGTAGTAAATGGTGTAAATTGCTGTGATGTATTAATTCACGAAAAATGTGCTAAAGAAGTAAATCCGTCGGATAGTGAGATTATAAAGTGTAATTTGTGTATTTCGAATTTTGAGGTTAACTCGTCGTTTTCGTCAACTGCTGCTGTTGTCGAACATGCTTTGGATAAAACATCCGATGAGGACGCAGGGCCGTAGCCAAGGGGAGGCTCAGCCTCCCCTAGCTTTTTTTAGCCGCCCCTAGCACATTAGTCGCTAATGTAATCTAACTTTTTATTTTTATTTTTTCTAAAATTAATTAACAAAAACGCGCGGGATCGTAGTCTGACTTCACATCTCCACTCCAACGGCTGAGCGAATATTTTATACTTTAATTTGTAATGGTTTTCATGAAAAAAAAATACTGGAAATTTTAAAAACAGCTGATAAGGTGTTGCAAGCTCGAGAAACAAGTTTAAAAAATGCATTGGTATTAATAAACAGTTACACAAACTATAAAAGACCTAAGAAACGAAAAAATCCTTTAATGACATAATCCAAGTAGTCCACAAAACCTATTTTAGTCTAGTTGAAGAAAATCAACCGCCACCACGCCAGCGTAAGAAAGGAAATACATTGTTAAAGGAGTTTCTCATTACCGAAAGAATTGGTGAAAGGTCAAAATATGAAGTCGATCAAAATCCTGATCTGCACATGAAGACTGTTTTTTATCAAAATTAATAAAAGATTCTCTACTAACGAGGATTTGCTAACAGCTATTTCTTGTGTAGAAGATGAAAATCTGGATCTTCAAAATATGCAATTTTTAGAAACTCTAATAACAGCCAGTCTTATAAAGGCCACTAATCTGACGTTAACTTTAATTCGCTGTTAAAACAAACAAAAGCACATCAAAACGTTAGTGCTTACGACATTTCATTCATTAGTAAACAAATTTTGATGCGCTTTTGTTTATTTTAACAGCGAATTAAAGTTAACGTCATATTAGTAGCCTTTATAAGACTGGCTGTAGGAATAACTAACTATACCATGTGCGGAAAAAATTGCGGTCATGAAAAACTCTTTTAATGAGCAGAAACAAAGAGAGTGGCACATGCAGTGTTGACGTATTTGTAGACGTTTATCAGCAAAGAATTGCTTTCCCTGATACTTATCAGTAGTGATGGGCATAATCGGATGATTTCAATAATCGGAATGTTCCATTTCGGAATGTTTATAAAATCGGAATATCATCCGATTATTTTACATTCCGTAAATGCAAGCAAGGGAAAACGAGCGAAACAACAACAAGCGGAAGGAGGATGAAGTGCGTGCAAATTTGCGATGCGAGCACTCGCCGTTGCGCCGTACGCCCTTATCTGCGTTGGCTTCTATTGTTTGGGTTAGTACGATGGCCAGTAAAACAATTTATGAGTTTGAGTCGCACAGTGGGATGAGGAAATAAAATATTTTTTCAAATTATTACAGTAGTTACCTTAATAGACTTTCGGAAAATGGTAGTGATATTTTAAAGTTTAATGGCACATAAAGTACATAATAGATAGTATAAAACAATACATGAATTGGAAGTCTGTAAGGTGTACTATCTAATAATTAATCTACGAAATACCGCACTGCCATTAGTTAGTGCCTTTCACGTATCATAGACGTGCGCCTACGGCGCGACCCGTCGGCATTCGCCAACCAGCATATAGCAGTCAAGTGAGTCAACACAACATTCCGTATTCAGTTCAGTTCAAATTGGCATTTCGTTTTCTCATTTTGTATACCTAATAGTAAAATAATAGAATTCCGAAAGTTTCGAATTTTGTGCACCGAACAGTAAAATAATCGAATTCCGAAAAATTTCGAAACGTTCCGAAATAATCGGAACCTTCCGATTTTTTGAACAATCGGAAACTATCCGATTATTCATTCCGGATAGTCCCATCACTACTTATCAGTTGAAGGCAACTGCACGTACATTTGGTTGCAGCACTGCTTTATGTGTATCTTCATTTTCTGTGTGGACCCGCATAAACAGAGAACAAAGAACATACATGCATCATCAGCGGATGGCAAATTTAATTTTGCCAGCTTTTGAAAAAGAGCGCACTGAAGACATTGACATGGATAGACTATTAGTTCAATTAAACAGTTCAAGAATAAATGAATAAATATTTTTGAAAAAAGTAAAGTATGAAAAATATATGTACAAATTATTGTTCTGTTCTTCTTAAGAAATATAAATATTTTATTGCGGCGTCTTATACTATGGAAAAATGCATGTAACTTTTTTTGAAATAACTTTCTTATTTCATCAATATTTTTTATTTATAGATCAGAATATACAAATCCCACGAAAGGGTTAACATAGAAGATTATGCTAGTCTCTTCAACCTTTTTTGTTGCCTCCCCTACGTTGTCATACTGGCTACGGCCCTGTGAGGAAGACGAACCAGTCAGAAAATACACTTCTTAAGAAATTAATATCTGAAATGGATGAAAAGTCCGATTTGCTTCGTTTTAAAATTCAAGTTTTGGAACAAAGAGGGCATGTAAACACCTTGCAAAATAATCCCAAACATATGCCGAAAATGACCTCACTGGAAAAAGATACTGCTGCTACAGTTAATTTACTGTTAAATCCTGCACCATCATCAATCAGTAATCGTGCAAGTAAATCCTTGGAAAAAATAACACAATTACATGGAAATAAAAATCTTCACGTTCCAGCGGCACGAGGCAAAAAGACAAATGTATCATTGGCAAACGACAAACGAGTCACACAGGATGACCCAGAATATAGCAGTACTATAGTCGCGACCACTCCGATGCTAAATTTGTATGTCTCAAATGTGTGTGCTGAAACGACGGATGAGAAATTTCATGATTTTTTACAAGTAAAATTTCCTGGCAGCAAATGTTCGGTATACAAAAACTAAGCGGAAACAACTACGCATCTTTTAAAGTGTCGGTTCCTGTGAACGGTGAGGTGGCGGTATTTGATGAAAACTTTTGGCCACACAATGTGCGTGTTGAGCGATTTCGTAACCAAAAACCATTTCGAAATGCTCGGGGAAACACCTACTGGAATACGAACAGGAATAGAGGAGGTGCGCGGCAACAATTCAGGTACAAAAAATATTAATACCAGTACCTGCCTTAAAATAATTCATTTTAACACGCAGTGTATTCAAAATAAAATGAATATAATTCATATTGTCCTGCAAAAACATAATCATCATGTAAATTCGTTAAGTAACACAACTAAAAAAAATTGTCTTTTTGACTTATTTGAATGTTATAATTTAAGATCTCTTTTAAACACTCCAACCAGAATATTTAGAGGTCAAACAGGTATTAGTTGTACAGCAATTGATTATATAATCATAGACATACCTGACATCATAAAAACATTCAATATAGACTGCGGTGTATCGGATCACAACATCGTCGTATTTGTTTGGGAGCAGTCATTACAAATCAGTGATATAAATAGTATACTTCTTTGTCGTAAATGTACCGAATTTGGTTACCGAGAATTTGGAAAAATAATGACGGATTTTAGCCATGTCTTGTTAAATCTTTACTTTTACAATAATTATAATATTGATGTTGTGTTTAGCTATTTCTGGGAACATTTAATATACGCCTTTGAGGTGGCTTTTCCTAAATGTAAATTAAATAATTCTCGAGGATGCCCCAAAGTATTTAAACCGAGTTTTTACTTAAAAGATATGTCCAACAAATTGAGAGACCTCAATTGGTTGCGTAAACGGGTGAATTCTGGTGCCTTAAATTATATTTATAAAGAGAAAAAAAAAGAACTTAAAAATATCATAACGGCGGAAAAGCAGTTTTTGATAGCGTAATTAATGATTCTCAAAATAAAGCTAAAAGCGTTTGGAGACTGGTTAATGATAAACTAAAAGGTGGTTATAAGACCTCTCCAAAAATTGAGCTGAATATTAACGGAAAAGTCATCTCCGATAGTCGGTCGGTGGCTCAATCTTTTGCCCTGTACTTTGGAAATGTTGTTAATGTGCAACTAAACTCACAATTTCCCAATGGTTTGTCAAATGCGTGTACAACTTCTAAGCTTGAAAACAGTTCTATGTTATTTATCCCTGTTTCTGATTATGATATCCAAAAAGCTATATTCGACTCAAGAAACAAAAAGTCGACTGGGTTTGATGAAATTCCCATGTCATTACTCAAAAAATGTAGTGATATGTTGTCTCCCATATTGGCAAAGATTTTAAATAAATCCGTACTTTCTGGTATTTTTCCTGAGCGTTTAAAGGTAGCTCTCGTTCTACCAATATATAAAAAACAAGACCCCAAAATGATTGAAAACTACCGACCGATATCCTTACTTAGTTGTATATCTAAGATATTTGAAAAAGTAGTTTGCAACCGAGTGTTTAGTTTTCTTAATATGAGAGGACTAATCACAACCTGTCAACATGGATTCAGAGAGAAATTTTCTACAGAAACTGCCAGTACCGAGTTTGTACAACATATTTACAACTCTACTGATCAAAATGAATTTACTGCTGGAATCTTTTTCGATTTATCCCGTGCATTTGATGTTGTAAATCCAGCTTTTGTTCAGCGGCGCAGGAACTACTGTAATTATAGGGGGGCAAAACATTTTTTTGAGTGCTTTAACATAACTAAGCTTTATGTTCGACTGTTCCATAAACATTTTGTTATAGGATTATTTAGCGCCCGTAAAGTGCCACTTTAGTCCATAAATTAAAGTAAAACGACTGCCTGTCAATGTCCAATAGTTATTTTCAAAATAAATATCATTTTATTCAAATCAGGAAAGGAGATTATATTAACTGAAAACTTTAGAAATAATAAAAAATAATTCATATTTAATACCTTACGGTAATAGACAGTTATTTTTGATATTGCACACTTCGAAACTATCAAATGTTTCAATAGCAACTTGAATTTTCTAATATATCTAATATAAATGTTATTGTAGATAAAAGAAAATCTTCTGCAGTGCAGTCGAACGTAAAGCTTAATATGCAGCTCGTACATAATCAGACCTAATTTGACTGTCCTCTTTATCGCTACGCTACGCTGGTTCTGTCATAAAACACTCGTTCAATAAAATCCTACATTATGTACTCAATAAATAAATATCTATAATAGTTACAATGAAGCTAAAATACTTTTTAATCACGTATTGAATGGTTGTAAAGATACAAAACCTGAAAGATATACTTCAGTTTTACTTTCTTTTACTTTGTAAAATATAGTAATCATGATTGTCATTAACTCGAAATTTTTGAGGAAATATCAGTTTTCTTATCTTCCCACTCAGAAAAAGTGGTTTTCGAAGTGCTGTCTGTCTGGCAGTTTGTAAGCCTGTCATTTTGTGAGTCTGTCAGTCTGTCTGTGACCTCTCTCTACAGCGCAGATGGTTTAATTGATCGGCCTCAAAATTTATATCTCTGTTTTTAATATAAATTTGGTTAAAATCCTGTAACCGAAAGTAATATTTTACTCTTATGTTTTTCTGTTTTCCCAGAAAATTTTATAGTTGTTTGATAAAAATTTAATTTCATAGAACAAGATGATATATTGTGTAATTATATTTTGTTCAAAAACATTTTGAAAAAATTACAAAGTTACAGTTTTGCAAAAGTTTCTCGAAAACGAATGGGAATAAAAATGTTTAAAACTATTGTATATTACATAATGATCTATAACTTTTGTCAAAAAAGTTATTTGTTAGTATAGATAATGAAAAATCGCAAACTGAAATTTTTACCGGCAGTAAAAGAAAGTCGTGTGGTGACCACACTTAATTTTTTTCATATAGAAATGCATTCTAGGGAAACAAATGATAACAAGCATTGGCACTAGATTGATAGAAACTTCTGGTTATTATTTTTGCAATGAGGTTAGGTTTCATGTTGACTGGTTGACACCTTAATTATTTTAAATTGTAGTTGTGGCTATTATAAACTGAAATTGACCCTAGTGTAATCCTTACTTAACTAGTTAAAACCAAATTATAAAATCACATTTCAAGTTTATAACAGCCAAAGCTGCAGTATAAAATATATATGAAATGTCAACCTGTCGACATGAAAGCTAACCTCACCGCAAAAATAATAAACAGAAGGTTATATACGGACACATTGCAGCCTAGTGACAATGCAGGGTCCCGAGTGGTGTAGCTTGAACAAGCGTCCACGTTCGATCAGTAGATTTAAGCAACGCTCTTTCTGGTCAGAACTTGCATGGGAGTTCCACGGCTGCATCTCTCGGCGCCTCGTGGTACGGCTATCACGGAAAAAAAGTTGGTCCCGGCGGTCATACAACATCATGACAGTCGTTAGTGGGGTTGGAAGTCCTCATAACTGCACAGCGACGCCTATAATTGGCCTAACGGCTGTTGGCTGAGTGCAAATTAAATAAATAAATAAATAAATGCTTGTTGTCAATGGTTTCCCTAGAATTTCGGCATTTGCATTTCCATATCAAAGAAAAATGGACTATATCGAATTCTCTGCTGTGGAGATAAAAATAATGACGTGTTTAACAAATTCCTAGTGTTTTATTTCTGCACCATCTACAAATTACAACAAATGTTATGTCTAAATGTCTCGTTAGATTAATGTGAAAATCTTATTTACACATTTTTAAAAACCTCATAGTATACATCGGAGGGGGAAAATTATACTATTTGCCCCCCCCCCCCCAATAAATTCTATGAGGGGGCAGTCGCCCCCTTGCCCCCCCCTGTTCCTGCGCCCCTGCTTTTGTTGCTGATAAAATGAATGCACTCGGCTTAAGGGGCTCTCTGAATAAACGGTTGGTGTCATTTCTTGTAAATAGGAACTTTATTGTGAAAAACAATGATGTATACTCCGATGTACATTGTTTAAAATTAGGTACGCCTCAAGGCAGTGCCCTTGACCCATTGATTTTTCTTTTGTACATAAATGACCTGCCTGAGCACATCAGTTTTGGCAAAACTTTTATGTATGCGGATGATACAAGTATAATAGTAAGTGACAAAGATCCTAATATCCTCAGCACAAAAATAAGTCAAATTATTAATGATTTCACACTGTGGTGCACCAAGAACAATTTAATTATAAATATGTCTAAAACTGTTCTTGTTGAGTTTTACCCAAAATTTAAGTCACCCGGACTCCTGGATATTTTAGTTGGTGACAAGAATATAACAAAGGTTGCTGACGTCAAATTTCTTGGCCTTTGTATAAATAATAATTTTGACTGGTGTAGTCATATAAATGATATGTGCTTAAGACTCAATCGTAATCGTCTTACTATTTTAAACCTAAAACATGATTTTTCAATTACAGCACCTATGTCTTACCTTACTACGGACTTGTATATCCTATTTTATCATTCCATATTTTGTCATGGGGACAGGCTCAACATTTTAATAGAGTATTTGTTTTTCAAAAAAGAATAATTAGGTTGATTTTTTGGCATACAACCTAAACGACATCGTCAAGCATTTGGATACTGGTTTAGTTACGCTGTTTGCGATAAAAGTGTAAAAACTAGCCGGCCTTAACCGAGTTGCGCCAGTTACATGCACCTGCTTATCAAGAACACGACGCCACGCTGATAAGGCACATCCCAGCTAATCGTTATCTCTTTGCCACATTGCGAATTATGTAAAATGTTAGATTCATTCTTTGCTTGTTTGTAACAGAGTTAAGACGGTTTTTGCTTTTACCTGTAATTACGAAATAAAGTTTATTTTTAAAAAGCTGTTTTTCCGTTTTAATCATTTAACTGGCGCAGTCGGTAGGATAGTGCGCGGTTGTGGAAAATCACTTTCGCATCGTGTCGGAAAATTAGAGACTTTTCGCGACTTTGGAGTTTCAACCCCGTCAGCGTAGATCCTGAACCATTCCTTCGAGGACATCGGGAACAGCATCTCTGTGAGCAGCAAAGGATCGGAAAAGGAACACGAAAGTCTACATACCAAGTAAGTGCCAAATTCCTTTTTGCCTTTCCCAGACCCTCTGTTTAAGGACTTTGGGGAAGATAGGGTAGTGTACAGTCTATTGCAGACAATTTAGTATTTAAGAGGATATTTTTGAATAAAACGTTCGATTAATATTTAACAAATAAGAAGTAATTATAATTATTACCGATAAAATATTCTTTATGAATTGAAATTGACGAGCTGTTGGATCAGTTAAATAACCTTACGTTTCAAGAAAATCCAACAAGTTCTGACATTGTTCAAATTGAGGCAGGTTATTCTAATAGTGAGAATAATACAGCATTAAATATGACGAATACTAATGAAACTAATCAACCAAACCAACCGGCTCAAGTGAACTGGAATCTTTTTAAGTCTAAAATAGAAATTATTAAACCTTTTGATGGCGACAGTGATACTTTGAATAAATTTATCACTCGCTGCGAAAGTTTAATTGCAAGTTATAGTAAATTTAAAGACCCAGAGCTTGATCAACACATTTTCGAATGCATCCAAGAAAAGTTAATTGGTAGGGCGGAAGCGATGGTAGGTAATAGAGTAGAATTGAATACCTGGTCGAGTTTAAAAGAGGCTTTAGTGCAGTGTTTTTCGGACCGTAGGGATTTGAATTGCTTAGTGCAGGAATTAACCAGAAATAGGCCGTATAAAGGTGAACATTTACTAAATTTCGGTAGCCGTCTCCAATTACTAAGAAGCAACGTTGCACAAAGAACAAGCAACGATGTTAAACTTAGTGAATCAGAAAAATTATGCCGAATCAATCATTATGATAAAATTGCACTTGATACGTTTATTGCAGGTTGCACTGGTATTTTAAAAAATAACAAGCATTTAAAAAAGCCAGCTTCTTTAGAAGATGCCATGGCATACGTTAATGAATTTGAGAATTTTGAAAGACTTCACGGTAGTTTAAGCGATAACAGTAAACAAAACTTCAAAATTAATTTTAGCAGTAATAGAAATGTGTACCCAACGAACATTCAAAACAAGGCTTCATACTCTCAACCCAATGGGTTTCAATCGCACTTTAATGTCCCTCAAAATTTGCAAAACCAAAATTTCTCAGTAAAGCCAGTATGGACCAATCAGCCTATAAATATTCAACCCAAACAACAACCTCCTAGAAGATATCCCACTAATCGGGAACTTTTTGGTCCACCTCGTAATGTGTTTAGACCAAACCAAATTCCAACAAACCAATTGCCTAAACCGGAGCCCATGTCAACGACATCGAGACATCCAACAACGTTTTCGAAAAGATCCCCTACGCAACAATTTCATAAACCGCAGTTTTTCAATCAAAACTCTCAAAACCATTTCCAAAATTTTCAAAGATACCCTAACCTACAAAGACCAAACTTTATTTTTGAAGAATTACACGCAAATGAATGCGATAGCGAGAACTTAGATTCTTGCAATGTGTTTGATTCAGAAACTTTTAATTATGATGAGATACGAAATGATCCTTTAGAGGAGCAGTATCAAAATTGCGAAAACGATTACAATAATGAACAATACTACGGAAATAACATTGAATCGGATACCACTGAAACTGAAAATTTTCCCTTGGACAGCCGAACACAAAAACAAACCTAGCAGAAATAAATATCTCCTCCCATAATGCGTTACCTTACGTAGAAATTAAAAACCCGAAATTAAAATTATTGATTGATACAGGTAGTTCAAGGTCAATTATTAAACCATCTGTAGTAGAAGATTTTTATCCGCAAACAATTTATCACGCTAATACCGTAATAAAAACAGCTATTGGGAGCAAAAATGTTAGATATCAAGCAATGATACCAGCATTTTCGGAATTCCATAGCGACCACGAAATTGATTTCATTTTATTCGATTTTCACGATTATTTTGACGGAGTAATAGGCTTAGAAGATCTTATTCAAATGAATCTTAATATTGATTTAGTTAACAAAAAATTAATAGGGCCGCATGTGCAAATTCCGTTTAAATTTCGACAACCCGTTGATGTTAATTTTTCGTTTTCGGTAAATCCCGAAGAGAAATTGATTAAAAATATCCCAGTTACTGTGTATAATGGAGAAATTTTAGTTAACGCACGTAATATTGATGAACTTTTCATTCCACAAGTTTTAACTTATGCTAAAAATGGTTATGCACTCGTAGAAATACAAAATCCAACGCAAAGAACAATTTCAGTAACCTTAAACGAACCTCTATCAACAATTCGCTTTGAACCATCTTTGTATGAAACTTAAAAATTCGAATCATTCACTAACCCTTGCGAAACAACAAACTCCCAAGTTGACAAAAGTAGCATAAAAGACCTAATACGTACCGATCATATGAATCAAGAAGAGAAAATTGCTATTACAAATCTTTGTAACCAATTTTCAGACATTTTTCTTAAACCTGGCGATAAACTAACTTTTACTTCTAAAATTAAGCACGCGATATAAACTACAGACGAAATACCAGTACACACCAAGTCATATAGATATCCATACGTACATAAACAAGAAGTGCAACGACAAATTCAGGAAATGTTAGAAAAAGGAATCATTAGGCCATCTTATAGCCCGTGGTCGTCCCCTATTTGGATAGTCCCGAAAAAAATAGACGCATCGGGAAAACAAAAATGGAGACTAGTCGTGGATTATCGCAAAATTAACGAAAAAACAATGGATGATAGGTACCCCCTTCCTAATATTAATGATATTTTGGATAAATTAGGTAGAGCTCAATATTTTAGCACCCTTGATTTAGCTAGCGGGTTTCACCAGATAGAAATGAGTAAATGTTCTATTGAAAAGACCGCGTTTAACGTCGAAAACGGACATTTTGAATATTTAAGAGTTACATATGGATTAAAAAACGCGCCGTCAACGTTTCAGAGAGTGATGGACGAAGTTTTGAAAGATCTACAAAATAAAATATGTATGGTTTATATGGACGACATAATTATTTTTAGTACAAGTTTGCAAGAACATGTCCAAAATTTAAAATTAGTATTTTCCAAATTACGCGAAGCACAACTAAAAGTTCAGTTAGATAAATGCGAATTCTTGCACAAAGAAGTAGAATATTTAGGGCATGTTGTGACACCAGATGGCATCAAACCAAACAAAAAGAAAATAGAAGCTATCAGAAAATTTCCCATTCCACGTACACAAAAAGAAATCAAATCATTTCTCGGCTTGTTAGGTTATTATCGTAAATTTATACAGAATTTTGCTAAATTAACCAAGCCAATGACGCAATGTCTTAAGAAAAATCAAAAGGTAGAACACACCAAAGAATTTATTGAATGTTTCAATACATGTAAAAATATACTAACTTCGGAACCAGTATTAGCTTACCCAGACTTCGACAAATCCTTCGAATTGACGACAGACGCATCCAACTATGCTGTGGGTGCTGTACTCTCTCAAAATAATCATCCAATTTCTTATGCATCTAGAACGCTAAATCCAGCCGAAATAAATTACTCGACTATTGAAAAAGAACTCCTTGCTATCGTGTGGAGTTGTAAATATTTTAGACCATATCTTTTCGGTCAAAAATTCGTAATTCTAACAGATCATAAGCCATTACAATGGTTATTTTCGCTCAAAGAACCAAATTCACGTATAATTAGGTGGCGTTTAAAATTAGAGGAGTTCGATTATACTATTAAATATAAAAAAGGTAAAAACAACCAAGCAGCAGACGCTCTTTCGAGAAATCCACCAGATTTTGATTTTAACCCTTTAGAAACCTCTTCTATTGAGATATCGATCAAGTAATTCAAGAAGCACTAAACGAAAACCAACCAATTCCATATTTGGATAATGATACTATTTCCGAAATACTGGAATCATTAGGTGAAAATCATCCAAAAGTTAACGTAATTTCTGATATCCAAATTAAACCCCCTGTAACAACACAGCAAAACGACGAAACTTATCTAGAAACAGTACATACATCTCAGGAAAACCCTATTTGTACTATACCCATAACAGAACGGTCTTTAAACACATATAAAAATCAATTGTTTATAACAAACGGCGACATCGATTCAGTACAATGTTGAAAAAAGGTAATTTTTGAAAATTCAAGGTTCTACATAACGTTGCCGAAAATTAACGTCAAATATCACGTTATGCAACTTCTTAAAGAGTACATAGATCCTAAGCAAATATATGCCGCTTACTTTCGGCATTCCTCATTACCCAAAATTTTTGCTCTAACCGTTCAAGAAATATTTAAAAACTCATCTTTTAAGCTTATTCACTGTACTAAATTTCTTACAGACGTAGAAACGTTAGAAGACCAAAAACAAAAACTTGAATACTATCATATTAGCAAATCCTGTCATAGAGGAATAAACGAAATGAAAATGTCTTTAACTTCAAGATATTATTGGCCGAAAATGGCACAAGATATCGAATATTATGTTAACAACTGTGAAACATGTTTAAAAAATCAATACGACCGAAATCCTCCAGTAATTAAATTTAATCTTACTCCAACAACTTCAAAACCCTTCGAACACATTCATGTAGACACATTTAAAATAGCTAACGAAAGTTATTTGACTATTATTGACGCATTTTCACGCTACGGTCAAGCGTACCAACTGGATTCTGTCACAGGCATAGCAGTAGTGGAAAATCTTTTAAATTTCATCTCACACCACGGTTTACCTCAAAAAATAACGACTGACTGTGGTACCGAATTTAAGAATCAAGATCTAGAAAATTTCTGTAAATTGCATCGTATAGAACTCCACTACACAACTCCAAAAAACAGTAATTCAAACTCCCCAGTGGAGCGATTTCATTCCACTCTAATTGAACATTTTCGTTGTTTAAAAGAAGATCACAAAAATCTCAATTCAAACCAGCTTATGAAGCGAGCTATATTAGGTTACAATAATGCAATTCACAGTGTCACAAAATTCACCCCGTTCGAAGTTATAAAAGGTCACATGAATAATACCAATCCCTTTGATTTAAATGATCATGTTATTGTATCAGACTACATTCAGGACCATAATGAAACATCCAACAAATTATATGAAAAAAATCAAAGACGCTAATGAAAATGCCAAAGAAAATATTATTTCCAAACACAATGAAAATCGAAATGCTCCTCCAAATTTCGCAAATCAAAAAGTTGCATATTTGAAAACAAAATTTCGAGATAAAAAGTTACCAAAATTTAAAAAGGCTAAAATACTAGAAGAAACTGACATTAAGTTAATCACGGACAAAGGAACATACCATAAAAATATTGCTCGAAAACCTAAAATTAATTCCTTGTTACAGGAACCTAAGCGAAATGAGGCTACTAACCTTACTCCTGGTCCTTCAAATATTACGAGTACGTAGTATAGATGAGGATATTAAAATCAAAACAATTGACAACCCTATACTTCCTATACAGTTAGGAAATGCTAGATTAGTTTATAGTAAGCACACATTTTTGCATTACTTAGATTTAAACGTAATTATTAATCAGTTAAATAACTTAAAGAAACAATTTTTCGTAGTTAGAGATAGTATAAGCAAAGTAAATATTACAAACCCTATATCCTATCACGGCTTAGCCGAAGGCATGTTACTCAGATCAGAATATTTAATTCAAACAACTCAACAGAAATTCGAAAATCTGCACCCTCATATTCGAAATAAAAGAGGCGCAATTAATGGCTTTTTGGCAATCTTGATGCAGACGACGAAAAACGTTATGATCACGCTATTAATGTACTAGAACAAAATCAGAAGGACTTAACGCATGAAATAAATTTACAAATTTCTTTATCCAAAAAACTAATTGCCAACTACAATAAAACAATAATAATATTAAATAAAAACCAAGAAAAACTTGAAAATGACTTAAAAACTTTCCAGGCAGCAGTTCAGAATACTATTAATGACCTCAGTACTTACATTACTTTTCAAGGCACAATCTCTCAATTGAATTTAGACTGTCAAATTTTAATAACTTTCATAGACAATATAGAAAATGCTATAGTATTCTCGAAATTGAATACCCTGCATAACTCAATAATATCAAGTTATGAACTCCGAGAGATGCTCAATTACTTAGAAAAAATATACAGTAAAACAGAAATTCCGAAATTCAAAACTCTCCTCGCGTACTACCAATTTTTGGGAACGCAAGTAACTTTTGTAAACTCTAAATTAGTTTTTGCTATACACGTCCCTATAATAAGAACCGAAGTCCTGGACTTCTACCGTCTTTATCCAATTATCCAAACCCACCAAATTATTATTCCAAAACACCGATATTTGGCACTGAAAAACTCCAAGGCCCAGTTCGAGAAAGAAGAATGCCCGGTACTGGAAGAAACATTTTATTGCACCGAAAACTTCATTGTGGAAGACAACTGCACCCTTAGGCTTCTCGAAGGCAATCCAGCGAAAAACTGTCACGCCCTCGAAATATTTATAGAAGAGTCCATCATCAAGCAAGTCACCCAAGAAGAAGTGTTGATAATTCCTGCAAATCAAGAAAGGCTGTTTTCCAAATGCAAATCGGACCAATATTTAGAAATAAATCTTTCATCCCTAATAAAGATTCCCAAATTGTGCAAAATCCAAGTGGACGGCAAGAAATTTATAAATGACGTTAAATTGCAACAAGGCAAACCACTCATTTTACCGAAGTTTGGCATAGGACATTTTGAAATCTTGAAACAACACAAGACTTCAAATTTTACAAAACTGGACATAGAAGAAATTTACCAAATTAGTGAAATCGCAAGACAACTAACACCAATCAAGCATATCGACTATCCGGCAAACACCACCCCAATTATTAGCACCCTGATTGGTCTACTAATTCTCGCAATCATTGTGCTGTTTATGTTAACGTTTAGAAAACAATTCAAGAAATCATTGGAAAGTCCAAAGGCAGCCAAAAAGGAAAATCAAAATGAAGCTGAAGAAGTGGAAATGGGCCAGAATCCAAAAAACAAATCCGTTATTTTTGCATCTTAAGGAGGGAAGAGTTACATGCACCTGCTTATCAAGAACACGACGCCACGCTGATAAGGCACATCCCAGCTAATCGTTATCTCTTTGCCACATTGCGAATTATGTAAAATGTTAGATTCATTCTTTGCTTGTTTGTAACAGAGTTAAGACGGTTTTTGCTTTTACCTGTAATTACGAAATAAAGTTTATTTTTAAAAAGCTGTTTTTCCGATTTAATCATTTAACTCGCCACGAAAAGGACAGTAATAGCAATAGCAGTATTTCTTAAGTAGGGATTATGACGGGTATTATAATAGCTCATCTGTTTACCTGTGGTGACACTGTCATTAGCATGACCCTTCCAACTTACCTACCTCATTTCGCTAACATGTCGGAAGGTATTCCTGGTGTATAACAAAAGAAAGCAAAGTGAAGAACATTAAACACATTTATTTTAGAAATCATACATTCATCAGATTATTACTTAGCACTTGGTATATAGTTATAGCTAATTTGTTTTACATAACTAAATCTAGAAATTGAATTGCTATTATATTCTAACATTTTATTTTCCAAATGAGCCTGCCTTTTTCTGATTTCACTTCTAACTGCTTTGATACCGTTGCCGGCACTTCTGATTTTTGCATAACAATCAATTTGCACCTCCAGCAAGGTGTCACAAAATGTAGTTATATTCGTATGCGGCGAATAAAACGTTTCATTAAATTTGGAATGAAAGGATTCACAGCAATTAGTACTTCTGTATAAAGTTCTACTTTTACATGCCCAAATTTTGGGAGGAAAAAGAGAATTGTTTGAAATATATGTGTCATATAAATATGTTCTTAAATTTACAACTCTTTCATCTTGAGGCATTAAATACAGGAATTCGTTGTTAAAAAAATCCTGAACTTCGTAACAGTCTAAAAACTGAATACCGAAAAGCAGTCTTACATACTGACCAATTACACTCTTATTATTCTTGTATTCTTTTGATAAGCCTAACGATTGAATTTTTCGAAACCAGCTTTGGGACAAATGGAATCTACAACCTGTAATTGTAACATCAGGCCACATGTCAATACAACTTAAATGTATAGCTTGCTCGAAATCTACAACTATTTCTTTAGGCTTAAGTGTTAAATCAAATTCCTTACACTTCTCAGACACAGTTTTGAATAAATTATAATAAGAATTAGTCTTTTTGTCAGGAAGTAGTGAAAATACTAATGGTACATAGTACCAGTTTTTAAACCCATGAATTGTAAATAGTTGTGTAAAATACCGTGAAGAATAATTAAAGGTGCCGTCCATATAGATAATGTCCACTGAACACAAGAAGTTTAAATTTGAAAAACAAGAAAATACTATTATCTCGTCACTCTCACTCTAAACGCAACTTCTTAACTGTGGCAAACACTTCGTTCCGGTTTTTTTGGCAATGTTGGTAAAATCTTACATCGCTTCATACATATTTTTCCTGATGCAGTGGATGTCTTCTGCGGATAATTCGGTGCCATGATCTGCATTGTATTTGATATCCGGACGTATGAGTTTGGCAGGTTTCTCACATGTTCCTCCATGGCGTTCCGCTTAACGGAATTGCTAATTACTTGTCTCGAAATAGTGCTATCTTCATCATGGTGGTGGCCGAATTCCCCGTGAGTAACAACCCCTTGCTGTGATTCACTGGTGTATAACTTAGCGCAACATTGTTTTTTTAGTGCACTTCCACTTTACTGTGCCATCCTTTGATGTGTGGGCTTTGGAAAATTTGTAATTGCGGAACAGTAATAAGGGTTTCCCCTTTTCACTATACATAAACTGGGCCTCCATTTTTCGCCAAAACGGCTTGACATACAGCACTCAAAAATAACAAACTGATACTGAATTTGCATACATTTTCTGACACTTATATATATGACATTCGTTGTTATTTTAATTATCACAAAATTTTCGTTGTATGATTCAAATGTTAATTTTAATCAGTCTAATCTGCTATTCCCTATCCTTCTATTCAACTTTAATTTAATAATACATTTAACCTAGTTTCTATTCTACCTATCTTACTTTCCTACGCTAACCTAATCTATCAAGTGTGGCACAACATTTGTTTTAAAACTAACCTCTTCTAAATTACACTCTAAATATGGGTAAATTGCCGAAATATGAAAGCGTCCCCTAATTTTGTCATCCATTTCATTGATCAACTCGTACGTGTTTTCATTGCTTAGGACTTTATGTACTCTGTATGGTCATTCATATGCATTTAAGAACTTCGCACATATCTTTTCCCTTCTATCGGCTATTTTAAGCTTCTTAATAATGACTCGGTCCCCGATTTTGAACTTCATACGCTCCTTAATCTTCCGGTTTTGCTTTTCTTCGTATCGGTCTTGCGCCCTTTTAACCCTTTGCCTGATCTTCTCCAACAGTTCATTTATCCCTGTTGCATCCTCTTCCGGCCTCCATGGTCTCGCAGGTACAATGCCTTTGCATAACGTAACCGGGCTTATCTCGGTTGTAATATTAGGCACGTTATTTATGAAGTCTTCTACCTTTGGCAGGTATTGAACCCATCTATTATGGTGCTCATGGGTCATTATTTTGAGATATTTTATTGCTTCTTTAATGTACCTCTCTGCGACATTAGATTGCGGGTGTCGTATGCTACAGAAATAAGTTTTAATCCCCTTCTGTTCCAAGTTGTTAATTAATATAGCATTTTTGAAATAGCTTGCGTTGTCAGCTAAAACTTTCTTCGGAGTTCCCACTTCTTGTTGATATTTTTCGACGGACTTGATTACATGTTCTGTATTACTGTATTTCGCTGGGTACAGTTTTATGTATTTTGAGAACACATCGACCATTATTAAAATATGTCTGTATCCATATTGTCCCGGTACTAAGTTTCCCAAATAATCTATTGCAACTAGTTCAAAAGGTTCGTTGACTCTTATACTCTTGATCACATTGTCTGTCTCGCTATAGAACTTGTTTCCTGTCAAGTAGAATTTTAACTTGTTGATCGCAAATATAATGACCAACATCTCCTTCTCAGCGATTGTGTATCTTGTTTCGTACCTCTTCAGGATTCGTGAGATAAAACAAATCGGGACTTCGACTCCTCCTTGCATCTGTATTAGTTCAGCTGCGACTGCCACGTCCGATGCCTCCGTCCTTAACATGAAGCTTTCTTTAAAATTCGGGTATTTAAGTAGCAATCCTTCATGGAATTTCTGTTTTAAATTGTTGAACGCTTTCTCCCTGTCTTCATTCCAAACCCACTTCGTATCTTTTCTCAGCAGCTCAACCAATGGCAATGTTAATTCCGAATAATTCGCTATAAACTTCTTATAATAATTTAATAGGCCAAGTAAACCTCTTAATGTTTTCAAATTCTTGGGGCGAGGCAGATTCTTTATTTCTTCTATTCTTGCTTCATTGATTGTGACCCCATTATTGCTAATTTCATAGCCTAAGTACGCTACATTTGTTTTCATAAATTGGCACTTGGCCAAATTCAACTTTAATCCGTTTTCGTTTAAAGTACTTATTACTAAATCTAAATGTGTCAAATGCTGTTCCACATCTCTTGAAAAAAATAAAATGTCATCTACGCAATGCACGAAAAAGTCATCATACTTGTTTAATATTTGTTGCATGGCTCTCACTAATTCTGCACATGACGTCGTCAAACCAAACGGGACCACCTTAAATTGAAAATTTTCCCCCTCTATCCAGAATCCGGTATATTTACTTGAGTTCTCGTGTAATGGAATCAACCAAAATGAGTTTTTCAACTCTAATTTCGTTAATACTTTCTTGTCCCATATTTGACTTAACAAGGCATCGATTGTCTGCGGACTTTCATATTGGGGTTTCGTAATCTGATTATTCCTACGTGCATCTAAACATAACCTAAGACTACCATCACTCTTCTTCACCACCACCATTGGATTAACGAAGTTTGTTTTCGAATGTTCTATTACATCATCATCTAGCATTTGTTGTAACTCAAGTTTCACTTTTTCGCGCTGTGCAAATGGTATGGGATAAGATTTAGATTTAAAGCCCATCGTTTCGTCGACAACAAGTTTATGGCAATATTTCGTTGCTTGTCCGGTTTTCTGATTTACTATATCTTTATTCCTCTCTATGATTTCCATAATTCTGCCTTTATATTGTAGATAATCAATCCCTATCTGTTCATCATCCAGCATTCCTTCTATTATCGCATAATTATTTATAATCACTTCGTCTCCTGCACTCTTGGCTAGGCAACAAATCATATCGTCTCCTGCTTTTATTTCAGCTTAGGCAACAATTTTTACGCTCTTGATCCTCAACAGACCAAGGCCTTCTATCATCTATTTGGATGCACTTTTGCATTCCATCAATTTTAATTCCAACATGCTGAATAATATCGACACCTATCCCAAATTGTACATTTAAGGCAGTTACTATGTAAAATCGGACATCAAATTCTTTTCCATTTATGTTGATCTTGATTGCCAATACTTTACTGGTAGTTGAGATTTTCTTCCTTGTTGCGGACAATAAATTGATTTTGTTAACTTTTATAATGTTGCTTTGTGAAATATTCAGATGATTGTTTATGACTTCCTCCTGTAGTAAAGAAACCATTGCTCTGCTATCAATTAGCGCAGAATATTCCTGATCTAAAATTTGCAATTTAATAAATGATAAATATGAGTTTGTAACATTTTCTTCATTTTCCTCCAATAAAAATTCCCCCGTTTTATCGTAGGCGATGGCAAAGTTGGCAATGTTCTTATAACTACTATTATGTACAAAATTTATAGAAATTGAGTTTTTTTATCCCTCGAGGGCTCCTCGTGCACCTCGGCTATCTCAATCCTGTTAAGGTTCTCTGCATTATTTATGTTCCCCGTTCTTTCACTAAACAGTGCATTGATATAATGTCGGTCTCTGTTTTGACCCTGGTCCATCTCTTGGCACCTTTTCTTGTTCCGTTCGTCGATTAACTCTTCATAATTCTTTCTATTATCCCCCCTATTCTAAGTTTGCCTGGTTTGGTTCCCCCAAATATTGTTGTACCCTCTGTTTTGGTTAAAATTTCGGTTATAATTATTGTTCCCATAATCCCTTCCTTCCTGTCGATTATAGTTGCTATTAAAATTATTTCTATTTGGCCTAAATTTATTCTCGAAAGTTTCCCCCAATTTTCTTTTACTAAAATTTTGACGTTCTAATGTTCGATTATCTCCTCTCTCGTTATACACTGCCAGATCGTAATTTCTCACGATTTCCAGGAAATCTCGTAGCGTCTTGACATTCTGTACTGCCACTGCACTTGTAATTTCGGCATCAAGGTACCTTGACAGGTGCTGTATAATTTCCTCCTCTGACAGCTTTGGTGTAAGATATTGTGCCTTTTTGAACCTATGCATGACATAAATCTCTCGCGATCCTCCTTTATCAATATACCTCCCCGATGTTAATTCCGTCCTAACCTGGGCTTGATGCGAGTTACTCCAATATTGTTCTGTGAAGAGTACTCTAAATTTCCGGCATTCAGTTGTCACGGTTCTTATAATGTCGTCGAGCTTTGCCAAGAAAATCATCGGTAGTTTTCCGTACCTGCCCTCAAATTTCGGGATCATTTCTAGGTTCATACTAGGTGGTGCCACACTAACAGGATACTCTTGTACTTGTTCCAACTTCTCGGTTATTCCCTGTAACCCCCTTGTGACCTTATTTTCCACCATGGCGATACGGATATCATTCTGGGTTTGATCTTCGTGTACCTTTTTCCATCTTTCTTCCGTTTTCTTTTTCAGGCTGCTTAAATCTTGTTCCATCTTTTCCTGTTGTACCAACTGTACTTGTGTTCTAATTTCTAGTCCTAAGATTCTGTCTTCTATTTCTTCTCCTTTCTTGTTTAATCTTTCATCGACTACCTGTAACACTTCCTGTTGTATTTCGTGTCTAGCTGTTTCTTTGAATCCCTATTTTTGTTCTAGACCGTCGATTCTTGTTTGTATTTCTTCCTTATTTTTGACTTGCATCTTTTCAAACTTCTCTTTCATTGCTGCGACTAATATTTCTGCATGTCTTTCCGCCCTATCTTCTCTCTCCTCTGCATCGATTCTGATTGCCTCCTGTAACCTTCTTTCCCGTTCTTCGGCATCAATCCTGATTCCTTCTTGTATTCTTTTTTCACGTTCTTCGGCATCTTGTTTTAATTCTCGTACACTCTGTGCTGTTTCATTTGCTTTCTTTTCCATTTGTTGCATGGTCCGTGCTGTATCGTCGATCTTTCGTAATGATACCTTCAGAATTCCACTCAATTCTGTCTCTAGCTTTGAAGCTTTGGCGCTGTTGTGCTTCGACCTGATCCCCTTGCATTTGCTGTTCTGTCGGTGGCTCTTGTGTTTCGATAACCTCTTCGGCTTGATGTTCCTCTTCCTTTTCTTCTTCATTCTTCCTTTGCCTTCTAGATCTCTTGCCCGTCACTTTGCTTAATTAATCGTTGATCGTATTCAAATGAAAACGCTTGCACTTACGGACAAGTTACCCACACACAAATAGAGATTTTTACAAATAAATTTGACACAATCTACCTATCCTGTAATAAATATGCTAGATAAATACACAGCTTGTGTTTATTCGTCGTTGATACCACTATTTTTATCAGTTAAAATTAGCCTTAGCGTTCTGAACCAAATAAATTTGTACAACTACTATTTGTTAATTTGCTCGAGCTACTACTTATCATTTTTAATTACAATTCGCCCGACGTTGAGCGCCATTAAGTCTGTAATGGTTATGACAGCTCCACGTTGGGCTTGCGATTCAGTATGTAATGATGCTCGCGCCTTCTGTTTTATGTAATTATGATATTATAATAAAATGTAATGCTTAGTAGGAGTCCAAAACAACTTTTTAATTATTGGTTAAATTGTATAGACTGATTAAAAATAATTCAATATTTACTGGATTCGTTAATTACAGTATTATGCCCTTTACTATAATTCATTCACCTGCAATTTAATATTACAGAAGCTAGCTCGGTAGGCAAGAGAAAAACTCATATCTCAAAGCTGGGTTCCCTGATACATAATTTGAAAATTCGTGTGATACGCCACTGGGCTGTGAATGTAGTTCAATCGCGCGGTAGGTACTTTACTGCGCTGTCAATGTATTACACAAATCGGTTTAATTTGGTTGCGGTTCGTTTTTGTGAATTCATTTTACAAAAGGAGTTTTATGAGCAATTTTAAATACTCGCGACTTCAAGGGCGTCATTCTATATTTTGTTTTTAGGCAAAACCGATCCTTGCTTGTTAAAAGACGCCAACATGCAATTGTTATTTCTAACCTCAAATCTGGATTTTTATGCTAATGCTGGATAAATTGCTTTCAATGGATGCTTAAAGCTTTTAATCTGCTTGGATCTCCCTTCAGTAAGACGTCCTCTTGTTCATTTCATAACTTCCCGGTTTCTAACGCCGATATTTTGGTTAAAAAAACTAACCTTAGTTCTCTGCAGCGCTGCGGTAACTGCTCGAACGGTGGCTTCGAATGGTATCTGCCGGATGCGGGGTCCTGCGATGCTACGGCTGCTGTGGGGGCCTCCTACACGCTGTGCGGATGGGTTACCGTTAAAATCCCGGACCCAGGAACTCGAATGTGCCCGTGATTGAATATCGTAATCTTGAGTTGGCCTCGGACGGATCCTCGGAATGTCGTATCTGAGAAAATTATTTTTTTCGAGGGAAATTAAAACCCACACTTCCACTGATACCCGGGTAAATTGCCAACACAATGGTGTACTTTTTATTAATATAAATTAGGTATTTCTATATAAAAACTGTGTTTAAATGAAAGACCAGAAATGGTGTGTCAATAATTTAATTTTATTCAACCGTTGCTGCTTATTGGTCGTTATTAACAATTGTCTATCTAGAATACAAAAAACGGATGTAGACCAAGTTCAATACAACAATTTCTTAAACTAATATTTCTTATAACTAAAATGTTTTACAAAAATACTATTTCTAAATTATTGTCCTTTCAATTCGGTTTTAAATTGTCTCATAGTGCCACTACACTTTGTTTATTTAAATTGCCTTTTCACTCTCGAGTAATTACACTGACTTGTTTTTCACAAATTTTGTTTCACATCCTGTTTATTTGTTTCTGAATTTCCTGTCTACATTTCACTCACTTTTCTTCTTATGTGGGTGTGTCCTTTAGTTGCATTTTTTATCCACTGTCTACTTTTACCAGATTTTCAAATATTGCTGTCTAATATTACAATTGCCATGTTCTGCCTGGTTTATGCTCTTTGCAACGTATTATAATAATTCTGCTTCTTTTATCTTTATTTAAAATGCTCATAAACATATCCTATTTAATTATTCTGACATCTACGCTTCATTTAACACGCACATATTATAAACCTTTCTGTGACAGTTCTAATTAATTTGGTTTGGCTTTAATTTTGCACAAACCTCTAATTTTTGGCTAATTTAAAATTATCGACTCCGATCTATGAAAAACGAGCTCTGCCCTTTGCCTTTTGTACTCAAATAATTTCATTACTACTGGCATTGATTTGGAAATGTAATTACGAATTGAAATTTATACACTAAATCTATCAGTTGTATGAACCATTTTTTATATGCTATGGGATATTGTGAAATTCGACCCCAAAAGCGGCGAAAAGGGGTAAAATGTGTTTTTACGAATTTCTCAATATAATAATAATAATAATAATAATAATAATAATAATAATAATGGACCTTTATTGGGTTTAAGAAACGAAACTGCTGGACAAAATTTTCGCATCACAAAAAAAAGTTCATAAAGGTCTCTAATCTTTTCAGAACATGTGCAGTTGTTTCCATTTGTTATTGTAAAGTGTAGTTGGCCCATCCCAGCAACCAAACAACACCTAACCGAAACAATTGCATCGAGTGCAGGGAAAAATCTGAATAATGTCAAATTGCTCTCATTCAGTTTGCCTTTACATCGTGCAGAAACAAAATTTAATGCCGGTACTTCGGTCTTTTTTGCAAAACTGGAGAAAAACTACACAACATGAACGAACAACGTTATGTTTCGGAAGTTAATGCAAGCAGAGCCATCGTGTATGCTGAGTTAGGGTTAAGCCAGCGAAATATTGCAGATCGGCTCGGTGTGAACCAATCTACTGTCTCCCGAGTATTGAGACGATTCAGGAAGACTGGAAATAACACAAGAAGGAGAGAACAAGGACGTCCAAGATGTACCCAAGAAAGGGACGACCGTTTTATCCCCTTGGCTGTGTCTCGAGATCGATTTCAAACTAGCAATCAGCTTAGGAATGAGCTAAGAAGGGCATGGAACGTAGCAGTGTCATCACGAACTGTCAGAAGAAGGCTAAAGCAAGGTAACATGGCTGCCAGACGACCTGGACCTCTTCTCACCAGAGCTCACAAAGCTGTCAGATTAAGATTTGCCAGAAATTATGCCCACTGGAAAATGGAAGAATGGGGACATGTCATTTTTACAGATGAGTCCCGTGTCGCTCTACATTTGCCAGATGGGCGCCAAAGAGTATGGAGACGCAGAGGAGAACGTTATTTAGAATACACCATGGTTCCTAGGGTCGCCTTTGGAGGAGGCTCCATAATGGTGTGGGGAGGCATATCATTAACGGCACGTACGGAGTTGCACATCATTACCAGGGGAACATTTACTGCTGCAAGGTACGTGCAGGACATTTTAGGATCCCGGGTGGTGTAGCTTGAACAGGCGTCCACGTTCGATCAGTAGAGTTAAGCAACGCTCTTTCCGTTCCATGGCTGCTTCTCTCGGCGTCTCGTGATACGGCTGTCACGGAAATAGTTGGTCCCGGATGTCATAATAACATCATGGCAGTCGTTAGTGGGGTTAGAAGTCCCATAAAATGTACAGCGACGCCTATAATTGGCCTAACGGCTGTTGGCTGAGTACCAAAATAAAAAATTAAAAAAATAAACAGAATGTGGTACCCTTCGCGCCCTTTATTGGGGAAGAGGTTCTCCTTTTACAAGATAACGCCAGGCCTCACGTTGCTCGCGTCGTCGGAAAATATCTTGCAGAAGTTGGCATTAAGGTTTTGCCTATGCCAGCTAAAAGCCCTGATATTAATGTTATAGAACATGTATGGGACATGCTAAAAAGACGCCTCCGAGCTCGTGTACATCGTCCCACAACTTGAAGAGAGCTGGAAATGGACCTCCGAGAGGAATGGGAAAACATTCCCAGGAATACATTGTCCGTGTGATTCAGTCAATGCCTAGAAGGCTCAATGAAATCGTGAGAGCCAGAGGAGGCGTGACACGCTATTAAAATAATGTGTGTACAGTTTTCTTTGTGTTTTGTGTTTCAAATTTGTTGTTTACTATTGTTCAGATTTTAAGATAGTTGTAAAGTTTTCCTGTTTTTCCTCAAATACGCAATAAATTTCCACTAATCTTTTATAATAGTCCTTTTTACTATTGCGAAGCTCTAACACCCCTATAATAATATAAAAAAAATTGTTTTTAGAACAATTTTTTTGTGATGCGATAATTTTGTCCAGCAGTTTATATACATGTAAAAAAAATATCATTGGTATGAGTAATTCTATCAAAAACCCAATGGGCGAAGTTCAGATTGGTATTAAAACTAGTACCAGCTGTTCTACAACTTAACCCGTTGAACAAATGTGATTAATAGTAAGGAGTACGGTTTTATCCTATAGCAAATACAGAATTATTATTTCAATCAAGTAAAATACTACTGCAGCTGCTTATCCAATAAAATGTTGTAGAGATGGCTTTTGAAGCAAGTTGATGACAAAGATTTCAGCTTATTAGGCAAAGAATTGTAAATATTAGCAATATTGTAGGAAAACTATCGTTCGTAAAAACTAGTTTTATGGTAAGGTGGTGTTATTAGATCTTTTCTACGGATATTAAGATCTAATTTTGTTGTATAAATATGGTGGTGACTTTGTACTAATTAACTTATGAAATAAACATGCAGAATGCAGAAATCGACGATTATTCATGTTCAGCCATTTAACCTCCTTTAAGTTATGCGAAATATGTTCGTATTTACGTATACCAAAATCAGTCAAAGACAGGAATTTTGCATACGCTGAATTCTCTTATTATCAACAGCATCTAAACATGGTCCATAAACAGAATCGCAATAATTAAATTGTGACAACACTAGCGATTCACAAAGCAAAATTTTAACAATGCGGTTTAAACTATAATTTATTATCTATTATTAAAAATTAATTTGAGTTTAACGTAAGATTTTTGTAATGCTGTCGATACATGCTTCTTGAATCTAGGATCAGTATCAAGTATAATGCCTAGGTTTCTTACGTGATCAGAAAGCGGCAGTAATATATCTTTAATTTTAATAGCAATATTCTGTCTTACAATATTTTGTGTAGGTCTACCAAACAGCAGAACTGAACTTTTATTAGCATTGATTTTTAAACAGTGTTGTTCTGATAGCTCAACACTCAAGACTTTTAATATTATCATTGACAATAAAATTTGCAGCAGCCACATTGTCAGCAGCAAAATTCGATGTTTTAAAGTAAAGTGTGTATATTATGAACAATAACGGACCAAGTACTGAACCCTGTGGTACACCTTTAGTAATGAACAAAGAGTTGGATTTAGATTCCTTAAGTATAACGGTCTGAGAGACATTAGTTAAATAACTTTCAATAATTTTAATGGCGTCGGACCAAAACCAATAAATTTAAGTATTTCCAGCAGTAAATTATGCGATATTGTGTCAAAGGCCCATAAACAATGGATCAAAACTAGAAGTAATAAATTATTTTTGTCAATAGCAGAAAATATATTATCTGCAATGTTTAGTAGAGTCGTGGTGCAACTGTAACCCGGTCTAAATCCTGATTGTATATCCGGAAGAACATATGCTCAACCAAGTGTTGGCGAATTCGATATGACCTAATTTTTTCCAGGACCTTTGACAGTGTAGGCAGTATACTAATCGGACGCAAATCCTTGAATTCCTTGGGTTGCTTGGTTTTAGGTAACGGTATAACATTAGCAGTTTTCCATGCATTAGGAAAAGTGTTGTTTAAAAGACATGCATTAATTGTATGCGCAATAAAGGGAATTACAAAATTCCACATTTTAATATTAATCCCGTCGGAACCAAGAGAATTAGATTTTATATTTAGAATAATTTTCAGAATTTCGTTTTCACTAACAGTTTTAAATTTGAATTTAGATTTAAAATTCGTAAATTTACTACAGTTATAAAAATGAAGCAGTTCTTTATCTTCAATAATATTGGAGTTGCTGAAGTTAACAAAAGCATTATTAACTTCATTAGCGTCACATAAATTGGGGGGAATTCCTTCCAAACTGAATTAATATTTTTGTTTGTATTACGTAGTTTAAATTCAAGGTAAGCTTTTTTCTCGTTTATAACTGCGAAAGTTGTAAAATTCCTCAATGATTTATAACAGGGCTGTCCAACTTCAAGGGGCCCAAGGGTCACTGTAAACAATATGAAGGTTATGAGGGCCGCATCATAAAATGTGTCGTATACGACTTTGTGAGTAATTTGTAATAAATATAAAACGTCTATATTTCAATACTAATTTTTATTTCTTCAAGAAGCTTAGGTTACATTACAAACAGCATTGAAACATAAAAGAGATATACAGGATGTTTCCTGAGGTAACCGATAAACTTACACCATATGTTCTAGAAGTGATTCTAAACAAAACAAAATCATATTCACTTTAGGTTAATTCATTTCCGTTCTTGAGGCTTGAGGTATCGACAAAAGAACAAAATTACATCAATTTAAATTTACGTATAGAGATGTGACGTTTCACCCCTTTACTAAGGGCGTCAAATATTTACCCCTAGGGTTAAGCCCAAATCGGAGAAATACGTTCACTCAAATATATATTCGATTAGGTAAAACACTAGATAATTACCAAAAAAAATATAATGTTTTCAGCTAGTTACAATGATTAATTAAAAATAACATGCTCTTCTGGAACGGCGTTTTGTTTCGTGGATCAAGCTGCAACCCAATGCACCGGCGAGTATTGCGGGTTCCTATTGGTAGTCCGCCGGTACGCACGCCGATTCGTCGGGAAATGGGCTGAGTAGGCATTTTGTTCCTGCAAACTTAATCTTCCACTCAGCAGTGATTTTTAGCTGTAATTTTCCGGTGAATTTAGCGATTTTAAAGGTTACCTGGGGGGGGGGGGACTTTAGTGCTTAAATTCTGGTGCAGAGGTTGTTGATACCTTACGACGGCTAGGCGTCGTTCTTGGGGCAAACACGTTGTCAAATCCTGCAGATGGAATTTATTCGCCTTAAGCCGGAAAATAATGTTGATATTACCCCGGTAGAGAATTTGCGGGCTGCGGAATCGAACGTCAAAGTCCAGGCATTCGCCTTTTAATGACCAAAAAGGGGCCCTTCAGGTGAGTTTATGAAGGTCGGCTACAGGACTCTAGCCGCTCACAAGCGGGGTAGAGGCTGCGATTCCTACAGGTTACAGCTTTATTAGTAAAATGAGGTTATGAGGAGTATTTCACCTCTCGAGGCGCCGCGCCGGGATTTGAATTTAAAAATTAGGCGGTCGTAAATGGTTTTTAAGCAATTAGCCCTGCAAGACAGTACAGCGTATTAAGACAGGGATTCGATTTCACAAGAAAGTTCAACAATCTAGGTAAAATCGAATTTTAGCGGTCTTGATCTTTCGGAAAATTTGAACTTCTCGGGCTGACAGTACAACACGTCATCTCCCTTGAAACCTGGTCTGGTAAGGGTTGTAGGCCTACTCCGTTTGACAGTTCAGCGTGTCAGACCGGAGGGCCCAGGTAGAAAAGGACAGGACAGGATCAGGACTGGTGGACTCAAGGGGGAATTTACTGGAACTGGCAGTGCATACCTTTTCTGCCGCGTTATCGGGGTACTTGCCCTAACTTCCACTGGAGAGAAAACGACGCGGTCGTTGATACTTCGCAGCCACGCGCATCGCGGCTAGGATTTCTTATGTTCACGCGTCGAATTGATGCAGCACTTGATTATGCGATGTATCAAATTTAAATACATTTTATGTATAATAAAAATTTAATACAGGAGCAAGCGTTACAGAGATAAGTAAGCTAGATAAAGTGACATTCGTTGATAAGTAAAAGCTGTTAAAGTAATCATTAGTTAACAAAAATTACCAACTAGAAGAACTAAACACTACTAAAAACAATAAAAAACAGGTGTCTGATCGCTACACCACCATTCGCGTTGGTGGCAACTGCCAGACTGAGACAACGGACAAAACAAGCCTTACATCGGGAGTGGGCGGGACTGTTCCCTAACACAATGTTGAAAGATAAAGTGATAATTCTTTTACTAATGATATATTTTTGTACCTTTGTTCTATGTACCTATTTTAAATTGTTTTCAATTATTTATAATGTATATTCTAGATTCATGTTTCCTGAAGGTATAGTATATATCAATCCGCGGGCCGCAAAAATATCCTGGAGGGCCGCATGCGGCCCGCGGGCTACTTGTTGGACAGCCCTGATTTATAATATTCCCAATGAGCGGGATTTTTACTTCTTTAAACCTATTGAAAGCTCTATCTCTAAGTGACATCATAAGTTTAATATTTGCAGTCAACCAAGGCGCCGGGGGTTTCGAAATTTTTATGGTTTTACAAGTTGAGTGTCTATCAAACAAATTGACTATAATATTATTCAAAAAAGTGACTTTATCGTTTACATCATTGATTTCAAAAACTGTATGCCAAGGAATTGACTGCAAATCGGCATTAAGTTATCACAATTAAATTCACAAAAATCATTGAACGAATATAAAATTGTTTTTTTTTAATTTGAAATTTCAATCGGATAGTCACAATAGATTAAATGATCAGACATGTTATGCACACTGACAATTCCTGCACTTATAACTTCCTTTTTGATAGCCAACTATAAAATCTATCTCTTAGGCCCGATGAGATATCGACTTGGAAATGCGTTTAAGGGTTTTTTTTAATTCTACCCCTAAAAGGGTAAACTGAAAAAGATAGGCGGTTAAAGTTTTTTTTCGCTGAATTCCATTTCAGAAAAAAATGCGGTAAGAAGGATTTTTCGAAATTCCACGCCTAGGGCAGTGAAAATAGGTAAACTGCGTTTTCACGAATTCCTCAATATCTCTTAGACCCGATAAGATATCGACTTGGTGTTTGCTCGCAAAGGTTTCCAATGCAAATGTTTGAAAACATGAACTCCTAAAGGTGCGAATTTGCATTTATGGTGAATTATAGAACCCATTGTACCACCTGAGTTATATTATTTGTTTGGCATTTAGACGACTTAAAATCTTTAAAAATAGTTTTAAAGGTTTTTTGGGCATAACTCAAAAACTAAAGCGGGTAAGTTCCAATAAAAAAAATATTATTCAGCATTAGAATCTGCAACATTGCCTTAATTTAACGGACCCTGTATCTCTTGCCGTTTTCGAAATCCCAATGGTAAGCATCGAAATTGAATAATCCTGCATATAAAATTGAATGTATATTTGTATGTCCAAAAATCCTGGCCACTTCCAGACAACGTAGATACCTACTTGATATTTTGTACAATGATAGGCTTTAGGGGCCCAATAGAAGAAAAAAATGTAAAAATGTAACCCTTAACACTGCCTAGGGGTGCAAAATAAAGAACGAAATCGGAAAATCACAAAATTATCCCCCAACCCCTTAGGGGATAAAAGTTGAAGTAAGGGAGTAAGATTACGTTTATTACAGTTTATAAGTTTTGAGATTTTAATAAAGGAAAACAGATGAACTCGAAATTTTCAAAATCATCCCCCGACCCCTTGGGATACAAAATTCACCTACGTCACGTAGGGAAAATGCCTCAAAAAACATAATATCTAGTGCGAGGAACAGAATTCTCTGCTAGTTGATAATAAACTTGGAGTTGAAGCCCATATTACTCAATACTGCTTGTGGTATCAACTTGAAATCCTAATCCTCTCTAATGAGAGCGCTAAAGAATGTTGGCTAAATACCTTCAACTGTGTTAGTTAGAAAGTTCACATTCCAAATACTGACCCTCGTACTTTTTATGCTGTTTTGGCCATCGTTCTACGCTACATAAAAAGTCAAATTTGTAGTACTATATAATAAATAATAACATATGACGTAATTTACTTTCCCAGTGTTTCTCAATATTAATTTGAAATTCTTGTTATGGATAAAGATTAAGATATTAAAGAAGTTACCCAATATGTTTGAAACACTGCAAAGAAAGCGAAACATTACTACACCAAAAATACATTTTTTATATTCTAATAATGTTCAGTGATTGGTCAATTGAAATTATTTCCATTAAAATTACAGTAATACCAAAAAATACGTGTTGAGTTATTCCTTTATAATTTTTCTTTCTAAACTTAAAAGCATTCGTTTGCCCAACACCAACTTAAATTTCGCGTATTTGATCTGTATAATAATTTGAGATACCGTCATTGGATTTGTAACAGTACTACCAAACTCTACGTTATACAGTTAAAATTTTTAAAAGCTGTGCTTGGCAACCGCTTAAGCTCTTCAGTAAAGCGTGTTGTCTATGCACACATTTGCAAGAAGCAGCCTGGCAAATACTTTTGTCCGCCACTGTACACCTCTATAGTAGCAAAACTTGTCGGAGGAAATAGTTATTTACCTAACAAGTTCGGGAAGTTAATTTTCCCGAATGAGCACTTTGTTTGCAGCACGACCGAAGGGAGTGCTGCATGTAGTGCGAATTCGGGAAAATTCTTCCCGAAAGAGGTAGGTACAATGTTTTTTGTAACGAATAACTCAAAATATTTAAAAAAGTTAAAAAATTATTATTTAGTGTTTTACAACTTTACTGAGTTGGCAGCACAAATTACTAAATTTTTATACGTATCCTAGCACCTGTTAGCTTTTGTTGACGTTTACAGCGCCCTTGGAACACACAATTGCCATAGTTTTTGTGGGAAAGTAAAAAACACCCCGGTGCGGGAAAAGTCATTTTCGGCGCATCGGGAATGACCGGGAAATATGAATTTTGAAATCATGAGTGCAAAAACGTATTTTTTCTTTAAAAGATTCATACAAATACACATATAAAGCTGTAGCTATATCATATAATATCAAGGGAAAATTGTTATGTAAAATTAAAAATTCGCTATTTGGTGATGGTCCTGGTTATTTTACGCAACGGTTTTGCGCCGCACGCCTCAGACAAATATTGGTAAAATTGTAGGTAAACATAAGTATAGATGAGATTTATCTCGGATTAAAGGTTAAATTAAACTCACAATACGTCCTGTTAAACCCCTGCTCTTTATTTCAAGTGTGAGCTGCTACAAGTCAAACCCCAGAATGAATATTGAACAGAAATGTCGATCCTAATAACTTTTCGTTTTTTATGAGTATTAACACTACTAAACAAAACAGTCGGCCTCGGTGTGAGCGAGTTTCGTCTCGTGGCCGAAACAAATTAAAAAAAAACTTTATTTTTACTATGAAGTTTTTTTATTTAACATAGGAGAATTAGATAGTAATTACAGCAGCAACACGAAATCTAAGACTGACTACTTCTTAGTGCAGGACGCATATATACAATAACCTTATCTCTAAGATACACAATGGTTAAAGTGCATTATTACAATAACAGAGCACAAACTACAATAGCGCGTCATGCTTGATAAAGATATTACTAATAAGACAGTAAATATATTTAATACAATAACAAATGTATGACACATATATAACTAGCGCCACCCCTCTTGCCGCCCAAATAACCGCCAGGAATTTGGAATTCGTCTCGGTCTTGCAATCGGACCCGGGGAACGTAAGGGTTGGTTTCCAGTGCCCTCGATAAAAATCCACAGCAAGAATTTTCACAATGCTCAGAATTTTTACAATTCTCAGAATTTTCACAATGCTCACACAGCCCTTTCTTCTCACCGTTACTGAATACTTAGTCGGAAAATTCTTCTGGCCAAGTTTGGACCATATCTTTCCCAACTATTCTCTTCCGGGTAGTAGCCAAGTTCTGAATTTCCAACTGATTGTTAAGTAGAAGCTGCAGCACTTCAAACGGGCCTTCGTATTTTCGCTCGACCTTCGGTAACTGCGCATTTCCGGAAGGATGGAAAATGAATTTACCTACATCTATTGTTTTGTTTGTTCTTCTAGTTTTATCAAATCGTTGCTTAGAATAATCTGCTTGTTTTTTTACGCTCGTATGCCAGAGCTCGGTGATTTTCCAAATTAGTATTAGTTTCTTTTGGCAACATAAATTCTGTCAGGGATCCTCTGTCAGGTAAACTACTGTTTTGACCGGTTAGTAAGTAAATAGGTGAAAATCCTGTGGTTTTATGAATAGTAGTATTTAAAGTTACTTGTAATTAAGAAACACTAGTCAACCATTCTGAGTCGGGTTCCTACTGAAATAATCGACGTGTTGTATGTATTTGCCTTTTCGATACTCAACTTCAAAGTCAAATTGTAGATACATCCACCAGCGCGCCACCCATGGAAGTAAGTCCTTTTTATTTTGGGAGAGTTTTAAAGAATTACAATCGGTAGCGAGCTTGAAACGTAGTCCTAACAAATAAACACGAAAATGTTAATTGCATAAAATACGGCTAATGTTTGGAGCTCGTATGAACTATATATTTAGATTCGTCTGTCGACGTTCGCCTTGAGAAATATGAGACTTTTAATTGCTTATCGTGTTGTTGAAATAAAATAGCACCAAATCCTAAAGCGCTCGCGTCAGTGTGCAATTCAGTTTGGAGGTTTCGGTCGAAAATAACCAGTAACGGTCTGCTACTAAGATATGCACAAACATAACTTTTCGCAATGTCTTGATCATTAGTCCAAACGAACTTCTCATTAGCTTTTGTTAACTTAGTAATACATGCAGTTCGCGAAGCAAACTCTGGAATGTATTTTCTAAAATACCCAGCCAAACCCATAAACTGACCGACTTCTTTTACATTTTGCGGATCTGGGCATCTGGGGCATCTAACAGCGCCTGTACTTTGGCTTTTCCCGGTCTACGCCCTCTTTGGAAATTTCTTGGCCGAGATAATGAATAGTAGTTTAAAAAAATCGGCATTTTTTGATATTTATTTAGTGAAAAACCTGCTTCGGCTAACGCACACAAAACACGTTCTAATTTTTCCAACCCTTCTGAAATGGTGTCGCACGGAACTAATAAATCGTCGAATACACAAAAACATCTTTATCTTTTAATTCTTTTAAGGCATTACTTACGGCACGTTAAAGAGTGGCCGGCCCATTCGAAAGACCATAAGGGACGCAAATATTCGTATTGTCCATCGGGAGTAACAAAGGCAGTTTTCTCAATTGACTCTTTTCCAATTGGTATTTGATGAAAAGCCGCCGCCATATCAAGACTGATATAGTACTGACATCCTTTTAACCGATCGATCTGATCATCAATCCGCGGCAGGGGAAAACGGTCTTTAATTGTTATTCGATTAAGTACTCTAAAATCAACACACAAACGACTAGTTCCGTCCTTTTTATGAACTAAAAGGACCGAACTGGCGTATGGCGAATTGCTATCACGAATTATTCCATTTCTTAAGAGGTCCTCTACGATAGTTTTGACTTTTTCTTTCTCACACATAGCCATTCGATGAGGGTTGTACCTGATAATTTTGTTTTCCTTGAGCCGAATAGACAGCTTAGCGATTTTTATGGCTTTGACAGAATTACCGGTTGTGAAAATGTCACCGAAGTCGCTCAATAATTTTAGTAAATCAGCCATATTTTTGGTTTTTAATGGGGTATTAATTAATTCAGGTGAAATTGAAATTCGATTAATATTCTTAAAGACTGATTCAAAATCATCCTCATAGCAAAGTCGAGTTCCCTGCGAATCGGTACAAATCTTTACATCTTTATAATTTAACAAATCACGCCCTATAGTAACATCTGGTGACATTGCGGAGTCATCCACAACATAAAACACAACCTCAAAGGTGGTACCATTTTTTTTTCAACGAGTAAGAAAGTTTTTGCGCGGGTCGGAATCAAGTTACTATCAATGCCTTTTAATATAACGTAACTTGGTTCTAAACGGCAGTGTAACTTCTGGGATATTTTTTTCTGAAATAAGACTGCTCTCGGCATCTGTATCAATGAGACAATTAACATTTAAATTTTGAATTTGGAAAATAGTAGAAAAATCTTTGTCCAAAGTGACACAAAAATAATTCACGCCTAGTCAAATATTACGTTTACGTTAAGAGCCAGTCAAGCTTTTGTCACGCCTATCCTTTGCAAAACATTTGTCACTACTGTGCCCAAATTTCCCACAAAAATCGCAAACAACAGGATGAGGAGTCATTTTTTTTAAGAGTCGCTTGTCGAGACTTTTAAGTTTAATGATTCGCGACAATGGCGACTTAAATGACCGGGTTTGTTGCAGTTATAACAGAGCTTCATTGACTGGAAATCTTTTGTTTCAGAGAACGGGTATGATCGCTTGTTTGACAGATTTTCGCGTTTAAATAGCTTGTAAATGTCAAGCAAACGTAACAAGTCAGGGATTGAATGAACGTTGCTGTTAAAAGCTGCAGTTTTTACATGAACATTTTTTATGTCGCCATTTACAATTTCTAATATTTGGTCATCAGATAAATGAAAACTCAAAGCTTTCAAAAGAGTGACCTTTCGTCTGGCATACTCACAGTAAGTCGTGGCTGCATCACTCGAATACAAGCTGGCCTTGTGCAATTTTTCGATGGATACAAATTCTCAAAATCCGCTTTGAACTGCGTCCAATTCTTGATCTCCGGTTCCCACGCAGAAAGCCAATCTCACGCTTCTCCGACCAACCCACTCGAAGCTCGTGCAAGCTGTTCAACTTCGGTCCATTTAAAAGTGGATCCCAATTTATCGGTTTCTTGACACCATTTCACAGCTCCGTTATTATTTAGGTAACGTTGGAAGCGTGTGAGCGACACCCCTCGTGCCGCCAGGAATTTGGAATTCGCCTCGGTCTTGCAATCGGACCCGGGGAACGACAGGGTTGGTTTCCATTGCCCTCGATAAAAATCCACAGCAATGCTCACATATATGTTAACAATTAAAACTTAAAATACTGGAATTAATTGTTTGCTGCAGGAAAATTTTATAAAAAACGAGTATTTGCTACAGTCAAAGAAAATTATGGCTGAGAAATTGTAAATACAACAGAGGATATAAATTCTGAAACATACGATATGAGATCCAAAGAATCCTTGAATATATTAAACAACTGCCATATGAGCAACATTTTTAAAGACACACTTTTGCAATCGAATAGTGATCTTTGGAAAACAGAGAAAAAAGCGTCTTACAGCATCCACTGTAGGTTTTGCTTCTTAATTTCTCGTATTATTTAATTGAAGCACCAATAAAACTCTCGCTGATTTTAATGTTATTTATTCACAACAAACTTAACCAAATATTGAAAACCACTTGTTACGACAAATGTGAATTGGCAACTGCCCGCACATGTGTGTGTGTGGACCCTTGTCGGCTCGGTTCCTGTGTGCCCTCGCTCTTCTACCTGGGCCCAAAATAGCCCAAAATATCAGTGGTGTCTTTTAGATTAAACATACCGCCCACCTTGAAATGTAGGTTTCAAAATTCACTGGACAATAGTAACATTATTGACTTGCACAAGATAATAGAAAATGTTTACATAGAATAGATAATAATCGTTAATGAATAATTAAACTAAAGTAAATGTCTGTTTCTCTTAACCTACACTCTTAAATTAGAAACATCGTCTTGTTCGATTGGTAGCACGCACACCTTTGACACAGCCCGTTTCACTACACCCCTTGCAGTTTTTAATGTCACTACACGAGTTATGCCGTCGTCTCCTGGATGAAGTTCTTGGACACGACCCAATTGCCACGTGTAGGAGGGTGAATTATCATCCCGTAGTAGAACCATGTCGTTGACTCCAATTGGTTTGAATGGGTTGTCCTTCCATTTGGTCCGTTGCTGAAGGGTTGCTAAATACTCCGTGCTCCATCTCTTCCAGAAATGTTGATTCAGCTGGCACACTCGCTCCCAACGAGATAGACGGTTTGTAGGGACCTCCCGAAAATTATTTTCCGGAAGAGCCGCTAAGGAATCTCCGATCAAAAAATGCCCAGGGGTGAGGACTGTCAAGTCATTAGGATTATTGGAAAATGGTGTTAAAGGACGTGAATTCAGACAAGCTTCTATTTTTACTAATAGAGTGTACATTTCTTCAAACGTGAGTTTGGTATCACCGACAATTTTTCGTAAATGTTTTTTGGCAGATTTGACAGCTGCCTCCCATATCCCACCAAAGTGTGGGGATCGCGCAGGAATGAAATGCCAGGTGATGTTCTCTTCTGAGATTAATTTTTCAATTTTTTGCTGGTTTTCGGCCCTTGTTAGAAAATCTTGCAGCTCAACCAGTTCATTTTTTGCTCCCACAAAATTAGTTGCATTGTCAGAATAAATGTGGGAGCATTTTCCTCGACGTGAAATAAATCTCTTTAGCGTGTTCAGAAAACTTTCGCTGGTCAAGCTGCTCACTAGCTCTAAATGAACAGCCTTTGTGGTAAAACAAACGAAAATTGCAAGATACGCCTTTGTTACGCTTCTTGATCGTCTGGTGCCTTCTTTTATTAAAAATGGTCCTGCATAATCGATTCCGCATACATTGAAAGGTCTAGATGGTATAATCCTATGTTGTGGTAGATTACCCATTAACTGATGAGTTCTAGTGGGGTTAGATTTAAAACATATCACGCAGTTACGAATTATTTTTCGTACAACATTTCGTATTCGCAAAGGCCAAAATCTTAGTCGAATTAATGACATCAATAATTGTGGACCTGCATGCAAATGTTTTATATGCTCATTCCTAATAATTAGGTTTGTAAGTGCATGTGAGGCAGGTAACAAAATTGGATGACGTTGCTCGTATGGTACAGCTGCATGTTTTAATCTGCCGCCCACCCTGAGGACTCCTTGTTGGTCTATAAAGGGGTTTAGCGACAATATCTTGCTCTTGCGACTTATAGGTTGATTCTTCAGCAAATCTTGAATTTCTTGAGAAAACTCTTGATTTTGAGCCAGTTTGGTTAACCGTTGGAGTGCACCTTCCAGTTCCATTGGTGTTAGATATCTGGTAAATCGTAGTTCCTTGGGATTTCGTATGTTATTTATAAAGCGTAAACAGTAGGCTGTCACTCTTATTAGCCTGGTGAGTGATGAATACTTTTCAAACAATGGTACTTCTGCCACACTGGTTAAGGCCGCTACGATTTTCCGTTTTTCTGGTAGATCTTGGATGTTATTATTAAACTGGTGTAGAACTGGCCATTCGCTTGAATTTTGAGAGAGCCACGTTGGTCCAGTCCACCAGATATTACATTTTTGCAGTTGAATAGGCTGAATACCTCTTGAAATTAAGTCTGCAGGATTGTCAAATGTACGAACGTGCCGCCAAGAATATTGCCGAGTTATTTCTTGAATCTGTGATACGCGATTGGCAGTGAAGGTCTTCCAGGTGTTTGGGGCTGCTGATAGCCATGCTAGTGTTATTGTCGAGTCCGTCCAAAAATAACAATTATCGAATCTTAATCCTAGCGCTGCGCTGACTCTTTGAAATAACTGAGCTAGAAGTAGCGCTCCACATAATTCAAGTTTGGGTAATGTGATCTTTTTTAGTGGGGCTACTCGCGATTTGGAACATAAGAGTCGTGTGGTGACGTTGCCTTGGTAATCTTCTGATCTGATATAAACACAGCCGCCATATGCATTTTCAGACGCATCACAAAAAGAATGAAGTTGGACAGTCCTGGGAGAATTGCAAACCACTCTTCGATCTACTGAAATGTTATTTAAAACAGAAAGTTGATTTCTATATTGATTCCAGGTTGTATATAATTCGATTGGAAGTGATTCGTCCCATTCGAGTCCCAACTGCCATAACTGCTGCATTATTAATTTTGCCGTTATCGTAACAGGTCCAAGTAAACCAAGGGGATCATAAATACTAGCAACTGCAGATAAAATTGTCCTTTTGGTTACTCTGTCTCTGGTTTTGTCTGCCTTTATAGAATATTGTAGTGAATCGTTGGCAGCTTTCCATAATAGTCCTAACGTTTTGTTCTGCTTGTTTTTGTCAAGAAACAATGTATTTGCCTCTGTGTTGTGAACTGGGAGATTTTCTAAACATTTATTTTCATTAGAAGCCCATTTTCGTAATGTAAAGCCAGCTTGCTGTAATAGCACAATGAGATCATTTCTAGTGGTGATTACTTCTTGAATGGAATCTCCTCCAAATAATCCGTCGTCTACATAAAAATCTCTCAAAATTGTACGTGCTGCTTCAGGGAAACGCTCTTGTTGGTCAACGGCTAGCTGACGTAGACATCTCATTGCTAGAAATGGTGCACAAGCTGTTCCATAAGTGACCGTCATTAGCTGAAAAATTGATACCGGTTCGTCCTCGGATCTTCTCCAAAGTATTCTTTGTAGATTAACGTCTTCCTCGTTGACCCTTACTTGGCGGTACATTTTCTCAATATCCGCTGTCAAGACATATTTGTGAATTCGAAACCTTAGCAATATTTCAAATATGTCTTGTTGAATTGGAGGACCTACCATTAGTATGTCGTTTAATGATAAACCACTGGATGTTTTTGCCGAGCCGTCATAGACGACTCGGAGCTTGGTTGTCAGACTGTCTTCTTTGACCACAGCGTGATGAAGCAGGTAATATGTTGTTGTTGTATTAGCGGTGTTGGTTACAAGCTTCATATGGCCAAGTAGTTCGTACTCTTTCATAAAGTTATGATATTGACATTTTATGGCTGGTTGTTTATTCAATCTTTTCTCGAGGGCTAAAAAACGTTTCAAAGCTGCTTCATATGATTCGCCGAGTAGTTTGATGTTTGCTTTAGTAGGCAGTATTACTATAAAGCGACCGTTAATATCACGTGTCATATTAGCCAGAAAATGATTTTCACACGTATTTTCTTCATCGGAATACAAATTGCCGTGAGGTTTGCAATATTCAAGGTAGAAATCCAAATTTGCAGATGTAGACAAATTGCAAACTGTACTTGTAGTTATGTTATTTAATACGATTTTGCCTGTCACAATCCAGCCTAAATGTGTCTTTTGAAGTAGAGGTTGATTAATTGTCTTCTTGATTTGACCTATGCATAACAATCTCCAAAATAGTTCTGCTCCAATTAACATATCCACTTCTTTAGAGGTGAAAAATTCTGAATCCGCAAGTTTTATATTTGGTGGTATAACAAAATTTGTTTTGCAGATGGATACTTGAGGTAAATTTTCTGTAATTTTGTTTAAAACAAGACATTTTATTGTTGCTCCAAATGCATTAAAACGAGATTTAAAGCATACCGTTACTGCATGGTGAACTTGAACACTAGCTTGATTAATTCCTGCTACCGGCGTGGCCTTTGATTCTTTGGGCAAATTTAGGCGCGCTACTAACGAAGATGTTACAAAATTTGATTGCGAACCGGAATCTAGAAGAACCCTGCAAACGTGTTGATTTCCACTGCTGTCATAAACATTAATTAATGCTGTTGATAATAAAATTGTAGATAATTCCTGTGATGGCAGCGAGTGGTAACTAGTTGTAGCATGTTGTGCTTGGTCGGTTGAATTATTTCCATTGATTGAATCCGATTGCGACGTTGCAATTGCTTGAACTGCATTTTCCATAACCTGTGATTGTTGAACAGGTAAATGTAAAAGGGTGTTATGGCGTTTGTGACATTTCCTACAAGTGCTTGCAAAACAACGATGAGATGTGGTTCTTAAGCAGTTTAAGCACATTCTTTTAGACTTCATTTCCGCGATTCTTTGTTCAATGGGCATCGCTAAGAATTTGTCACAGTGAACTACATAATGTTCTTGGGAGCATAATTGACACATAAGCCTCTTTGTTAAAACATGTGTTAATGGAGATTTATGGAAGACCGATTTCGACTTAGGAGCGATTGGTTGTTGATTTGCACTTTTGGATATAACTTCCAACGTTTGGCATTTGTGGGTTAAAAATTCAATAAGCTGATTTATTGTCGGAAGCTCATTTGAAGTTTGCCTGCTTTCCCATTCTTTGTTAGTTATGGGGTCCAGTTTAGCAGTGATTAAGTGAGTAAGCAAATCGTCCCAGGCTTCAGTCGGACGTTTTAGGGCCTTAAGTGCTCGCAGATGTTTTAAAATGCCATCCACTATTTCCCGTAAACCGTGTAAACCTTCCTTCGTCAACACGGGTAAATCATAGATAGCTTTTACGTGGTTTCGTACTATAATTCGCTTGTTGTCGTACCTGTTTTTAAGTAAAGCCCAGGCTTCTTGATAGTTTTCCGCCGAAATTTCGAGGGATTGAATTACATCAGAAGCCTTGCCCGAAACGGAACTTTTCAAATATTGGAATTTTTGTATGTCCGTTATTGAATTATTTGCATGAATCAATGATGAAAATGTGTTGTAGAATGTAAACCATTCCTCGTATAAACCAGAGAAACACGGTAGATTTATTCGCGGGAGACGAATTTGATTTTGCAATTGATTTTCGGCGTTGCTTGTAGGCTCATTTCGATTATTTGATGTATGGACGATCATTGATTGATTTTGCCTGGCAATGAGATCTTCAGCCTTACTAATTAACCGAAAATAATTGTTTTCGAATTCTTCGCGTTCTGTACCGTCAGTTTCGTTTAGATCTACTTCATCAATTTGAGATTGTATGTCATCAAAGAGCTGCCAATGTTCTTGAAATTTAGTAGTACGTTGCCGTAACTCGATTGCGCTGAGATTGTTGTCGCTTATATTGTTTAAAGAGTTTAGAAAAGTGGAGAATCTTGTCACCGCGGATTTGATTTGGCCCCGCTTTGTTCTTAAACTCTTTAAAGCATTGTCTGACTCACTCATGGTTGGGGTTTGTTTAGGTGAATTAATAAGGAATGTTGCGTAATGTAGGGATTTCAATGAAGTGCTTAGCAGGGGTTAACAAAATATCATTGATCGGAGACTCACCTTAGTGGATTGTTGTCCTGGCACGTTGATATGAAGTTCCCTTGGTGGATTGTTGTCCTGGCACGTTGATATGAAGTTCCCTTGTTGTAATTAACGAATTAAATTCGTCCGGCTGGAAGGACCATGTAGGTTTTGCTTCTTAATTTCTCGTATTATTTAATTGAAGCACCAATAAAACTCTCGCTGATTTTAATGTTATTTATTCACAACAAACTTAACCAAATATTGAAAACCACTTGTTACGACAAATGTGAATTGGCAACTGCCCGCACATGTGTGTGTGTGGACCCTTGTCGGCTCGGTTCCTGTGTGCCCTCGCTCAAGTTTAATCTAAAAGACACCACTGATATTTTGGGCTATTTTGGGCCCAGGTAGAAGAGCGAGGGCACACAGGAACCGAGCCGACAAGGGTCCACACACACACATGTGCGGGCAGTTGCCAATTCACATTTGTGTGTGTGGACCCTTGTCGGCTCGGTTCCTGTGTGCCCTCGCTCTTCTACCTGGGCCCAAAATAGCCCAAAATATCAGTGGTGTCTTTTAGATTAAACATCCACCTTTGGTAAAATTTGCAAATAGTGAAATAGCACCTCAACTGCTAAAATTGTCCAAAATTTATTGTATAGCACGTTTAAAGGGAAGAGTGCTACATCATTCGATTTATAGAGCGAAGGTGTAGTAATTGCATTGTTCGAATACAATACTCAACCCAGGTAAGATTCATTTTTAGGTTGTTGCCCTGATGGTTTAGTTGACGAGAAAAGCGACCATCTCCAATTCAAGCACTAATCGTACTTAACAAAAAAACTGGTAGGATTTTCTTAAAGCGTGTAGCAAATATAATAAAACAAGGATACCTTTAATACGTTTACTAGTTAGCAATATATTCTTTATCTACTAGTAACATGATATTGTACATTTTCGTCATAGAAACAAAATATGAAAAGCTACTCATAACTCCCAAGGGACTTGTCAAATTATTTCTCCCTCAAACTCATGGTAACAATACAACTACAATTAACGTCTTAGCAACCATACAATGAGGCAATCCTTGATGTAATTCATATGGTTATTATAAGTGTATTTTATTAAGCAAACGTTTCAGAAAAACATTGTAGTGTAGCCTACAGCAGATACCCACAGTTTTAGTAGCGAGTTAAATTGTAAATCTGGAATTGTGTAGATAAGATTTACAAATTCCTGTTAATTTCCTGTGAGCTAAGATGTACCAGTAAATCACAGTTTCGATAAATTTATTATTATAAAATTAAATGGAAATCGTTTACGATTGAATAGTTGTTTTGATAGTAGCACAGAAAGTATGTAATTTTTAAAATTGACATTTACGTTTATTATCAGCATCCATGACAACGTCTCTTGAACTTAGTGTTGATTAAGTTATTTTCTGGTTGCAAATAATTAAAGCAACTAAAGATTAAACAAGATACTTTCATGTGTCTGTCTTCTATTACCCTAAATTTGGGTCTGACTTTATTTGCATTTAGCAGGAATGCGGTGATCTAGGTATATTTCAAGCTACTTAGTCCCCTTTGCTTGTAATAATCATTAATTATTTAACATGATCCAGTAGATTATTCCTTTAGGAATGTGGCATAGACCTTTTGGCTTTGATATGATTAGCTGCCCCGAATACCCCACTTTTTAATTTTGGAAGGTCTGCTAAATCTAAAAGTATATAGTATAGACTGAAGTGAATTATTATTACAGCGAAATCTTTCTTAGTGGACACCTCTACACAATGGATGCTTTAGTGTATAGAATTCTAGGGAATATATGGTACAAAAACCTCTCAATAACGGGCACCTTTCTACAAGGGACAGTTTCAGATTCTCCAAGTGTTTGTTACGGAGAAGCTTTACCTATAGGCATTATACATGGCTGAGGTGTGAGATTTTCTACTTGAAAAGAGATAAGATTAGCACTCCAATGTTACCAAAGCAAGATCGGGGAATTGGGTAGGGGGATGCAGCATTAGAATTTCGTGCCGTAGTTACGTCGATGAAAGTTTCTTCATTTCTTAGATAATAAATTTATTAGTCTTTTGTAAAGCTAAAAATGATTCTAGTACGTTTGGAAGACGTTTAAAACTGTAAAAACATAGGAACTACTGAAAAAAATGTTTTTCTCCGTTCTTTACTTCACGCACTTACATACACAATAATCACGGAGATTAAAAACATGCTAATTGAACTTATTTCATAATTAGTTTTTCACTCCTAGAAAATGTATAAAGATGATTTTCAGGCAATGAAGCAAGAAATACGTAAATAGGCGTACATGAACGCTATTACAAGGCAATTCGTCTAGAACGCAAAACATGTTTAGTCGGTTAGACGGAGTATTTTAGTATTCCATGCGCATTATTATGTTCAATGGAATGAAGCAAAGAGAGCGTGTGCAGAAGTTGTTGGCTTGCTCAGGCACGTTATTGACAACTTTATTCTACAAACAGTCAAAAGAAGCTTTAGATTTTACCTGATGGCTGCTGCGTCCAAAATCAGAAGCGCACATATTTTCAGTTTAATTAAACTTAGTGGGAAGCAGCGTTATGCTGTAAAGTAACATATCTACTTAGCAGATGATAGAAATTATGCAAAATAAAACCTGAAAAAATGGAAACCTCGAAAGAATGGTGTGACGTTGTTCTAACCATTTGAGAATGTGTAGTCGTAAGTTAGTTGAACAATAAAAAATGTATAACTTAAAAAAATAATATTAACAAAACCTACTTCAAGGCAACGAATTTGTGGGAGGAGAAACGACATTGGAACTCTACATGGAAAATGATTTAATAATAACAAATACAAAATTTATGCATAAAGGCATACATAAATATATCCGACAAGCCCATTCATAGCAGACAGGAAAAGTACCCATTACTTTCTAGTAAAGATAGATGGATGGTCATAAATGACATAAATCAAACAGAAAATCGGCAATGACTACTGCTTGGTAGTGGCGGAGATAAATATTAAACACAAGCGGGAACAAGAAAGACGTACAAAAGTGGGAAAAGAGAGTATTAGGAGTTAGAAACTGAGGAATGACGAAACAAAGTAAAAGATCAAAAAGTAAAAGTAAACTAAAGGAAACCACAGATTATACTAGATGCAACCAAGACATGAAGAGCAACAAAAATAGGAAACACAGATATAAACTAAAACTGCGTAGTGAACAAAAGTAAACAATAAAAATGTGAATAGAGAAAGTACCTTCAAACAAGGAGCAAGCCTGACTACAAATGGAAACTATACACAAAACTAAGAGGAAAGCAAACGGGAAGGCAACAATGGGGAAAGAAAAGTGGAAAATGAAGACATTGAAAATAAACAGAACAATGCAGAGATATGCAGAGGTTCTATCCACAGAGAAAGAAGGATTTGAAAAAGTAATAAAAAAGTTGAAAGAAGACAAGGCAGAGTGAAAAGACGAAGTAACGCTGGAAATGTTAAAGTATTTGGGTGAGTTTAGGGAACAAAAAGTTTGTAGATCTTATGCACAAGGCGATAAATGCAAAGAAAGGTGGAAATTAGTCGCTTTTTAGATTTAGTAAATAGCTAAGTTTTCCTTGTTTATTTTTAATTTAATTTGTTTGTTGATAACGAACACAGATTTTTCCTCGAAATGTTGGTGGCGAAATACCTAATAAACATCATGAAAAGGTAATTCTAAGGGAAAATTAATGTCAATAATCTGGAAGTACCTTAAGCAGCAGTTATGGTATACGAAAAGATAATAGCTCATTCTCGGATATATTTTTAATCGGCTCTAAATATCAACAGATGGCTGAGTTAAAAATATTTGTAAAAAATTAAAACAAATTATAGTTACACACAGCTCAGGAAATAAAACGTTCCACACGCTCAGTCTATCTAGATTTTGAAAGCTTATTTTGAAAATAGCAGCATTCCACACAGTATGCGCTTATAAATTGTAATTCAAGGTTTTTGTTTATGATGGCGTACGCCACTTCTTGTTGTAGTATCTGTCGATAAGTTACCCTCAAAACTTAAAATTTCAACGTCCCTCAAAACTAAATATGTTTATCTTAAAGCGGAACACGACACCTTTATCACAACTTTTTTAAACAAACCAAACACGCACTTCCACAAGTGAGCTGCCACCACCAGTCGAAACCTGATACTAATGTAACGGAAAACTGGAGGTAAACAACATATCGGAAATCGCGAGTCGTGCCCGCACTTGAAGATGCGTGGATTAGATGGAGAAAAGTTTTAATAATTTTGAATTGACAAATGATGCAATATGTGAATTCGTATTTTTTTATTTCGAGACACTTTCTGATGACTTCTTAGGCTGTCTGTACTTTAATGTCAACTGTACCTATATGAATGCTTTTGTGGTCTACGTACATAACTCGAAGGGTATCAGCATTAAGAAGAAAATTGTAATAGCAGTTTTTAAGTGATTAGTATGTATGTAAAAGCGAGTGAAGCTGCGTGCGTGTGTCACTCTGCATTGTCACCTATCGGAATTGCTTCGTCCACGGTCGGGCTAGCTGTTTTTGCGTTGTTGCGTCGTCACCCTCTCCTTTATGATATAAAGATAAATGTGTGTTATGTAGCTTTTCTGACCGGTTAAGGCGTCAGATTCTCTTTGGGAACTCGGGTTTGAATCTTATGGACTGCAATAGTTTCTCTTCTCAATTCAGATTACTAAATGTCTCGTTTGATTGTTTCAATCTTATTAGGAATATTAAGATATTTTTACTTTCTTTGTACATTTTATACAACACTTCGTCACCGATCGATTCGTCCCGATCGGGCATGCTTTCAGCGTTATCTAACAGTAATGGCACAACATTTACTGTTATACTGCTGCAGGATGCTGTGCCATTGTAGAGCGACTACTTATTAATTTTAATAGCAAAAGCTACACACCAAGAAAGAAAATGGTTAGTATAAAAGTAAAAAACCAATGGAATGAAATTTAGAATGACAATAGAAAATAAATAAAATAGGTCTTAGAGTATGTACATAGAAACCGAAGGAGCATAAGAGGAAAAAGAATGGAAAATGAATGTAGATATATCACGTATGACGGAGGCTGAAAGAAAATGAAAGGGTATGCAGCATCTCACACAGGAAAATGTTATGTGGTGAACAGGGGTAGACAAAAATGAAAGAGGGACTTCAGGATAATGCTATAAATAATAACAAAATAAAAAAGATAATAGCAATAAAAGCGACCTACTAATAGGATACATAAAGTCACCACATAAGGAGATTCACAAATTAATGAAAAAAGTGAGCAATGTAAAAGTTAAGAGGGGAGTGAAAATAGGGAGTGACCACTATTACTACGAATGCAAAAATACAAAAATTGGACTATACAATATAAAGATAAAATATAGTAAGGAGCTATCAAAACAAAAAATATAATAAAACAAGTAAAAAAGAGAAGCAGCTACAGTACGACTATAATCGGAAATAATCAAAATAAAAAAGAAATTGGTGGGTGACAGAGGTAAAAAATAAGAGGAAATTCGGGAAAAATATCTGACCACAGAAACTTGTAAAACTACTAAAAATACAAGTAAAAGCGCCTAATTGGAAAACGTAATATAAAGGGACGTAAAGAAAGAATATGGGTAGAATTTTGAGAAAATATAACACAAAATTACTCCTAAAATCAGAAACTATTCTACGGAACATTAAGGAATACAAGCAAACTGCGCGCTACGCGCACGTGAAATAGGATACGCGAAAGGTCAAGCTCCGATCCGAGCGCTAAGATAAGAAAAACAAAACTTAAACAAATATAAACATCTGTGAAGCCGGAACGTGAGATTTTATTTTGTGCCACAGACACACATTAAGAAAAATTATATTATAGATGGAAATACCAAGGCAGAATACACTAAAAAATATAAAAAGTGATGGAGGAAACGTATCCATTAAAGAGGAAGGTATTATGAATAGACGGAAAATAGGTTGTTAGAAGAAATGAGGAAGTGAAGAAAATTAGAAAAGTGGTAAAGAACGGTTGTAACAATGCAGCATAAGAAAGACGAAAATATAAAAGCTTCTGATGATATAACAAGAGCAGAAGTGAACGAAGCGATACGGAAATTAAAACTCAGAAAAACTATAGATGAAGAAGAAAATATAGAACTTCTAAACAGATAAAGAAAATAAAAAGAGAGAAAATCTGAAAGATTGGCAGATATGAATTACAACACCAATTTATACGAAAGCGGAGAATCAAGAATGCAACTATAGAGGCATATAATTATATCAGAGAAGGCGATAAAATAAGAAGAGGTAGTACAGTGTGCTTTTTAGAATTAGCAAAAGCGGTAAAGAGAATAAAAAGGGAACAACTGTGGCAGATATAAAAAAAGAATACAATACGACTTGTCCAAAGAAAAAAGAAAACTGCGGTTTAGAAATGAAACATGGGATACTTTTAGTACCAACACTGGGATTAAGCAAGGATCCTGCGGCCCTTGTTATTCAATGCTGATGCTGGATGAGGCTATAGAAAATGCAAAAAAGAACTGAAACCATTCAAAAAAGGTTATTAAAAAATGAAGATAAAATTCACTTAATTTTGCTAAGCAGATGATATGGTAATATTGGGAAACACCGAAAAGCAGTTACAAGGGAACATCTACTTCATTAATGAACCGATGAAGGAAGTAAATATGAAAATAAGTACACATAAGAAAAAGAATACGGCCAGAGCAGAACAAAATATAACAATCGAAGGCAAAGAAATTGAGCAGATTAACAAATTTAAATATTTAGGGTGGAATATGAATGAAAAAGGAAAACTCGAAAACGAAGTAAACGAAAGAATAGAAAGAACGGGTAGACTATATAACTTAATGAGTACGCCTTCTTAGTAGTGGAAAAAGAATACGAAAAAAGGTTAAAGCATAATTCGTTAGGAAATATAAACTAACACTTACACACTCACGTGAAACAGGGACGATTAGCGAAAAACAACTGAGTAGGCTAAACAGTATAAAATGCGATTTCTATGAAGAGCAACTAAAAGTGACACCAGTTAAACGAACCATACAAAAGGAGGAATTGAAATGGCTAGGTCATATAACTAGAGGAGAAAATGATCGGGAAAAGCATGGAAGGACGGGGTCAAGAAGGGAGTGGAAAGAGAAGTATTAAGTGAGAGGAGGAGTGGACCCAGAAGTAGGCGGAGAGAAATACGGGAAAAAGTGTACCCTAACTCCAAATTAACCCTACACTGAAAAGTATAAGGGACCCGGATTATGTAAGTAATACAGGAAATGGTCCAAGTAATCGATAAAGTCTGAAGAATTTGCCTAGGATGGGTGGTGCAGAGGCAAGACTGCAAAATGACCCGAAAAGTAGGTGCCGGAGCCTAGAAGAAAGGCTTAAAGTGGTAGAAGACGAAAGACTAAAGGGGTAGAAGAAAGAGTTTGCCTTATGACGGGCGGGTTAGGCTAGTAGTTAAAGAAATAACAAGGCATTGCAATTTTTACAAACTTTACATCCTAATAGGAAAGTCTACTATTTCAACGTACAATTGTCAATACATGTCTGGAGTTGAAGAAAATTATCTCTGGTATCGTGAAAATCAGTTATTACTTCTCTTGTCTAAAAGATGAAGGAAATATTCTAATCGCGAAAAAATCACCTTCCGAAATTTCTTTAGATTTCCACGTTTCGGGGTCCCTAGATGACGAAAAACAGGTTTTCTCAGTTCTATCGGTATGTTTCTGTCTGTCTGTATGTATGTCTGTTGCAGTTATAACTCAAAAACTATTTGTTGGAGGAAGACAATATTTTTCAGATTATATTACTTTCCTAGTCTGAAAGACGAAGGAAGTATTGTAATCACGAAAAAATCACCTTCCGAGATTTCCTCAGATCTTCACGTTTCAGGGTCCTTGCGAAAAACAGGTTTCCTCAATTCCGTCTGTCTGTCTGTCTGTTTGGCGGTATAACTCAAAAAAAATTGTCGGAGGAAGACGGTATTTTGCATACACATTATGTATATACCTGAAATGAAACCGGAAAAATTTCAGACAAGTATATACAGGGTGAATACCTTAAAAATTAAAATTTTGTTTATTTTTCATTCAACTTAGTAGTACATACAATTAATAATTTGTATATAGTGCAGGCTTTATTCTTACCAAAAATGAGAGCCAATAGATACAGAATAACTGTTTGACGATACAAAAACGAGGCACAAATTAGCGCGTTATTAAATATAGCTGCGACGTAGTAATACGAGGGGTCGGTGCTTCGTGGCGCAGGTAAAAATTGCCCAGTTCCTTACAAATCCCTCAAAACGTTGTGGGCTGCACACGCGGCCCGCCTGCCGTTCGAATTCGAGCACCGGTAACGTTTTTTTTATTTGAAAATTTATTTGATTTGTTAGAAACTCCTAACTTAATTTTATTTTTAAAATTATTTTGTTGTCACAATGTCGACGAGGGAAGTTCTGGGTAAAGCCTTTTACAGATTTTTTTACCTGCCATGAAACCGAGAAAATTTTGGACAAATATATATAGGGCGACCAATTTAAAAAATAACGTTATGTTTATTTTTGCTTTAACTGAGAAATAGATAACAGTAATAATTTGCACATAGCTTAGGCTTTACCCTTGACGAAAATGGTACCCAACAGATACAGGATAAATGTAGAGGGGATCAAAAGGGTCGACGATGATAGTGAGGATCCTATGCAGTCGAATGCAGTGAACGGACGGTTTGCTTGCGGAAAACTGCCAATCGTTGAAATCGCTTTCGCAGGCGCTGAAGTTCGAATCCTACCGCCGGTAATATTATTTTTGTTTGAAAATTGATGTAATTTGCATTACAAAGTGTTTCCTTTTGCTGTTTCAGTATTATTACGAACGTGAAGATATTTCTACCTCACGTTTCATTTGATTTTTAAAATTGTTTAGTGTCACAACGTCCACTTGCGAGGGAAGTTCCGAGTAAAGTACTTTACAGATTATTTTAGTCATTGTAGATTCAGAGTTCACTTCTATTTAGCATGTAAATTAGGTTGCCCAATTCATTTAAACTATTATTACATTGCTGCACTAAAAACCCAGGAAAATTACTAAATATGGCCTTCTTTTCTTCTAATAAAGTGCAGATTCAAAATAGGTTAGTAAACTAGTGTGTTGTTAAAATCTACTAGCATAAAGAACGCGAAATATTGCGTTAGCAGTTTCTCTTTGTTTTATCTGCTATGAATTTTATAAAGTTTTCCCATGACCTTTTCCTCTTTCAATTACTCTGTAAAGTGTAGATGGAATAGAAGTTCAACTGCTCTGTAATACCGCTTCGGATTACTTTAAATTTTAAATCAGCTGGCCATTTTTCAGAAAGATTGTTGAGATAATCATACGTTGTGATTTCAGCGCAACCAACGTACTTCATGAGTAATCTCATGTTATCTGCACTACATAATTCAAACTTAACTACCGTTCATCTGTAGCTGAAATTTCATATTTCCTAACTGATGAACGCTGCGTTCTCTTCTGAGTGCGATCATCTCTCTTGCAAATTCACAGCTCTATTTTATCTCGGCTATTAATTCGCGTTCGATGATAAATTTTTAAACCAATTACTTAGCGGGTATTTTTAAATTTGTCTGTCTCGAGGCAGTCCAACTCTGCTATGTGCAGTATTCGCCCGACTCTAGTCTCGTAGTGGTTGTTCCAATTTTACTGGTGTACGTTTTCAGATAATTGGTTTTCTTTTACGTCGAGAACCGTGTCAAGTTTAACGAAGTCTGGCTGAGTGTCACAAAGGGCATTTTTAGGAGATGTAGAAAGTCAGGCAAAGAATCAGTAATGGTCAAGCAGAATCGGGCGGAAGTAGAGGGTACTAAGTAGGGTTAAAGGAAGTGCGCGGGTGTAAAAAATAAAACAAAACTAATTATTGGTCTGAGTTAAAAGAAAGGGAGGTGAAAGGGGGCGATAGAGAAAAGAAATTTGTAATCGGCAGTTACATATTGAAGTTGCGAGGGTTCCGAGTTGTATTTCATTATTTTAAGATGGGTAAAACAGTGAACTACCAGTTAGTATCGTGAAATTTAATATTAGGCAAAATTTGATTTAAAAAATTATTTTAGGGCTTTTCCCGAACGTGAATTTAAATAGACGGACTAAATTTTATTCTTGTAATTCGATTTCTTGCCGTCTCATCCATTACGTTTAATTTGTTCAGCAATGTTGGCAGTTTATCTAGGCGCATGAGGGGAAAATTAAGTATATTTATTTAAGTTATTATTAGTTATTACGTATTTTATAATTTGTTTCAATTGAGATTAAAGTTGCTTTATTGACGACTGCGCTTTTTCATAATTACTCATCGTTAAAAATGCCAGAGATATTGCTTAACGCAACAAAAAATGGATTTTTGGGGGCGGGCATCAGGAAGGTCAAAAATGGAAAGGATACCAAATGTCAGGATCAAGGAAATAATGAAAGAAGAACGCTTACCAAAGCAAATCCTCCAATAGAAACCACCGGGAAGAAGAAAACGTGGGAGACCTGCAAAGAGCTGGATGAAGGAAATTGACAATGAGATGCTAGAGCCTAGAGCAAAGCCTCCTCAATCGCAACTGTAGAGGTTAAGTATTATGTTATACGCAGTTGTTTGACGGTGCTTGTCCTGGCAAGGAAGGTCTATATGCATTTACCTGGAACATTCTTAAACGGTGATAGATGGTGTTGTACGCAGTTCTCGACCAAACTCTAATATCCTAAGATCTTCAGCCGTTTGCTTGCAAAAATCACGGACCCAATTCGACTCACAGAATGATCGTTTGTTGCGATTTTCAATTATCTGTTCTATGACGACCTTCAATACTACGATAACCATTCGTGTCTGGAATTTTAAACCATCTAGTGCAGCGGTGGCGAACCAATGGCACGCGTGCCATTGATGGCACGCGACAAAATATTTTGGGCACGGCGTTAATTAAGGAATTTAGGTACCTAATCAAAACAATTTATATTTAACAATGAATTGACCATGAAGCTTCAAAGCGCAAATAAATCAATTATTGTTATGATAGATCTCATTCGTGCTTTCGAGGCTAAACTGCAAGTTTCAAGTAACGATATTGTTACCAAAAACTACAAGTATTTCTCAAACTTGAAAAAATCACCAGAAATTTGGATTTCCACGAAAAACCATATCAAGCAAAATTCACTGAAGAGTTTAATTCGCTAATTAATTCTTCAATCAAAGAATTTTCATCGAGATTTTCTCAGTTCAAAGAATTATCGAAAACACAGTTTATTATGTATCCTGATGTGACTTCATTTGATAAGCTGAACTTGGCAAAATTTGCTTGGTTGGAAATTGAAGAAATTGAAATGCAGCTGATTGTTTTCCAGTCTACTTCAATATAGATTCAAAAATGTATCGAAACAAGGAAAGAGTTGGAATTAAATCAAATAGTAAGACTACTTGTATCAGGTAATAAGAGTAAAACTACCAATATCAAGATGATGGAAACGTGGAATTCAATTCCAGACACATTTAGCTGTCTGAAGAAGCTGACTTTTGCTATCCTAACGATTTTCATCTATCTATGCCAGCGAGTCATTATTTTCAGTAATGAATAACATTAGACTCGCTTAGAAGCCGTTTGTCAGATGACTACAGTTCAGCTTGCATTCTGCTAAAAGTAAAAAAGTATGAAGCTAGTATAAGTTATTTAGCATCTAATTTGCAACAGCAGAAGCCTCACTAATTTTTTTTTCTTTAAATAAACATAACGTTTGGAAACATGTGTATTTTTGGTTGCAAATAAACAGTTTTAAGTTGATAGTATATAGTGTTATTTTTTCCCCATTAATTACTAAGTCAAAATTGTTTAATGGCACGTCATGGCCTCATTAAACATTTCTTTTAAAAAATGGCACGTAGATGAATAAAGGTTCGCCACCCCTGATCTAGTGACTAGAGATATGTGCTTAAAAATTTTCTGAGCAATCACTCTTTTTTGCAATATGATGAAGTTTAGATGCTCCCAGTCTGCCCAGAGTGGCATAATAAAAAAAACAACACGCGAGCCATTAATTTTTGCATCCAGGAATAGTAATCTAGGATTTTAACCGTAAGGCACGAGAGAATTAATGTTGCTGGACATTTTCATATTGCAATCATTATATAATCATTGACATCAATGACACTTCGTTTCTACTTTAGGGCGTCCAAACTATTAAAGCGATAAATATATGAAGTTTTTCGCTTGTATACATTATTAAAATGTGTTTCCTCGGGCGCAGCTGTTCCAAATTCTGCAAACATTTCCATTTCAAATACTTACCCTACGATATAATTGGTATAGTCTCGATTTTACACACAGCAGTTTTCGCAACGGCAAAGTTCGAGTTTGTTATTGTTTAGCTTATTAACTGTCGAAAGTCTTGTGTCTCATTACTGCTATTTAATAAATAAACTTTATTTCCCACGTAGTTTTAATTAACTCCACTAGAAGTTTAATCAATATAAAAACACGTTAATGCAAACAGCAGATCTGTTAATCATAGTTTCAATTGGTGGAAGTGAGACCAACAACTTGGTGCTACCATGTTATTTATATAATCCCGTTCGAATAGCTTAGAAAATAAACATTCAGAGTTTTAGCCGTGCATGAAATCAACGAACACTGAACTTACTCTCGAGCTGTAACGCAGAAAATGGAAAAAATCACATTTTGGAGTGGACGCTTTCCAGGCTGCATACCATGACAGGACGAACAGGCCGAATGGATATTGCATGTTAAACTATTTTGTTATGTCTGTTTACCCGAGTGAGAATGTGAAGAAATATTTTAAAATTAAATCGGGCCTTTGAATTGCAAACGGTAGTCGTTTTAAAAATTCATGCAGTGGCGTTGAAATTAAATTTAGAGAAGTACTTTCCACGTAGGCAGCACTTTACTGCGCTCTATTAAAACTTTTATTTCATAGTTACGGCTTCATACATTGTAACAAAAATTTACCCAATATGTAACACATTAACATGTAGAAATTATGCAGACGTACCGACTGTACTAAAATTCAGTTGTAGCGTGGTTAATATATTCTCTTCCGCTAGACATGCATTTATAAAGCAACAATAAACATCTCTAAATAGAAACATACTCGTGTTCTAAGTTCTTAGATTCAGTGCAGCATTGCATTAGCTCCACGTCGTTAAACATCGCCATAAGTAAAGCTGATAATTATATGCACTCAAACGAAAATATGCGCATATATATGCATACATTTTGTTGAGTATATGAACCCAAAGTTATAATATATGCACAAATATGCTCTAATTTTTTTGAAAATAAGTAGGAGTCTTCTAAATAATGTAAAAATTTCAATTATTTTGTATGAGTATATTTATTTCTCTAATTTTTATTCAGAGACGTCATTCATTTTAATGTTTAACTATATAAACATGGATTGCCATTGCCAACACCAACTTCACGTTGTAGGCAACATAAAAATGAGATTTCCCCTTTCCCCACCAGATTGTTATTCACCCAACACTCTTGAAATGGGAAAGTGGGGGTTGCTGGCAGTCTATGTTTATATAGTCAAAGATTTTAACAGGGACTTCCCCTTTCCTCTGCTCATTTTGATACGCACACTGCAGTCCAGCGGCAGAATGTAAAAATATATATCTCAAGACACATAAAAATCTTATTAATAAATTTAATAAAATAGTAAATTTTACAAAAATATCTCAAAAAGTTCTTCGTACATTATAAATTATTGCTAAATATAACCAAATATGCAAAATCCATAAAATATGCTCAAAAACGTATAAATATGTAAAATATGCAAACTGAAACTTGGCTTAAACGATTTGTTTTCACATAATTAGTATACATATGCAAAAAGTTTCGCCGGTATATCAATTATACAAAATATGCATTTGCCATTAAATATCAGCTTTAGCCATAAGTATATTAGAATAGGTACATAGGATAGCGTGTGCCAACTGTAGCTTCTTCCGTAAAATTCTTTCTTTTATGCATATGATAATATGGAACCATAGTACCATCAAGCTTGAATTGCTGCAACATCTACAGGCTGATTTTTTTATCATGTAACAACTTATAGGCAACCCATTATGCAAAAGCATGCATAATGCATGCGTCTGCATAATGGGTTGCCTACAAGTTGTTACATGATAAAAAAATCAGCCTGTAGATTAAAAACACATCGATTTCAAGCTCGTGCATTCATATGTCAATAAATTAGTTGGTACTGTACCTTAATCAAAGGCCACAGCTGAGAGTTGCAATGGACATGGAATACTGAACATTTTAAATTGGCACAGGTTATATATAGTCTCTAATGGTTAGGGATGCGAACGGTGTCTATTAATGTTCGATGGCAATCATAATGTTACATACGCAAACGGCCTATATTTTAGTTCACAGTATTAGGTACGAACGTAATGCTCCAATGTGGATTGTACAATTTGGTCTACTATATTTTCTGTCCTGAAATTTTGTACCATGTATTCACTGACGTATTCTTCAGGTAACCAAGGAAAATGTTTAAGCTCGAATATTCTAGAATGATTTCGAATGGTCTTATTTTTTTTTTGTGGAATTTCATTCTAACGATTACAAGAGATCGTAGAATTATTGTTCACGAGAAATGATTAACCCATACAAATAATTACTTTTGGAAGATATCTTCATATGGCAGTAGATGTACATAGATTGAATTGTAGGATTTAATTCTTTACTACACATACAAAATAATAAAAATAAATGCAATTATTTTTAAGCCGACATTAGTAGAAATAAGCTATGCGAAATATTAAAAACATTGTGAGAAGTGAGGACCAAAGGCTTTTGGCAATGGGTAAATAGCACTACAAAAGTGAAAACGAGTTTGTTCCATTATTCACGCAGTTTCGCTGATGATCCATCAGCCCAAAACTCGCATCATCAACATCATTGGCTTTCCTAGTTGTTCCATTCTTTACAGTTGGCTCTTTTACTCATCCACTGGATACCTGCAATTTTCTGAGCATCGTCTCGCCGACGTGTTTTGCGTCTTCCTTGATTCCCTTGCCTAGTCTTGGTCTGTTTGCAAGAGATGACTCGCCAACTTCCAATTTTGTTGTGTTATGTATTCGGTGATGTCAGCTACTTTGGTCTTTTGTCTGATTCAACTTTTTGTTTTTCTGCCCTGTAGTCTGATCCGTAGCATAGATCTCTCCATTTTTCTCTGTCCCACTCTCATCTTTCCCAAGCAGGTCTCACTAGTGTTACGCTCATTTTGACATTTTCCTACTTGTTAATTGAAATAATTGGTCGGATTTGGCGATTTACTTTTGTTCTCTAGATATACAGTACTTCATCTATAGTTAGGCAACCCAAATACCTTCAGCCTCAATTTTGAATTAAAAGGAACACTTTGTTATCAGTTCTGCACATACAATCTGCACCTATAGTTTTTCTTCCTTTTTTCGAATTTGACTTTGACATTGATAACCTGGGATCGTGGACTGCTCTGGCCAATTTGCATTCCATTCTTTTCCATCGCTTCGATCGTTGAAGTTTGTGCCCTAGGGACCTTTTGCTTCGCTGGCTTTGGTTATAGCCGTCCTCGTCGCTTTGAGGGATTTTTGGAGGCAAGGCGCCCTTTGAAACGTTCTGGAAGCCGTTGGGAGTTGCTTCCAGCGTTCGTTCGCTTTTGTTGCGGTTTTGGAATGGGCTCTTCTCGATCAAATGGAGCGTTAGGCTGTTCGTCACCATTCGCAGGTTTGTTACGATTTCTTTTCGTCAGCGTGGTTGCTTATCTGGAAATTTGTAATTTATAGCCAACTATTCTATGCCATGAAAATGGGCTTTATTTGTACGCCATGGAAATTGGATTTTACCTCTGCGTCCTGCGAACTGGGTGTTATCGCTTGGAGTTTTGGTGTGGTTTATTCTACCTGGGACTGCTGGAGCCACGCCGAACCGGCGTGCCGCTCATCCCCTGCGGTCGCCTCATTGCAACTATCAAAGCTCGACTGCTGCCCGTTGCGAGGCCACCTCCTGGTTGCTTCGTCCACCAGCTCTGCACCACGTGCCGTGGGTACCTGAGAGGTTTTTAGAGCAATTTAGTTACTTATGTGTTGTTTGTCGATTTGGTTTGTAGATATGCCTTTTTAGAATTTCGATTATGGTATTTTGTGTATTATGCTCTGTGTGCTTTATTTGCGTAATTAGCTATTTGTTTAGATTGATTTACTTACCCGGTAGTACGTTCTTGACGTGTTAGCCGGCCGGGGCTGCGGTAAACTCACCCTTAAATTACGTAGTTTAGTATCCGCCATTTGCTTGTACGTAAATTTAATCTTAATAGTATTAAATTAACGGCTGTGTCTAGGGAACCGAACGCGGTACCCTTTTGTTCAATTTCAAGCTTCCGTGATTTGTTTGCGCGATTTTAAATATGTTTAACAATGTAAAGGGGCATATTCAAGTAGATTTTGGAGCGTTCATTGACTTACTTGATGTCTTTGCAATAGAAAACTACCTAAAATTTATATGGCCATATATACTCGTCAGTGTTTTCGCTTCGTAGAAATTTTGAGTACTAATATAGTCATTTTGAGCTGGCACTCGGGGTTAGACGTCAGCTGATTGCTTGGATAGCTCTCTTCTGCCACGCCCTGCCTCACGGGATGCGTGCAGACTATTTATCTATTTAGCTAGATTATTGTTAACGCTTTCTTCCTATTCGCGAAACGCCGTTACAGGGTGATGAAATTTTAATTGCTTATGCCGCGCCCAACTAATTATTTTAAAGTGTTTGTTTTGTCGTAGCTTGCCTTGATATATATTTATTGTTGTACTTGCTTTTGTGTGTGGGTATTTCTGGCACTATAGTACCAATATTAATAAAGCTGTGATATTTTGATTGGTCGTTGCTTTGATTTTGTTTTGTGAACGGTCCGGCACAAGGATTGGATCTACGTCGAGGACCGGGCGCCCATTCTCTTCGTATTTCGCATAGTGTTCTTTTCAGCATAGTTGGAACCCTGCGACCCTCGCGGCGAGCTAGCCCAATTAGGCCGATAGTTACCAGCCGGCAAAATATCAAATATAACTTTCGCCAAAAGGTAAGGCCGACCGTCCATCTTTCCTTACACTAGCATACGTCATTGTTGGCATGACCCATTGTTTAAAAACACTTTTGTCTTTTAGTGGAAAGTTGGATTTAAATACACTTCGTAGTTTTGCGTAAGTGGCCCATCTCTGCTGGATCCTTCTAATTACTTCTTTTTGACAGTCTGTTGAGATTTTTTTCGTCCTAAATGGACACATTCTTGGAGCAATTCAATTTCCTTTCGTGTGCCGATGTCATCGTTGCTTCTCATTTTGGTTTCAGACACGTTCATGTGGAGTCCGCATTGTTCGGTTGCCGATTTTAAGTCTTCCACCATTTCTTAAACCTCTTTCAAGTTATCTGCAATTGGAACAATATCATCGGCAAAGCGTAAATTGTTCAGCAGTTTACTATTTATATTAATTCGTCTGCTAAGGTATTTGTAAAGAGATATTGTGTCTCCTTGTCTTATACCCCGTTTGATATTGATTGGTGGTGTTTTGTTGGGAACTTGAACTGTCGTGGTATGGAGCTTCAATTAGCAGTCAATAAATGCCAGAAACACTGATTGGTTATATCCTTGTAACGGCGGCGATGCGTCTAAACGTAGGGGCGCTGAGCACAGCCAACAAAATAACAAGTTGCACACTTACTTAGTCTCTACCAAATTGTTATGAGAAATCAAGAACACAGTAGCTTTAATACATTTATTTAAATTTACTTCTTCAGAAGCCAACAGCTTCGTTTCACAGTTTCTTAAAATCTAATCTGACACACTTTACCGGGAAGCCTCGCTAGGCATCCAACATTTGCATTACAGCCGTCCCTGCTATTTGTGCGTTTTGCACTTCCGTTTAGTTAGAGGTATTTATGATACTACACAAGAGGCACGTAATACAAAACAACCTGGCAGCTGTGTACTATAATTGAAAATATGAAATTATATTCTACCAATGTAGCCTTTCAGAATTTACATTTTATTAGATGCAAGAATAATTACTAATCTAGAGTCTGTTCTCATTAACATGAAATGTCATTTATAAACGAGAGAGAGCTATAGATAAAATATCAAAAATATGATTTTAGTGGAACGCTCTGTAGTGAATTTAGATGCAAAATTCCGACTACTTAATGCCGACGCCGTTGTAAAATAGGTATACAAGATCAAGCGATTAGAAGCCATAGTAAACAAAGACAGGATTGGGAAACAACAAGAGTGACAACAGATACCACGCGTTCAGATAACAGTAGCAGCACATAACTCAACGTGGTGGGACCAGAATATAAGCAAAAACAATAGAATAACGTCCTATAGCTGTTACGTTAATTTAATAAGTATCTATTTTTGCCTTATTGTCCAAGGTTAGCCCTCTCAGTTTTCCCCAACAACTACGAGCCCTAACCACTATATATTCGGCCATTTCAATAATTTTACTCTACTAACGTAAAACAGGATTTTATGAGTGGACGGAGAACAATTAAGGCACCGCATTTGCGGATTAAGGATTAAGGATTTCGAAGATTTCTTATCATGTTTTAACGAAAAGAAAATGTTGTACCTTAATTGTTTTTTGTTCAATCATAAAACTCTGTTTTTACGTGAAGGAAATAAAATTATTGGAATGGCCGAATATATAGTGGTTAGGGCTCGTACTTCATTGCTAGGTTTTGCTTAAAAAATAAATAATTGCAATGCGCGTCTCGCCATTTATGAGGGATTGAGTAGTTGCTGCATCTTCGTTATTTTTCCATATCGTTATTATTGGTTATTTACATGTAATATGAGAAAGAGCACCATCCGGTGGATTTATGAGGAGATAGCGTTGTTCTGGTGAATTCTGTCGTGACACACATGTTGTCAATTTGTCTCAACGCAGTTTTTATTCTATTTTAGATGGTTTTTGATAAGTTAGTAGTGTTAGTACTGATGTTACTCTAGTTGTGGTTGAAGATGAGTCGCTAAACCGATTTACACCTGAAGTGAGTTTTTCCGAATCGGGTATTATTGTTTCAGGGCTTGCTAATTTATGGATTTGGGTTGCTAGGTTATAGATTTTGGCACTGCCCTATTCAGCACGTATGAGATTGAAGTCACATCAGCTTCCTTGATTGAGATTCGATTCAACAGATAAGCTACGTACGACCTTGCTTTATTCTAACTAAATATTTTCTCTAGAAAGCAAAATGTATTAGCTTGAATAAGTTGAAATAACTACTAGAAATTTGATTATAGTCCAGTGCTTGGAGGTCGTATTGTGACCTGTAAATTTTGAAGAATACTAGAACTGACGAAAATTGGTACTAGGTTTTGTTTATTATTACCTCTACCTCAGATAATTTAAAAAAAAGAATTTTTTTTATAAACCATACAATTGTTATCGAACAATATTACAATATATATTCAGAAAGCAGTTGTTTGGTTGGTTAGTTGCGCAAGCAGCCTGATTAGCAACTAGATCGCGTGCGGCCTATTACTTCGGTTGCCGTCCCCGCGCGGTACAAATGGTGGTCGAAACGAATGAGTATTCAGAAAATAAACATCAACACCAGCGCAGCAAAATTCTGTCAACAAACTTCTACATGTACATAATTTTGTTTAAATTGTCTTCCTATTTTTTTTAAATTTGAAAACAAACGTTCAACTGCTGTATTACTGTGCGGCAACGAATGAAATTGGAAAAACACAATTCTTCCACGCTATTTTTAAATTGGTTAAGTCAACTATAAGGGTTTTTTATATCTGAGATGGGAGCAATGCTTTGAGGGGGTTTATTTAGTAGGTACCACCCTGAATTTAGTTGTTTTAAATCGTTTAATATCTTTGGATATTTTAATGCAAGAAGTACTATCCATTGTTTATCTATAAAAAGACAAACAATATTAATAGACGAACGTCTCGGGAAACATCGATTTTCCTTATTAATCCAACAAAGAATTTAAACAACCATCGACTCTTGTCATATTTGAAAACATAAAGTTTAGTATTATTTTTATTTTTAACCGTAAATATATTTCATTTAGTTCCAAGAAGTGCGTTGATTGACTCTGGCATAACACCTGTATAACCAAACATTTGACAATGGCATCGATTGACAACTTAGAAATCCCAGTGTTAAACCTTAAATTATAGATGCCATTGTAATGTAGGTGTATCGGAATTTTTAGTTTTAATTTTTTGGTGCTTATTGTAAACTTGACCAAAATTCGGTACATTTAGTTTCAAAATGGTTGCCTCGGGTACAGCTCAAATGCCCATGGGTTCGTTGTACTCAAATGTATAATTACAAAAATAAGACGATGTAAAGAAAAATAACTCGTATAATGTGTTTAGGTATATACAAAATAATTCGTAATTAAGAAAATGTTATGTATATAAATATAAAATAAAACTCCTTCTGGTCTCTTGTGTTCCGTGTCCCTGACCGGGCCGCAACACAAATAGCATCTTAGTGCACGCCCGTTTTAATGAGGTAACTCCGCCGGACTTGAAGCGGATCTGAAACAGGCTATATTTAGGCCTTTAATTAGCCTTTTCCAAATATGTCACAGTGACATCATTGCTCCACCCAATAACAGCTAATCGAGGACAACCTTTGTATGGTTTGTTAGGCTTGTGGTGGTTTTTCGATTTTTAGGCAAAAATCGATAAATTTTTAGACGTTATAAATGTAGTTTAGTTATAAGTTTATGGATTTATTGTATTATTTAAAACTATCGTGATTCGTGGGTGAGTAGTAACTACCCTCTGTGAGTGAACTACCTGGAAGGTACAAGTAATTTTGATTTAATAATTTAAATAAATGTAAATAAAAACGTAGTTTGGATAAATTAAACCACCAGATACCGCCGGTGTTCCTGGAAATTTGAAATTGATTCCAGTTAATCAATAGAGATGTATTGATAATAGAAATGCATTATCTGTTAAAAAGTGGTCTGAACAAACTTATGCCTTCAGGAATATCTCGCACACCAAGAAATCCAAAATATTTCTTTTCCGTCTCTCGGTTACTTCTATTTGAACACCCAAACACAGCAGAAAATCTTGGCATTTTTGTCGGTTTCAAAGTTGTTTTTTATTCACTGTCATATATGTTACTTAAAAAACTTTTGGATTATAGTAGAGACCCCTTCATTAAACTATTTTACAAATTCATAGCTTTCTTCAGTTTTCAACTGAAAAGAGTATTTTAGCCCGGAATACAAAAAGCTTAACCAATTGTTGGTGGTCATTGATACCCATATCACCACCAAAAGTTGTAATACAAATCGAGTGCTGCCTTTATCTGTTTACAGAATTAATAAACACATAAACTACACTGCTATATTAAATAAACTCAGTACAATGGACACAAAACTTATAAAATTAGAATGTATGGAAAGCTTCCATAAAAAGTTAAAGTTGCTTGTCCACGATCAGCTATTAGGGCGGAACTTGTGACGTCACTTGGAAATACTTAATAAAGTGACGCTGGGTCGTTATGATTTTGTGGGCGGACAAATTCGATTGAACAGGTGCCTCACGGGGGTCTGCGGCGATTACTATGGTGTGTGTGAGTGCATGGAGTTTGACAGGACGTCGTACTTTCCTTGTGCGTAGGTTTCGGGCTTCTCGGAGTTATTTAAATTGGTTCATACTTATTGCCAAGTCCGCCTTTGATAGTTAGAATGGCCAGGAAACTCGTTGGAGGTTTCGCGGTCAGCCGGGACTCACAGCGGGCTTATTGGCTTGCGTCCGGGTATCTGGATTATGCCGGCCTGGAGATCTCTCCTAGTACGTAGGTAAGTCGGGAGGTTAAATTTATGAAAAGGTTATGATAATAATGGTCTGGGGGAATCAGCTGGTGCCGGAATTAAACGGGGTCTCTCGCAATATCGAGGCCGACCGGTGCTAGTGGATTAGGGCGGGGATCAAGAAAACGGGGCCAGGCTCTGGAGGGAACTTGGTGATCAGGATCGGGTCAGGTCTCAAGACTCAAGTGCTTTGAAATGAGGTAAAAGGTAAAGATTCAAGGTAATTTCAATTCCCCCAACTGGGGCCGGACTGCTATTAGGGACCTTGCGTCCCTCTTCAGCCAGTAACGGAAATTATAGGATGGGTAAGAGAAAGGAGGGGTAGATAATGGAAGAAAGGCCAGGAAAGGTGGACAAATACTGCCCCAGCATTTGTCTCAGCGAAAGTACCCTGTTGACTCAGGAAAACCACCTAAAAACTGGAATCAGAGCAGGCGGTCGTGGGAATCGAACCCATGATCTACCTACTTAGATTAAACCATGATGTTAATAAATACAATTTCCTTTGCTTAACTTAAAAAAATTACACTTTAATCTGAGTACGTAGATTTTCCTCAAATTTTGCATAGAGCCATAATTTATTATTCTAAACAAGTTTTCTTGGTAAAATTTTGCCGTATCATGAACAGAAAAGGTAGTTTACCTGACAAAAAATAGTTTTCGCTTCACTGTCAAGGCCTTGTTTTTTCAAAAACCGAAATTATTCTTAAAATTCTTTTCAGACCAAACAGCACCTAATCCCACAATCTTAAAATACAATTCAACATTTTTTAATCCATCTCTTGTAACATCAATCTTGGGACACACTGTGTATAAGGGCGTTATTCTGCATAAACAATACGAGAAAACTCTAATAAACATGTCCTAAAATCATCAATTTCAAAGATATCTTTGATCAAAGAATTAAGAATAGCAGTTCGTTTTTAAAACGTTTAGATATAGTACGTAACAATAATTTTTATAATGAATGAACCCGATCTGATTTAAGAGTAATTGTTCAGCTGGGGCTAGAAATATTTAATAAAACCAAAAATCAATCATTTATATCAAAGGGCATATAATTTACATAAATTTATCTAAAACAGAAATTCGTTATAATCTAAAAAAAATTAATATCATACAGGGTTATACTAGTATATACGACCTAATAGAATTCACGTTTGCGTGCCCAGTAATTTTAGTAAGCTGATTTTTACCAATTCCTGTTTTTTGCCAACTGACTTACCTTACTGCAGTCGACCTATGAGGATGGGTCTTGAATTTATGCAACACCAATCCAACCTTTCTGGTTGATTCTCCTGTCCACTTAGAAATTTCATTTCAACCAACGGGCATATTTTTGATCCATTTGGAAAGTTGCTAGTCCAGCTTGTGTTTGATATTAAAAACAAACGATCGGACTTAATATTGGTTCCCCTGTTGGACAAGTTTTTGAAGCAACCTACAAACAAACAAATTGAATCGTGGAAGATTGATAAGGTACCAGACTTCTAGTAAAATTCTAATTAATATTTATTTACCTTACGGAGCACATATCTTCATTAATAGTATGTTTTAAAAGCCATTTGCTGTCGGTTAACTTTTGAGGTCCTCTTTGATTAAGAAAAAACTGCATTATACTCTATCCTGTTTTGGGTGAACCATCGTTGTGCAACTCTTTTTTTTTTAAATAATAAACAAGGCAGTTGGCCGCTTCACCTCGACGTCATGCTAGATCAAAGGAAATTTTGTGAAATAGTTTTCTTTGTACTCCAATTGGAGTAATTTCATCCCATAGACTTGACATGATCTGACATTCGATCAAGAGCCGCGCTTCTCATTCGTCGGATCGCGGCTCAATTAAAAATTCATCTCATGTCAGTAACACTCTCGAACTCCGCGTTAATTTTTTTTCCAAAGAGTAGAAAAAGCAAGAAATTCCAGCCGTTTTATTTGACCAAAAATAAAACGCGGTAGGTTTCAACAAAGCAAAGAAATCTGCGAACACAGATTCCAGCGAACAAATTGAGGACATCCTAAATCAAACAAATTTTTTAAAACTGCATTTGGTCGTGGCCTCAAATAAAACGTCGCCGCTTGCAAAGAAACAAGGGAATTGCAAACTCAGCTTTCACGGCGAAAATCCAGCACGACACTAATGTTAAGAAAACAGCGGCCGAAGAATGGAATGACCCCTCAAATAAAAACGAGGAAAAGAAGGTTCTCTACCGAAATACAGGCTAAATTGAAAACTGCAACGTAGGTTTTAAAAATATAACAAAAAACGCGAGCTCCGCGAACACAAAGAAAGCGCGGCATTTAAGCCGTTTATTTAGGAGGATTAAAGCAGGTAGTGGACACCGCGCAGGTGTTATCTCAAGAGGTTCGAGTGCGGCCCTGAATAAGCAACAATAAACACGGGCAGTCGCGATTTAATTACAAGCGAATCTCGCGAAATAATGAATCCCCGTATTATTAATACACATATAGGCGTGTGACATATCGCAGAACGCACCTTTTTACGAGGAAGACGATGGGTGACATTAGAAAAACGACCGCGCATAATTAAAGACTCCACAAATAAAAGTAATCAAAACAATGAATTTTCGCCCCCAGAACTTGTTTGTCGTTTTTACAACCCAAACACGAGGTCCGGGGGAAAAAGCAGGAAGGTGGTTTGCCTTTTTAAAGCGGGAGCCCTGCAAAAATAAGACATCGGATCGAACCTTGTTCTCGGATCTCTTTCTCTCTTCTTCAGGGCTAGAACTGCAGTTTGCCCTGGAGAAGCAAGACGACGCCGACGCCGCTCTCATTCCAGGAAGCTCGCATTCTACAAGGAAGCTACTAGATGTCCAGCCCGCTGACGAGGAGCTCGACACCGTCCATCGCCCTTCCACCCCAGCTGCGAAAAAGGCGTTCGTGGCCCCGCTCGCCGCCTCCTTTCGCCTTCCACCAGGAAGCTCGCTGCATGCCGCCGCTCCGCACCGACGCCGCTCATCCGCTCCGAAGAAGCTGCCCCCGTCTGCCCCTTTGCGCCATCTGCTCAGGAGAATCCGCAGCAAACCAAAGACGCCGCCGCCGTCTGCCCCTTCGTCCAGCCTCCTGCGAGCAGAATCGCCGTCGCCCAAACTGCCACCACGCACGCTGCCGCTCCCAGTCAGAGAAGCCCTCAGCAATCCAAAGACGGCGCCGCCGTCTGTCCCTCCGTCCAGTCCACTAAAAAATGCTTCGAATTGCAGCTATACGGACGCTTTTGATCATCTTGTATTTACTGGTGTAAACTTTTCCATTTCGAAATCGATTTATTCCTAACTAAGAATCTGCCCCAAAACGTGACACGATTCCGAACCGCATTTATATTTAATAAAAAAATCACAAAAATCAGTAAAATTGTTTGTTTATTTTATTTAGCGTCATATCAACAAAACAGCGTCATAGTAACATAATTTATCTACCTACCTTGATTTTGGCAATGCCAAATATCAAATCATCTAATCTTTGTAACATGTAAAATGACCGACAGAGGTTCAATTTGCGCGATTATGATTGCAAAACGGTTTTGTCATCATTTATTAATGACCACAACGTTGCAATATGCATATTACGCTAAAAAAGTACGAAGATAGCTCGAAGATGCTCTTTCCAAATAACGGCAAATAAATTGTCTTTTTCAATGTCGAGTATTTACAACGAACACTTTAATAAATGTTTATGTGATAGTGTTCCAGGTGTTCAAACAAATTTAACTCAATATATGTTAAGAAAAACAATGGTCAAAAATTTATGAAACAATGTTATATGTTGATAAGTAATAGGTATTTTATTATATTATTTAAGGCTTTTATATTTGACATAAATGACAACACACCTACTATAGTTAAGCTTAAGGCAAAAATGTGTTAAATTAAAGAAAATTACACACCATTAACGTGTTACATTTATGGTTCTGATCCTTTTAATTTCTACATGTTTTTTCCCGTTTATTTTCAGTAGTAATATAAGAAGTGCACAGAAAATATTGACAATTTAACTGGTGTCATTGTCAACCGATGACATTCTTCAATTTAAAAATAAACTACCAATCGAACGATTATTTTAGTGAAAATCGTACGACACTCATTAATGACCAATAGAAAAATTAGTTCACGAGCCGTATCCAAGACAACAACAAAATTTCTTGGAAATTTTTTGTAGGTAGACATTACTTCTTTTTAGGGTTTGTGTCGTTACGATTTTCTTACCGAATCTCCATTCGAGCATTAATTCATATCCGTAAATTATTTTTCGTGCATTCAACAACGTCCAAATTTGCCCTCGCGACCCGCTCGGGCAAATTAATAGGACGTTGTTGGAACGCACTCAAAAAAATTTCCGGAAAGAATTAATGCTCTTATGAGATTATATGTGACAATTTAATGCACACACTAAAAATCCCATAAGCCGGGATTTTTTTCTCACTATGCCAGCGCCAAAAGTTTGCCCTAACTTTTCCAGCGACAAAACGGTACCTAACTTTTAAAACGGTCTACTTCTAGTAAGCCTAGCAGAGTTGCTAAGGATCTAATATCCATATATATAACAGACTTGGCCGGGACGCTGGTCCGTCCGGGACGCTGTTTCAGCAGCCAAACCGTAAGAGATAGAGAAAAAAGTTATGAAAGTTATATGTTTGGAATGGTCATGTCAGGTCAGCAACCGAATTTCAGTCACGTGACACTTCCGGTTTTCGAGAAATCACAAAAAAGACCGTTTTTCAAATAGAACGCCTACTGTAAATCTGTTTTTAGTGAGAGT